>CM069138.1:95513403-95574536 GCA_035221665.1 Okamejei kenojei
CCCAATTGAAACCCGTTTAGATACTATGTCCCAAGGTTCTGTATCTCTGCCTATGGGTGCTGTCTGTATGGAGTTTTGTATGTTTCCCTGTAACCTGGGTTTTCTCCCAGTCTTTGAGTTCCTGCCACACTCAAAGGTTACAGGTTTGTAGGTTAATTGGCTTGGTATAATGCAAATTGTCCCCAGTGGTGCGTTTGGTTTAGTAGGAATAGTGTTAATGTGCAGGATCAATGGTCGGTGCAGACTCGGTGGGCTGACAGAGCTGTTTCCACGCTGTGGTCTCTGAACCTAACTAAAAAATAAACTATATATCGCTTATACGTCATTCAGAATTATATTATCTAATAAGGGCACTCCCAGGATGTTCATTGCTCTATTCTTGAAGGTTTTAGAAGGGGAAACTGCAGATGCTGGAAAAAGCCAAACGTTTCGGACCAAAACGTTAACTATTTCCTTCGCACATAAGATGATGCTGCAACCCGTGAGTTTTCCAGCTATTCTTGAATTTTCTTACCGGATACAGTTAAAGGAAAATGGTATTCTGCAGATCCGGATGGAAAAACGCTTAGAGGAGTGGGCAGTGTGCTCAATAACTAAGATTAAAATATCGTTTAAATACATTTAAATTATATAAGGGATGTCTTGTGTCTGAGGAAATGTGTTGTCTGCGACGGAATGCTGGGAATGTTGGAGCGGTGAGGACAAGGGGGACTCTGTGGGAAGGGGCTCATGAGTGGAGCTGCAGGGTACCGATGGGGCATGTGTGAGGGCTCATCTATGATGCATGCGTACTCTTCTATGTTCTAAAACAACATGCGGGAGCACAGTGAAGCTTTGCTCATCCTTTCATTAGTTGCAGCTGTGGGACTTGGGAGGAACAATGTTAGCATCTTATCCCCCCCCAAGACAGTTTGATTTAGTCACTAAACCAGACCACCCTTATTTAATCCTTCTTTAATTTCACCATACGGAATAACGTATCAGACCATTTAGATGGAGTCGAACGCTTTTTTGGTGTGGAGGAAAAATCGCATATAGGACAGGATCTGATTAAGTAGCCAAACCTCCTCCCCTGTGAACGATCACAACCGAAATTAGGCGTTTACACAGTTGTAGTTTCATCCCTTAAACCTCATGGTTACATTGGGATTACATTTTAGTTGGTCACACAGCACAAAAACAATTCCTTTCACCCACTGAGGAACTAGGACCCATTTTATTTTCTGCTGATTTATTATCTCTATTACTCTGCCACTCATCTTCACACTGGGGATTATTTCCTTCCCACTGGCTCTTTGGGCATTATGGGGAGGAAGTGAGAACTCAAGGAGGTCTACCTGGTCACAGGGAGAGAGAGTGGCATCCTCCTACACAGACAAAACTGGTGGAAGGATTGGGTTGTTGGAGCTATCAGGCCTTGAGATACATCGCTCTGCTATTCCTTCAAATCCAATGAAGAATTGTCCTTGCACTTACCCAATAGTACTGTCGATTGGGTTTTGCTTGTGAACCAATACATAGTAGTGGTAAATTCTTTTAACCACCTTACTTTTCACTTTATATTAACACCATTTTCATACATTATGTGATCTTGGATGCGGTAGTGATGAACTAAAAATGTGCACACTCTTTACTATATGTTTATGATTATAGTATGCTTTTAAACTCAGAACGGTGTTCTTTAAGTCTTTTAAAGTACCCATTAGGTAACATATTATCCATTCAAGTGGATCTAACCCACTGCATTGCCTGAGAAGTGTTCAATATGGCACTTTGATGCCAGTCTAGATGGAAGCACTTCCATGCAATTTCTGTAGGGTGGACTGCAGATGCTGTGTTTTTAAACCGAAGAGAGACACAAAAAGCGGTGTAACTCAGCGGTGACAGCAGCATCTCTGGGAAAGGGATTCTGTAACGTTTCAGGTCGAGACCCAAACGTCACCCATTCTTTTTATCATTAGAGGCTGTTTACAGGACCAAAGCCAACAGGATCCCGTGAGTTACTTCACTTTTAGTGTCTCATCGTCATACTATTTTGGTTTGTTCTAGGTTTGGTAAATCAGACTGTAGGGAGAGAAGTGGCTTAATATATACCATCACAGTAATCAAATTGTTAAGCTACAAGATAACCCGTGTAAGTTCCACACATTATGACATGTTTTCAGCTCAGTTTGAGTTTAAAGGTCGAGCAGATCACTTTTTGAATGAGCATCCAGACATTTAATTCTTTTGCAGTTTTTTTCATTCTTTGTGGCCTTTCGCATATCACAAGTGGAGATATGTTGTAGACGTAGTTGTAGTTATAAGCTTTGCCTTTTCCCAAAATGTGATCACACTAACTATTAAAAGGAGGTAAACTTTTTTTTTATGCGAGAAGTGTGGTCAATGGTCTAAGGTTCTGTATTGTCCACAAACACCAATTGATGTAGTGAAATGTGTATTGCAATGCAGCACATAAAAAAGAAAACAACATCATAAAAGAAATTTATCATAAAAAACATCCCCCACAGGTTCCCATTATGAGGGAAGGCACAATTGTCCAGTTCCCCATCCCATGTCACAATTGTCGGGCCTATTTGTGGCCTCTGCAGCTCGCCTTCTCGGTGGCCCGATGTTCCTGGCCGTTCTCGGCCGGGTGTTGGTGCTCGGAGTCGGGGAGAATCCTCACAGAGGGTCGGGAAACTGGAACGGCCGGCTTCCTTACCGGAGGCCACGGCTTCCCAAAGCCAACAGGCCGCGCTGGATGGAGCTCCAACTATGGCGATCCCGGAAAGATAATCCGTTGGCTCACGATGTAAAGTTCAGCCCGCTGGCGCTGACAGTCCCGCCTGCTACGCGATGTTTCATTGGCTATCTTCAGCTCACTGGGGGTTCCAGCGCGGGCGACTCGGCAAAGGCATTGCTGCGCTACGCTCCGCGATAGCGCTCCAGCCCGTGCCACCGCCGAAGGCGAGGTTCTGGGAGGTCCCCTCAGGAAATGCCACTCCAGAACTCGCCTGGTAGGACGTAAGGCGGTCGAAGGTGCAGGCCCGTGAGAAAAGCCACCTCTCCGGACCAGGTAGAGGTCCCCAGAATGCAGTTTCCCCCTCCCCCCCACCCCCCCCCCCCCCACACACACACACTAAAAAAGACTGAACTCTGAAAACCAAAAATTCAAACTAACTCAAAAATTAAAAATAATAAAATAATCGGTCAGCTGCAGGCTGGGCAGCCATACCCATAAAGGACGGCGCCCTGAGTGCTGGGATTTCTCAGGGGTCAGGCTGCATTTGTGGAAGAAACATGGATAGGTGACGTATCACAGAGTGCTGGAGTTAACTCAGCGGGTCTGCAGCATCTCTGGAGAACATGGATAGGTCGATGGTTCAGCTTGGACCCTCTTTCATTGACGTCATCCTGAGATGCTGCCTGCTGACCCGCTGTCTGCCAGTCAGCTCTTGTGTTTTCTTTTATAATCAGCAATCTGCAGTTCTTGGCTTCTGCTTCTCAATGTTTGTGTGGTATGTTTAAGGGTGTAATTTTGCCAGAGTTAGTAGTAGATTCCTTGTTGTTCAAACAGGTGCTATTGATTTCCTTTGAAACTCGCTGAATCCTAAGTACATAACTGAGGCTGGCTCCTTTATCTTCCCTTTGCTCTATCTTTTGTAGTTGAGTTTGAACGCAGTGTATCCTTGTATGGTTTGCCTGATCTGTTTGGATAGCATGCAAAAACCATGTTTTCAGTGTGCCTTTTCAAGTGACAATATTAAAAGCTCAAAACTATTCATGCTATTTATAAATGTGTAGGAAGGAACTGCAGATGCTGGTTTAAACCGAGATCGACACAAAATGCTGGAGTAACTCAAGCGGGGCAGGAAGCATCTCTGGTGAGTAGGATTGGTTGCGTTTGGGTCGAGACCCTCTTCAGTCTGAAAGAAGGATCTTGACCCGAAACGTCCACCCTTTCCGTTTCTTCCAGCCAATGCTGTCTGGCCCGCTGTCCGCGAGTTCTCCAGGTAATTTTGTGTCTTTATGCTATTTAAATGATGGCATTATTGTTGCATGGAGCAGTACTGGATTTACAATGTTTAAGTGATTGAGGTCTTTTGGGGACAGAAATGATAGATCACATTTATTTTAACGCCTTTAATAGTCCATGATGCATCCCAGATTACTTAAGGAAGTAGCCCAGAAATAGTGGATGCTTTAGTGTTCATTTTTCAAAACTCTTTAGATCTGGAGTAGTTCCTGGTATGATAGGAGTGGAGGGTAGCTTTTTGAAAAAGGGAGAGAGAAGAGAAATCAGGGAATTACAGTCCAGTTAGTTCTAACAGCGGTAGTGGGGAAACTGCTAGAGTCAGTTATTAGAAGATGGAATAGACGCACATTTGGAAAAAAGTGGGAAATCATTGGACAAGTCTAGCATGGATGTTTGAAAGGTAATATGTCTGACAAATTTACAGAATTTTTTGAGGATGTAACTTGTAGAGTGGTTAAGGGAGAACAGTGGTTGTGTTATATCTGGACTTTTCAGAATGCTTTCGGACAACGCCCACATAAGATTAGAGATTAGTATGCAAACTTAAAGATACGGTTTTGGGGGTTCAGTATTGATCGTGGCTAGAGAAACGGGCTGGCAGGCAGGAAGCACCCCCAAAGTGTAGGAGTAAACGGGTCTTTTCAGTATGGAGGCAGTGAAGTAGTGGGGTACCGCAAGGCCGGAGCTGGGTCCCCAGCTATTTACAATATAAATTAATGATTTGGGAGTGGGAATTGACTACAACATCTACATGGTTTGCAGATGGACTCGATGCTGGGGGCATCAGTTTTGGGCCTCCTAATCGAGGAAAGACATTTCTTGCCATAGAGGGAGTACAGAGAAGGTTCTCCCGGAACTGATTCTTGGGATGTCAGGACTTTCATTATGAAGAATGGACTGGATAGACGTCTTGTAATCGCTTGCATTTGAGAAGATTGAGGGGGGATCTTTTAGAAAACGATACAATTTCTTATGGGGTTGGACAGGTGAGACGCTGGGAGATTGTTTTCGATGTGGGGAAGTCCAGAACAAGGGCTCTCAGTTTAAGGAGAAGGGGGAAATCTTTTTAGGACAGATGAGAAAAACTTTTTTCACACAAGAGTGGTGGGAATCTGTGGAATTCTCTGCCACAGAAGGTAGTTAAGGCCAGTTCATTGGCTATATTTAGAGGGAGTTAGATTTGGCCCTTGTGGCTAGAGGGATCAGGGGTATGGAGAGATAAAGATACAGATATATTTTATTTGTCATATTTTGCCATATTTTATGTGCCAATTGGCACGTTGAAATGTAATCACCATACAACCTTACAGGAAAAAAATAAAGAACACAAACTGAGTAGATAGAAATTTCAACATAATAACATCCTCTCACAGCAGGATCAAATTTTCCTACTAGTGAGGGAAGGGATCCAAAGTCAGTCTCTTCCCAACCCGTTCCCCACTGTTGCCCGTGGTCGGGGGGCCCTCCCCGAAGCCCTGCAGTCGCGCTACGGGGGCCTGTGTGCAGCCCGCTTGCCGGGGTGTGGATGCAAAGTCGACGTAGGGGATGGGGGAAACCTATCAGCGGCCTGGTCCTCGAGTCGGCCCATACCCTTTTTCCGGAGTCCGCGGATCCCCAAAGTCCAAGGCCACGCCGGGTGGAGATGCAACGCTGGAGGCCTCGGCAAAGGGCCCCAGGTACTCCATGGAGTTCAGCGCCGCCCGCATTGGTAGCTCTCCCATTCCAGTGCTCCTTGATGCCCTATGCTCCGGAGCTCCAGTCGGGCGACCAGGTAGGTATCGCCGCTCCGCGGTGACTCCTGCGAGCGCCCGCCGCTGTTGCAGCCTGGTCTGGTTCACGGTCCTCGCAGGTAGGCAGTCTGCGATCCAGGAGGTAGGGCCACGAGGAGGGGGGCGAGACGCGACTCGGAGAAATAGTCGCTGTCATCGCAGGAGCTACTGGGAGTTAGTTTCCCCCTGACCCTGCCCCCTTTCCCCCACTAGAATAAGTTAAAGATTCCCCCAAAAACCACACTTTTAACGGGACTTAAAATTTAAAATAAAGATGTAAAAAACAAACGGGCTGCAGGCAGTGCAGGCCCCCATGTATTTGGAGAGAAGGCCAGGTACGGGGATACGGTTGGATGAATTCAGGGGGGCCACATTTTTTTGGGGATTTCCAAATTTTTTTTGGAATGGCGGTGCTGGCTCGATGGGACCGAATGGCCTATTCATGCACTTATTTGCTATGTTTTATTATCAGATACAAAGTTGAAAAGCGATTCATGACATTTTCAAGTAGCAATTTATATGTCAGTGAATGAATAGTCAAGTGGTTTTATTTGTAAGTGTCCCAGATGATCATTGAAAATTACGAATATGTAAACCACCAGATATATGTAAACAATATAATAATCAAGAGATAAAACAGTTCAGTGTGTATATAACACGTACCACTAATACACAATGTATATAGATCTCACACACACACTCACACACACACCACACACACACCAACAAAACACACACACACCACACACCAACAATGCAAACAATTATAGTGCTATATAACAATTTATAGTCAATGTAGTTCAGAGCTGTGTTTGAGGTTGTAGTGTTTAATAGCCCGATGGCTGTAGGAAGAAGCAGTTCTGAACATGCGGAGTTACAGGTTCCCGATGGCAGGGGTACAAATGAGTGTGTGGCAGGGGGGTGTGGGGTTCTCTGATGATGGTGGCTGCCTTTTAAGCAGGCGACTCAAAATTCCAAAAGGGAATTCCTCGAGTTTGGGTTGTAGGTTGATGGCAGAGCGTGGGATGAGGAAGAGCCCACCATTGGACTGATGCAGCAGAGTTTCTGTATGAGCTGGAGGTTGTGGATGGCCAATACATAGAAACATAGAAACACAAGAAAGTAGGTGCAGCATGGTGGCCAGTCAGCCTTCAAGCCAGCATCGCCATTCATTGTGTCATGGTGAGCGTCCCATTTCAATACCCGTGCATGCCTTCTCCCCATTCCATTGGACTCCACTAGCCCTTGGCTCTATCTAATCTCTCTCTTAAATCCATCCAGTGACGGCCTCACTGCACTCTGTGGCAGGGATTTCCATAAATTCACAACACTCTGGGTGAAATTGTTTTTTATCACCTCAGTCTTAATTGACCTCCCGTTATTCTAGGACTGTGGACTTGGTTCTGGGACTTTGCCCCAACATTGGGAATCATTTTCCGGCATCGAGCTTGTCCAGTCCTTTTAAATTTGTATATGTTTCTATAAGATCCCCCTCATCCTTCTAATATCCAGTGAATACATTGGCCAAGTCTTTTCAATCTTTCCTATTTTGACAAGTCCCGCCATTCCAGAGATCAATCTCGTGGACCTACGCTGCATGTCTCAATTCACTTGGTTGTCCCTTCCACCAAATTAGGAAGACAAAACTCTACACAAATACTCCAGATGTGTATTTCCAGATCTTTCACACAAACGAAGTCAGGCTATATACTGGGTCTGTTATCCCCGTTTTCTTTCTCGCTCTTTCTTGAAAAGTTGGGATAACAATAATATCCTCAAATCCACTGGAATTGATCCTGAATGGTATTAACATTTGGCAAATGTTCACCATTTGCGTCCACTATTTCTAGAGCCCCTCCCTGAGGACACTGGATGCAGTCCATCAGGCCCCAGGGGATTTTATCATATGTAAGTCCCATTAGCCTACCTTTACTATTTCTCTCCCCAATGAATTTTTATTGCAGTTTCCTCTACCCTTAGGTCCTCTGTCCGCAGTACATCTGGGAGATGTTTGGTGTCTTCCTTAGTGAAGACAGATCCGAAGTACCTGTTCATCTCTTCTGCCTTTTCCTTGTTGTCCATACATATTTTCACCGTTTGTCTGCCTTCAAGGGACTTTGACTTTGTACTCTTTTTTCCCTTAAACATATCTAAGTAGCTTTTACTGTCCTTCTTTATAGTCTTGGCCAGTTCCATTATTACTTCATCTTTTCAGCCGTATTGCCCGTTTTGTTTCCTTTGTTGTCCTATGAAAGTTTCAAAATCCTCTGGCTTTCCGGAACTGTTGCTATGTTATGCATCTTTTCTTTTAACTTTATTCTATTTCAACTTCACTTGTCAGCCACGGTTGCTACTACTCCCTTTGAATCTTTCTTCTTTTTGTGTATTAAATGATCCTGCGTCTTCCGGATTAATGCCCAGAAAAGAAATTCCTGCCATGCTGTTCTCCGTCATTCTTTGCTAGGATCCTTTCCGGTCTACCTTGGTCTGCTCCCCTCTCATGCCTTCATAGTCCTTTGTTCAATACTTCACTGCACTTCCGATTTATATTCTCCTCTCAAATTGCAGATGAAAACTAATTATATTGTTGATCAATACTCCAAGCGGTTCCTTTACCATCAAGTTTATCTTATCATATCTGTTCGTTTGGACTACAATAAATCCTGAATTGCCTTTTTCTCTGGTCGGTTCCAGTACAAGCTGCTCTATGAATTATCTCGGAGGCAATCTACAAACTCTCTTTCTTGGGGTCCTGAAACCAACCTGATTTTTTTTCCAGTCTACCTGCATATAGAAATCCCCCATAACCACAGTGGCATTACTTTGTTACATGCCAGTTTTAAAACTCTGCTGCAACTTCTTTATTCTTTATTCTTTGGCGCGCCTGAAGTGTTAAGGGGGACAGATTGAGGTCTTAAAATGTTTAAAGGGATAGACAGAGTTGACGTGGATAAGCTTTTCCCATGAGGGTAGGGAAGTTTCAAACAAGAGGCATGACATTGAGAATTAAGGGACAGAAGTTTAGGGTGTTAACGTGAGGGGGAACTTCTTTACTCAGGGGTGGTGGCTCTGTGTGGGAATGAGCTTCTGCAGATGTGGTGGAGGCAGGATCGATTGTTAACATTAAGAGTAAGTGGATAGGTATATGGACGTGAAGGAATGGAGGGGTATGTTCTGAGTGCAGGTAGATGGGACTAGGGAAAACAATTAATGGTCGGGCACGGACTGGAAGGGCCGAGAAGGCTGTTCCGTGCTGTATTTGTTATGTTATATGTTTATATCCATTGAACCATATAACAATTACATCCTTTCTCTGTAACCATAGTTGACTGGAAATCCCTGGCATCATTCTAGGTAAATCTCATCTGTATCTCTCTATTTTGTTTTATCATCCCTTTCCCTATAACTAGGCGACCAAAAATGTACACTTATCCAGAATGGGTCTTACCAATGCCTTGTAAAATTTTAATCATTACTTCCCTACTGTATATTCAATGCTCTTATTTATAAAGGCCAGCACACCAAAGGCCTTTCTTTACATCCCTTTCTTCATGCGATTCCACCATTCAGGGAAACTATGCACTGTTATACTAGATCCCTCTGTTCCAACAGCATTCCTTAATTCTACATTTACCATGTTCGTCCTATTTTGGATTTGTCTGCAAGATGTAGCACTTAACACGTATCAGCAATAACTCCATCTGCCAATCTTTCAGACCACTTTTCAAATGGCCCCACAATCTCTATGTAGGACTTTTGAAAATCTACTTCATTATCACATCACCACTTATCTTAATATCATCTGATACTTACGTATCACATATTTTTTCCACCCCATTATCCAGATCATGATGTACATGACCAAACAACAGTGAGACCAACAAAGATCCTGAGCACCCCACATGGTCACCGGTTCCAACCTTGAACATCAAGCCATCCACCTTACTCTCTGAGATATCCCATTCAGCCACTGATGAAATCCATCTTGCTACTCCGCCATTAACACCCAAAGATTGAACCTTCTTACCAACCTTCCATGGGGAATCTTGTCAAAGGCCTTATGAATTCCATATAGACAATCATCCACTGCGTTACCTCATCATATTTTCCTAGGTTAACGCTTCAAAAAATTCAAGAAGGTTTTGTCAACATGACCTTCAGGCACAATTCCATGTTGACGTTCCTGTTCAGACCTGTTTATCCAGATGCTTATTTATATTTATCTCTAAGTATCCTTTCCATTAATTTGCCCCCATTGACGTCAAACTAATATGTCTATAAAATTGCTAGGTTTATTCTTTGAACCTTTTAAACAATGGAACACCATGCGCAGTACGCCAATCTCCAGCACTATTCCCGTTTCTAATGTCATTTGAAATATTTATGTCATAGCTCCTGCTTTTCTACACTAACTTCCCTCATTGTCCTTGGGAATATCCTGTAAGGACCTGGAGGAGAATTATCCCCTTTTATTACTTTTCAAAAGTGTCAGTACTTCCTCCTCTTTGAATCTCATAGTTTCATAGCTATCTTACTTTTTTCCCTGAACTCAAGAGTTCAATGATCCTTCAATTGGTGAATACCGAAGAAAAGAAATTGTTCAATATTCACCCATTCTCTTTTGGCTCTGCAGATAGCTGTCCATTCTGGTTCGCTAATGGTCCAATTGTATCCTCGTTATCCTTTTGCTATTAATATAGCTAGGTAGAAAACCTTTGGGTTTCTTTCACCTTTTTCTTGCCAAAGCAACTCAATATCTTCTTTTATGCCATTCCTAATTTTTCTTTAAGATTTCTTTTTTTCATTCTTTTACTCCTCTAGCACCTCATTTACTCCATGCCTCCCTATAACTATTGTAGATATCTCTTCTTTTTTCGAAAACAAAGTGTCCAATTTCCTGAAAACATGGCTCTTTCCAATTTTGACTATTTCCTTTCAAACCTAACAGGGTCCTAAAGATTCTGGTACTATTTGTGAGTTGTTACACCTATATACGGGGCTACTTTTTGGGGGTCTGTAGATAACACCAATTAGTGTCTTCTTGCCTTTACAATTCTCAATCAATCCACTGTGACTATATCTTTTCAGTCCCTATGTCTTCCCTTCGCAAGGGACTGAATTCCATCCCTCACCAGCAGAGCTACCCCCTCCTCTGCCCACATGCTGTCCTATAGTAGGATGTTTAACTGAATATAAGTTCCCAGGCCCGGACCGATCTCATGCAGCCCCCTCTGTTATCTCCACAAGTATATATACCAACCTCTAAACTGAGCCTAAAGCTCATCTACTTTACTTCTTATACTTCGCGCATTCATAGACCATTACTTTAAATTCTTACGCATTCACCTTTTCACTTCGATACCTTTTACAGATTGCCAGACCCACTATTCCTTTGTGTGCTTCCATTCTCGTTTAATTCTGGGGTCATTAAACCATCCCTCTACTTTCTTTCCTTTAACTCCATCTTTGTCTATCCTATTTGACACCCCCACCCCCTTTTAATTCATTTAAAACCACCCGTGTATCATGTGAACAACCTGGCATGCCAGATACTGGTTCCCCCACCTGTTTAGATGCAATCCTCCCTTTTGAATTAGTTCCCTGACTCCAAAAACAGATCCCAGTGATCTATGAATCTAAAATCCCTGCCCCCTGCCACCAGTTCCTCAGCCACACCTTCAGTTCCCATAATCTCCCTGTTCTGCTCTTCGCCAGAACGAGGTACGGGAAGCCAATACCGGGAGGATTACCACCTGGAGGTCTGCTTTTCAGTATTTTTCCGTGCTCTCTAAAGTCAACACTGAGATATTCATCCATTCTTTCCACATCGTTTGGTGCGACATGCATACCACTTCAGCTGTTCACTTGTCTTGTTGATTTTATGCACTATGTCCGTGACTCCTGGATCCTGGCACCATCGTCGAATCCCGTCTGTTGCCGCTGACAGATACCCTGTCCGTACACTCACTATGGAATCTCAAACTCAATGGCATAGCTTGACGTTGCTTCTTTGGTTTTGGCTCAACAGGCCTTTTTGCTTCGCAAGCCTTTCCGCCGCTCAGTGTTTTTAATGTTTTCAGTGGGTGAACCTATTCACAAGAGGTCAACCCCGGGGACCTTTGCATTCATGTTTCCCTCCCTTTTCACCGTCATCACCTTCTCTCTTCCAGTACCTTAGTGTAACAATCTTACTGTAGGTTTGTGAGGACGACTCAGTTTCTCGGACGAAACTGAGGTAATCCACTTGCTTCTCCAGTTCCCATCTCGGTCCTTCTGGAGCCTGTACCTGTATGCACTTTCTCACATTTGAGCCAGAGGCAAAAGCAGTGGTCCTTGATCCTCCACATACTGCAAGAATACCCACTGAATTCAAGCTTGCTTGAATATTCTTCTTTCGTCTCTCCTCTCTGCGTTTTGCGTTGTAGGCCTGTCTCCCAGCTCCTCGCCGAAAACTCTCGAGTCAAAGGATAACATAACAAGATTAGGCAGGAAATAATAATCAGCCAGGACGCATTACAGTGGTTGTTATTATAAAGAGGTAAATTGATGTCTTTATAATAGTCATAGAGTGATACGGTGTGGAAACAGGCCATTCGGCCCACTTGCCCCACCCGGCAACATATCCAACTTACAGTGGTTTGCAAAATGTTTTCATCCCATATAACATATAACAATTACAGCACGGAGGACAGGCCATCTCGGCCCTTCCAGTCCGTGCGACATTTGTTTTCCCTTGTCCCATCTACCTGACTCAGACCATTCCCTCACATTCCCTTCCTACCCTTGAACTTTTCCCACATTTTGTCAGGTTACATCCACAAACATAAATGTATTTTATTGGGATTTTAATGTGTTGAGACCAACAAAAAGTGATGCATATTTGGTTGAAGTGGAAGAAAATTATACATGGTTTTCAAATTTTATTACATATAAAAATAAATGGAAGTGGGGCACGTGCAAAAGTATTCAGTCCCCCTGAATCAATACTTTGTAGAACCACCTTTCACTCCAATTACAGCTGCACGTCTTTTGGGGTATGTCTCTACCAGCTTTGAGCCATCTAGAGAATGAAAGTTTTGCCCATTCTTCTTTGGCAAACATAAGTCAAGCTCAGTCAGATTGTTGGCGAGTGTCTTGTGAACGCTATTTTCAAGGTCTTGCCTGAGATTCTCAATGGATTAGTCTGGACTTTGGACTGGACCATTCTAACACATGAATATGCTTAGATATAAACTCATTCCATTGTAGCTCTGGCGGATATGGTTTAGGGTCGTTTGTCCTGCTGGTAGGTGAAACCTCAGCCCCAGTTCAAGTCTTTTGCAGACTCTAACAGGGTTTTCTTCCAAGTATTGTCCTGTATTTGGGCAGCAATCTAGCTTCCCATAAACTTTGACCAGCTTCCCTGTCCTGGCTGTAGAAAAGCATCCCACAGTGATGGCTGCACCACCATGTGTCACAGTGGGGGGTTGGTGTGTTCAGGATGATGTGCAGTGTTAGTTTTTGCATTTTGGCCAAATCTTCAATTTTTGGTCTCATCAGACCAGTGACCTTCCTCCACAGTTTGCTGTGTCCCCCAAACCCCCCATGGCTTGTGGCATACTGCATACGGGACTTCTTATGGCTTTGTTTCAACAAGTGGTTTCTTCTCCGGACAAAGGGGTCACAGTTTTTCACACATGTGGTGATGAATCTGTGAATTTCTTGCCAAGAAGGTAGTTGAGGCCAGTTCGTTGGCCATTTTTTAAAAAAGGGGGGAAGGGGGGTGTTGGTTGTGGTCATTGTGGCTGAAGGGATCAGGGGGGTATGGAGATGAAGGCAGGGTACAGCATATTGGTTGGGGATTGTCTGCCTATGATTCATATTGAATGGCGGTGCAGGCTCGAAGGGCCGAATGGGCATGCCTCCTAATTTCTATGTTTCTATGTTTCTTGCCACTTTCCATAAAGGCAGGGATTGTGTGGCGTACGACTAATAGTTGGCCTGTGGGACAGATTCTCCCACCTGGAGCTGTGGATCTTGCAGCTCCTCCAGAGTTACCATGGCCTCCTTGTCTTCTCCTTGCTCTCCTTGCCTGGCCTGTCAGTTTAGGTGGATGCATGTATTGGTAGGTTTGTAGTTGTGCCATTCTATTTCATTTTCGGATATGATATTGTACAGTGTTCCGTGAGATGTTCAGGCTTGGGATATGTTTTTATAACCTAACCCTGCTTTAAACTCTCCAATACTTTATCACTTGACCTGCTGGGGTGGTTCCATCTCGATTAGGCTTCTGATGTGTGTTTTGTTCACTAATGTTCTCTAACAAACCTTGAGGCCATCACTGAGCAGCTGTATTTTTACTGAGATTTAGATTTAAAACAAGTGGACTCTATTTACTAATTGGTGACTTTCTGAAGGCAATTGGTTTGCACTGGATTTTATTTAGGGTATCAGAGTAAAGGGGACTGATTACTTTTGCACGCACACTTTTCAGTTTTTTTTGTTTGTAAAAAAATTGAAAACCATGTAAAATTTTCCGTCCACGTATCAATTATGCACCCATTGTGTGGGTCTATCACATAAATTCAATAAAAATACATTTTGTTTGTGTTGTAACGTGACTAATGTGGGAAAATGTTTCATGGGGTTTGAAAACTTTTGCAAGCCACTGTACACTAGTTACACTGCGCGCATTTGGCCCATATCAGTTCCAAAAAATGTCCTATTCATGACCTGTCTAAAACTGTTCTTAAACAGTTGGGTTAGTCCCTGCGTCAATATCCTCTGAGTTGTTCCTATACCCCCCAACCCACCTTTGTGAAATGTTACCCTCAAAATTCTCTTAAATCTTTTTGCCTTCACCTTAAACTATGTCCTCGATTTACCTACTTTGGGCGAGACTCTGTGCATTACCCAATTTATTCCTTCATGATTTTATGCATTCTATAAGATCACCCTAATCCTCCTGCGCTTCAAGGAATAGGTCCAGCTTACTCAACATCTCCTATTGCTAGACCCTTTGTCGTGCAACATCCTTTAAAACTTTATCTGTACCCTTTCCAGCTTGGACATAATCTTTCCTATAACGTGGTGCCAGAACTGTTAAACATACTCTAAATGCAGCTCACTAACTGCAACACGACCTCCATCTTCTATACTCAGTATCAGACTGTTGAAGGGCCAATGTGCCAAAAGCCTTTTTGACCACCCTATGTACTGCGGGACTCCCAACTTCAAGGAACCATGCACCCCGCACTATAGATCTCTGCTCTATTAATTCCCCAGAGCCTACTTCATCTTTCTGTTGACAAATTCTTCCTATAATATGGTGCCCAGAACTAGACAAATACTCTAATGTGACTTCAACAACTTCTTATACAAGCTGATCATGATCTACAACTTCTATACTCAATACTCTGACTGACTTTATCTGAAAAACTGTTGTGTGATGAGCGGCTTCTAATCCAGCCTTCATGTAGGTGCTGTAATCTGCAGGGCTGGTTAGATGGTTGTTCTGCACATAACATTGGGCCACTTTGCTGTTGTAAATAAGCTTAATCTGTGTCTATATGATTCTCCTCTTGATCAGGTTCTAAATATATCCTGTATTCCGACTAGTTTTCCCCAAAAGTCCCATTACCTGCACTCAGACCATCCCCTCCATTCCCTTCCGTCCATATACCTAGCCAATTTACTTTTTTATGTTAAACGATCCTGCCTTCTCCACTTCTGATGGATGCTCATTACAACCACAGCCACCACCTTGAGTAAGAAGTTCCCCCTCACTTACCTCTAAACTTCCGTCCCTTAATTTGCATGTCTTGCCCTCTTGTTTGAATCGTCCCTACCTTAATGGAAAAAGCTTATCCACGTCAACTCTGTCTACTCCCTTCTCATTTTAAAGACCTCAATCAAGTCCCCCCGTAACCTTCTGCGCTACAAAATATTTAAAGACTAACTGGTTCAACCTTTCTCTGTAACAGCAAAGTTGCTGGATCCAGCGGCATTTTCTAGTAATTTCGCTGTACTCTCTCTATTTTGTTGGCATCTTCTATATTGGCGACCAAAATTGTTCACATTTTACTCCAGAATTGGTTCACACAATGCCTTTGTAACAAGATTTAACATGACTTAAACATTTATTTTAATCAATTACTTTCTGCTCATATATTCAATGCTCTGATTATAAAGGCCAGTCACCCAAGGCTTTCTTACACACCCCATCTACATGCGTTTCCTCCTTCGGTGAATTTGCACAGTCATTCCTAGATCTCTCTGTTCCACAAAATTCTCAATTCCCTAACATTTACCATGCACGTACTATTTTGATTTGTCCTGCCAAGATGTTGCACTTCACACTTATCAGCATTAAACTCCATCTTTCCTCTTTCAGCCAATTTTCATATGACCCAAAATCTCTCGTAGTGTTTTGAAAATCTACTTCATTATCCACATACATCACCTATCTTGTATCATGTGATACTTACTTATCCTCAATTTTCCACCCATCATCCAGATCATTGATGTACTGACAAACAACAGTGGAACCAACACAGATCCCTGAGGACCCCACTGGGTCCACCGGATTCCAACCTGTCAAACTGCCATCACCATACTCCTGACATACCCATTCAGCCACTGTTGAATCCTTCTTTGGTACTCCCACCATGAAACACCCAAAGATTTGAACCTTTCTTAACCAACCTTCCATGGGGAACCTTGTCAAAGGCTTAATGAAATCCATATAGACAACATCCACTGCTTTACCTACATCAATTTTCCTAGTAACGCTTCAAATAATTCAAGGAGATTTGTCAAACATGACCTTCCAGGCACACAAATCCATGTTGGGCTGTTTTCTGATCGACCCTGTTTATCCAGATGCTTATTTATTTTATCTCTAAGTATCCTTTCATTTAATTTACCACCACTGCGTCATAATAATCAGGGCTATAATGCTTAGGTTTTTTCTTTGAACCCTTTTTAAACAATGGAATAACATGCGCTGTTCGCCAATCTTCCGGCACTATTTCCCGTTTCTAATGACATTTTGAAATATTTCTGTCATAGCTCCTGCTATTCTACACTATCTTCCCTCATGTCCTAGGGAATATCCTATATGACCTGGAGTTTTATCCACTTTTATATTTTTCAAAAGTATGTACTTCCTCTCTTTGGAATCTCATAGTTTCTAGCATACTTTACTTTTTTTATTACTTCACATAGTTCAATATCTTCTCTTGGTGATACCGAAGAAAAGAAATTGTTCATTATCTCCCCATCTCTTTTGGATCTGCAGATAGCTGTCCATTCTGTCTCTATATTGGTCCAATGTTTATCCCTGGGTATCCTTTTGCTATTATTTTAGCTGTAGAAACCATTTGGATTTACTTTCACTTTCTTGCCAAAAAGCAACCCAATATCTTTTAGCTTCCTAATTTCTTTCTTAAGATATATTGTTACATTCTTTATACCTCTAGCCCTGCATTTACTCATACTCCTTATAATTATTGTAGATTTCTCTCTTTTTTCGAAAAACATAGTGTTTCCTATTTTCCTTGAAAACCATGGCTCTTTCCAATTGTTTTTACTCTTTCCTTTCACCCTAACAGGGACATTAAAGTTTCTGTACTCTTTCAATTTCCCTTGAAATGTCCATCCTTTTCTCTTCTCATCCTTCCCATAAATCAGTGTGTGTCCAAATTAACTCTTTTAAATCTTACGCATTCCTCAAGTTTCGGTCTTTCTCAATCAAAATTCTCCACCTAGGTCCAGTTCTGACTCTCTCCATAATTTGATATTGAAAACTAATGGTATTGTGATCACTGGTCGAAGTGCTCACCAACGCTTACCCTCGTCACCTGACCTGCCTTTCCTAAGGAAGGCTCCAGCACTGCATCCTTCTCTGGTCTATACCTCTATGTTCTGCTGCAAAATAATGCAGTACATAGAGTATCATTTAGCAGATAAGGCGAGCAAGTTCCTTTGTTGAAATAAGGATTGCGGTTTTAATGAGCATGTCTCATGGTTAGTTTCCCATAGTCCCAGTACTTCTGTTTGGTGCATTATTGTTTATTTGTTCGTGCCTCAAAAGAACAGAGTGGTTCTTTGTCCACCTGCCTGCTCAATTTGGCCATATTCTTCATACTAAACCTATCTCACCTAGTACCTGTCTAAATGTTTCTTTAAAATATTGCGTATTCCTGGTCTTAACTACCTCCTCTGGCTGATTGTTCCAAATACCCCCCCACCTTTTGGAACAGTTACAAGGCTGTCCCACTTAGGCGATTTTTCAGGCAACTGCAGCGACTGGAACGGCGATTGTCAGAGTGGAACAACTCATCGATGTGTGGCGGGGGACAGGGCAGTAGGGGGTGCGCTGTTGGAGTGATATCACACGGTGCAAACCAATGTGATACAGACACAAACGCGATGAACAGGGAAGGTTGGAGTTGAATTAAGACGGGTTGAAAGCACCAGTGTACAGGGAAGTCCTTTAAAAGTGGTGGGGAGAGAGAAGGGGGAGATGGAGGTGGAGACAACTTTTAGAAGCCAGAGCTACACGGCTGTGAAGCTCGGCGGGACATTTAACATTACCGGTCGGTTATCCTTGGTTCTGAAAACTACTGCTTATGTTTTTTTTCCCCAATGAGCAATGAAATTCACTGGGTCAGCACCGGCTTTTAACAGCCTACGAGAACCTTCAATCTCCTGGGCAATCCACTAGGACCTCCTGGAGACCCACCTATGGCACGTTAATTCTCGCTACTCTCCATGGCGGCTTCATTATAGGTCGCTGCTAATTTTTCAACATGTTGAAAAATTTGCAGCTACCATAAAGAGGCAGCAACTAGTTCACAGAATGCGAGAACGCCATCACCGACCATGAAGGCGACTCCCGGCAACCACCCGCTACCATGTGGCGACCGCAAAGTCTACCTGCGGTCGCCTAAATAAGTCGCCTAAGGTTCTATTAAATCTTTCCTTCCTTTCCTTCCTTCTTTCCTTGAGCCAAAAGTTTTTATAACTCATCTTTTCTTCTAAAAAAACTGATCAAGCAGCAGTTGTTTGGTTGGAACTTTCTTTATTCATACATTGACCAGCAATTGCTTTGTTTTGTTGTTTCAAAAGTTTAGATTTAAATAAGGGGAAAAAAAACAAAACAGCAATTTTAAAAAAAAGCAGTAAGTAGAGTGGAACAGTAAAGTTGAGGTCCCTGGTGAGATAGGAGTTTACAGTCTAATGGCCTCTGGGAAGAAACTCCTTCTCACCTCTCTCCGTTTTCACAGCATGGTAAACAGAGGGCGTTTGCCTGACCGTAGCAGCTGGAACAGTCCGTTGTAGGCGTGGAAGGGGTCTCCTTATTGGCTCTGTCAGGAGTTGCCACCTCTTGATGTTTATATAGTTCTGCAGAGGGCGAGTGAAGTTCCCATAGTGCGTTCAGCCGTGGATCTGTTCGGACGGTATGGAATTGTAACTGGTCCATGTTGCGAGGTAGGAAGGCGCAGATGTGTTTCTTCACCAACCTTTCAAAGCATTTCATGACTTCGTGGTGAGGGCCACCGGACGGTTAGTCATTCAGACAGGCTGGGGAGCATTTTTAGGCAGCGGTACAATGATGGATTTTTTGTGAAGCAGGAGGGACCATGGACTTGTCCAAATGACAATAAACAATTGTTTTGTATCCAGAGAATCGACCTCCACCGCCTTTATGAGGCAGAGAATTCCACAGATTCACAACTCTCTGGGTTCTAAACGGCTTGACCCCTTATTCTTATACAGGTTATTGATAGCGGACACGATCAGCCATGATCATAATAAATGGCGGTGCTGGCTCGAATGGGCCAAATGGCCTCCTCCAGCACCTATTTTCTAATGTTTCTAATATTCTATAAAGCATATTTATAAAATGGGTAAATGTTGGATTTAGTTGAATACATAATGCAAAAGTATAAATGAATACCTGTTGAAACGGGGGGGGGGGGTTTTCATAACTGGCGTATTCATAACTGGTGTATTAATACGCCAGTTATCGATTCATAACTGGCGTATTCATAGAAGACAGAGGATTGTGGTGGAAGGTGGATGTTCAGGCTGGAGGTCTGTGACCAGTGGAGTTCTGCAGGGATCTATGCTGTTTGTGATATAAATATAAATGACCTAAATAAATGTGTAGGAAAGAACTGCAGGTGCTGGTTTAAATCGAAGGTAGACACAAAATGTTGGAGTAACTCAGTAGGTGAGGCAGCATTTCTGGAGAGAAGGAATGGGCGACATTTGGGGTCGAGAGCCTTCTTCAGACTGATGTCGGGGAGTGGGCGGGACAAAGATAGAATGTAGTTGGAGACAGTAAGTCTGGTGGGAGAACTGGGAAGGGGAAGGGGATGGAGAGAGAGGGAAAGCAAGGGCTATTTGAAGTTAATGTTCATACCGCTGGGATGTAAGCTGACCAAGCCAAATATGAGGTGCTGTTCCTCCAATTTGCGCTGGGCCTCACTCTGACAATGGAGGAGGCCCAGGACAGAAAGGTCAGATTGGGAATGGGAGGGGGAGTTAAAGTGCTGAGCAACTGGGAATGAACCCAGCAGTATCAGCTTAACATGTTCAGCACATATATTGTGGGCCAAAGGGCTCGTTCCTGTACTGTACTGCCCTACATTCTATGTATTTTGATTTATAGCTGGAATTGAAATTGTGTGTGTATGTATATACTGTTTTCAAAGTATGCATTATCAAATTTTAATTACCGGGAACATGCCTACTTTTTCAGATAATTAAAGTATACATTTGTTTGTTTCTTGATGTTTCAGTATATATTGTCGCAGCCAAAGTTCTGGGCCATTCAGGTAACTACTCTCATGATGAGGACAAAACTGGAGAAAGGCAATAGCCGGCGGATTGAGCGTGCAATGAAGCAGACTCAGGTAGGACCTGCTGTGTTTACAAATGTTTACCAGCTTCCCTAAGCTAACAATGATCCATTCTATATTTTCATTGAACTTCATCCCCTTTTATGTCTGGTTTTCACACCTTAATCAAGTGTCTCCCTCTCCTGTGACTCTCAGTCTGAAGAAGGGTCTCGACCTGAAATGTCACCCATTCCTTCTCTCCAGAGATGATGCCTGTCCCACTGAGTTACTCCAGCTTTTTGTGTCTATCTTCGGTGTAAACCAGCATCTGCAGTTCCTTCCTACACATTTCCAGCTTTACGTACTGCTTGCAAGGAATCAGGAAACAAGTCAGAAAAAAAATCAGATAATAGGGTGGCATGGTGGCGCAATGGTAGAGCTACTGCTTATAGCGCTAGAGACCTGGGTTTCTGTGTTAATGTGCGGGGATCGCTGGTCGGTGTGAACTCGGTGGGCCAAAGCGCCTGTTTCCACTCTGTACCTGTAAACTAAACTAGAACTAACGTTATAGCAGCCCCATGTCCTTTAACATGAGAGGAGGCGAACATGTCCTTTAACATGAGAGATATATTAAGAAGAATGACCTATGAAGAATAAAAATGTCTGAAGAAGGGTTCCGACCAGAAGCGTCAGCCATCCTTTTTCTCCAGAGATGCTGCCTGATCCACTGAGTAACTCCAGCACTTTGCATCTATCTTTTATACTGAGAAGCAGTCCCCTCAGTTGTGTCCTGGAATTATAGATCCCACAGAGGACTTGTGCTATGAGCACAACATCATAAGGGCGGCACGGTGGTGCAGCGGTAGAGTTGCTGCCTCACAGCGCCTGAGACCTGGGTTTGATCCCGACCACGTGTGCTGTCTGTACGGAGTTTGTTCGTTTCTCCCGTGACCTGCGTGGGTTTTCTCCGAGATCTTCGGTTTCCTCCCACACTCCAGACGTACAGGTTTGTAGGTTAATTGGCTTGGTATGAATGTAATATTATCCCTCGTGTGTGTAGGGTAATGTTGATGTGCGGGGATCACTGGTCGGCGGGCGGACTCAGTACGTCGCAAGGCCTGACTCCGTGCTGTACCTCTAAACTAAACTCTGGTAAGACCACATCTGGAGTATTGTGTACAGTTTTGTCTCCTAATTTGAGGAAGGACATCCTTGTGATTGAGGCAGTGCAGCGTAGGTTCACAAGATTGATCCCTGGGATGGCGGGACTGTCATAAGAGGAAAGATTGAAAATAATAGGCTTGGGATGGTCTGGGATGTGTCTGAACGTGTCCAAGATATCCTGAAATGGGAGGGAGAGGAGCCCGAGGTCGTGGTACATATAGGTACCAATGACATAGGTAGAAAAAGAGAAGAGGTCCTGAAAGGAGAATTTAGGGAGTTAGGAGGAGAGTTAAGGAGAAGGACCGCAAACGTAACAATCTCAGGATTACTGCCTGTGCCATGCTGACAGTGAGAGTAGGAATGGAGCGAGGTGGAGGATAAATGCGTGGCTGAAGGACTGGTGCAGAGGGCAGGGATTCAAGTTTCTGGATCATTGGGACCTCTTTTGGGGAAGGTGTGACCTGTACAAAAAGGACGGGTTGCACTTGAACCCGAGGGGGACCAATATCCTGGCGGGGAGATTTGCAAAGGCTACTGGGAAGACTTTAAACTAGAACGGTTGGGAGGAGGGACTCAAATAGAGAAGGCAAGTAGTCCATTTGTGAGGCAGAAAGCAGAGAAGGAAGCACTCAGACCCAACATGTAGGGGGGAAAAAAGAAAAAGAGAATAAACAGAGAACAAGAGGTGGTGGGTTTCTTAAATGCGTGAGCAGAGAGACAGAGGGGTGTAAAATGAGGGTAGAAGCAATAGGTAGCAAGGTGAAAAGTAAAAGTGGCAGGCAGACAAATTCAGGGCAAAAATCAAAAAGGGCCACTTTTTCCAACATAAATTGTATAAGGGGTAAGAGTGTTGTAAAAACAAGCCTGAAGGCTTTGTGTCTCAATGCAAGGAGCATTCATAATAAGGAGGAATGAGTTGGATGTGCAGATAGCTATTAATGACTATGATATAGTTGGGATCATGGAGACATGGCTCCAGGGTGCCCAAGGCTGGGAGCTGAACATCCAGGATATTCAATATTCAGGAGGGATAGACAGAAAGGAAAAGGATGTGGGATAGCGTTGCTGGTTAGAAGGAGATTCATGCCACAGAAAGGAAGGACATTTAGCTTGGAGGATGTGGAATCTATATGGGTAGAACTGCGAAACACTAAGGGGCAGAAAAACGCTTAGTGAGAGTTGGGGATGGCATCAAACAGGAAATTAGAAATGCGTGCAACAAAGGTAAAACAGTCATAATGGGTGACTTCAATCTACATGTAGATTGGGTGAATCAAATTGGCAGGGGTACTGAGGAAGAGGATTTCTTGGAATGTATGTGGGATAGTTTTCTACACCAACATGTAGAGGAACCAACGAGAGAGAAGGCTATACTAGACTGGGTATTGAGTAATGAGGAAGGGTTAGTTAGCAGTCTTGTTGTGCGTGGCCCCTTGGGCAAGAGTGACCATAATATGGTTGAGTTATTCATTAGGATGGAGAGTGACATAATTAATTCAGAAACAAGGGTTCTGAACTTAAAGAAAGGTAACTTTGAGCGTATGGACGTGAATTGGCCATGATAGATTGGCAATTGATTCTTAAAGGATTGAGGGTGGATGTGCAATGGAAGGCATTTAAAGACTGCATGGATGAACTACAACAATTATTCATCCGTTTGGCAAAATAATAAATCAGAGAAGGTAGTGCATCCGTGGATAACAAGGGAAATCAGGGATAGTATCAAAACAAAAGATGAAGCATACAAATTAGCCAGAAAAAGCAGCCTACCAGAGGACGGGGTGAAATTCAGAGTCCAGCAGAGGAGGTAAATCATGTCTGACGAACCTTATAGAATTTTTCGAGGATGTACCTAGTAGAGTGGATAAGGGAGAACCAGTGGATGTATTATATCTGGACTCGCAGAAGGCTTTCGACAAGGTCCCACATAAGAGATTAATGTACAAACTTAAAGCACATGGTATTGGGGGTTCAGTGTTGATGTGGATAGAGAACTGGCTGGCAGACAGGAAACAAAGAGTAGGAGTAAACGGGTCCTTTTCTGAATGGCAGGCAGTGACTAGTGGGGTACCGCAAGGCTCAGTGCTGGGACCCCAGCTATTTACAATATATATTAATGATTTGGACGAGGGAATTGAATGCAGCATCTCCACATTTGCGGATAACACGAAGCTGGGGGCAGTGTTAGCTGTGAGGAGGATGCTAGGAGGCTGCAAGGTGACTTGGATAGGCTGGGTTAGTGGGCAAATGCATGGCAGATGCAGTATAATGTGGATAAATGTGAGGTTATCCACTTTGGTGGCAAAAACAGGAAAGTAGACTATTATCTGAATGGTGGCCGACTAGGAAAAGGGGAGATGCCACGAGACCTGGGTGTCATGGTACACCAGTCATTGAAAGTAGGCATGCAGGTGCAGCAGGCAGTGAAGAAAGCGAATGGTATGTTGGCATTCATAGCAAAAGGATTTGAGTATTGGAGTAGGAAGGTTCTACTGCAGTTGTGCAGGGTCTTGGTGAGACCACAACTGGAGTATTGCGTACAGTTTTGGTCTCCTAATCTGAGAAAAGGCATTCTTGCCGTAGAGGTAGTACAGAGAAGGTTCACCAGACTGATTCCTGAGATGTCAGGACTTTCATAGGAAGAAAGACTGGATAGACGCGGCTTGTACTCACTAGAATTTAGAATATTGAGGGGAGGATCATAGAAACTTACAAATTCTTAAGGGGTTGGACAGGCTAGATGCAGGAAGATTGTTCCCGATGTTGGGCAAGTCTAGAACAAGGGGTCACAGTTTAATAAGAAGGGGGAAGTCTTATAGGACCGAGATGAGAAAAATATTTTTCACACAGAGAGTGGTGAGTCTCTGGAATTTCCTGCCACAGAAGTTGAGGCCAGTTCATTGGCTTTATATTTAAGAGGGAGTTAGATGTGGCCCTTGTGGCTAGAGGGATCAGGGGGTATGGAGAGAAGGCAGGTACAGGATACTGAGTTGGATAATCAGCCATGATCATATTGAATGGCGGTGCAGGCTCGAAGGGCCGAATGGCCTACTCCTGCACCTATTTTCTATGTTTCTATGCAGGTTGGTGGGACTAGTGTAGTTGGGACGTTGGCCAGTGTGAGCAAGTTGGGCCGAAGGGCCTGGTTCAATGTTGTAAGACTATAATGATGAACATTAACGATTAATATGTGACTGTTATCAAATGGAGCAGGTTGTGCAAAAAGTCCCAGTTTTTTCACCTCGGTCTTAAACGGCTTCCCCTCTTAGAATAAAGGGGAAGCCATTTAAGACTGAGGTGAGAAAAAACTTAACTCACCCAGAGAGTTGTGAATTTGTGGAATTCCCTGCCACAGAGGGCAGTGGGGGCCAAGTCACTGCATGGATTTAAGAGAGAGTTAGATAGAGCTCTAGGGCTAGTGGAATCAAGGGGTACGTTTTTTTTTCCCATTGAGGGTAGGGAAGATTCAAACAAGAGGGCATGACATGAGAATTAAGGGACAGAAGTTTAGGGGTAACGTGAGGGGAACTTCTTTACTCAGAGGGTGGTGGCTGTGTGGAGGCAGGATCGATTTTAACATTTAAAAGTAAAGTGGATAGGTATATGGACGTGAAGGGAATGGAGGGGGTATGGTCTGAGTGCAGGTAGATGGGACTAGGGGAAAACAAATGGTCGGCACGGACTGGAAGGGCCGAGAGGGCCTGTTTCCGTGCTGTAATTGTTATATGGTTATATGGTTATATGATATGGGGAGAAGGCAGGCACGGGTTATTGATAGGGGACGATCAGCCATGATCACAATGAATGGCGGTGCTGGCTTGAAGGGCCAAATGGTCTCTTCCTGCATCTATTTTTCTATGATAGCCCCCATTACTATCCTGGCCAAGAAAACAAGATATATTGACACAAAATGCTGGAGTAACTCAGCGAGTCGGGCATCATATCTGGAGAAGGGGTGGGTAACGTGGGGTCTCGACCCAAAACGTCATCAATCCCTCTCTCCAGGGATGCTGCCTGTCCTGCTGAGTTACTCCAGCACTTTGTGTATAAGAAGGAATTGCAGATGCTGGAAAATCGAAGGTAGACCAAAATGCTGGAGAAATTCAGCGGGTGAGGCAGCATCTATGAAGCAAAAGATATAGGCAACGTTTCGGGTCGAGACCCTTCTTCGGACTGAAGTTCTGGAACCACAGTTACTGGAAAAAGGTCTTGTGGACAGATGAGACGAAGATTAACTTATATCAGAGTGATGGCAAGAGCAAAGTATGGAGAAGAGAAGGAACTTCCCAAGATCCAAAGCATGCCACCTCATCTGTGAAAGACGGTGGTGGGGGTGTTATGGCCTGGGCATGTATGGCTGCTGAAGGTACTGGCTCATTTATCTTCATTGATGATACAACTGCTGATGGTAGTAGCATAATGAATTCTGAAGTGTATAGACACATCAAGTTCAAACAAATGCCTAAAAACTAATTGGCCGGCAGTTTCATTCTACAGCAAGACAATGACCCCAAACATACTGCTAAAGCAACAAAGTAGTTTTTCAAAGCAAAAAAATGGTCAATTCTTGTGTGGCCAAGTCAATCACCCGATCTGAACCCAATTGTGCATGCCTTTTATATGCTGAAGAGAAAACTGAAGGGGACTCGCCCCCAAAACAAGCATAAGCTAAAGATGGCTGCAATACAGGCCTGGCAGAGCATCACCAGAGAAGACACCCAGCAACTGGTGATGTCCTGTGGAATTCTCTGCCGCAGAAGGTAGTTGAGGCCAGTTCGTTGGCCATATTTTAAAAGGGAGTTGGATGTGGCCCTTGTGGCTGAAGGGATCAGGGGAATGGAGAGAAGGCAGGTACAGGATACTGAGTTGGATGATCAGCCATGATCATATTGAATGGTAGTGCAGGCTCGAAGGGCCGAATGGCCTGCTCCTGCACCTAATTTCTATGTTTCTATGTCCATGAATCACAGACTTCAAGCAGTCGTTTGCATGCAAAAGGTTACGCAACAAAATACTAAACATGACTACTTTCATTTACATGACATTGCTGTGTCCCAAACATTATGGTGCCCTGAAATGGGGGGACTATGTATAAACACTGCTGTAATTTCTACATGGTGAAACCAAAATGTATAAAAATGGCCTTTATTAAAATCTGACAATGTGCACTTTAAAACAATGTGATTTTTTTTTCTATTACAAATCTCAAAATTGTGGAGTACAGAGGCAGATAAATAAATTATGGGCCTTTGTCCCAATCATTATGGAGGGCACTATAACACAGCACAAGTAGTCGGGATCGAACCCGCTACGAAAACAGGCCCTCTCAGCCCTTCCAGTCCGTTCGGACCATTGTTTTTCCCCTGGTCCCATTTACCTGCACTCAGACCATACCCTCCATTCTCTTCACGTCCATATACCTATCCACTTTACTTTTAAATGTTTAAAATCGATCCTGCCTCCACCACTTCTGCTGGAAGCTCATTCCACACAGCCACCACCCTATTGAGTAAAGAAGTTGCCCCTCACGTTACCCCCTAAACTTCTGTCCCTTAATTCTCATGTCATGCCCTCTTGTTTGAATCTTCCCTACCCCTCAATGGGAAAAGCTTATCCACGTCAACTCTGTCTATCCCTTTCATCATTTTAAAGACCTCAATCAAGTCCCCCCTTAACCTTCTGCGCTCCAAAGAATAAAGACCTAACTTGTTCAACCTTTCTCTGTAACATAGTTGCTGGAACCCTGGCAACATTCTAGTAAATCTCCTGTACTCTCTCAATTTTGTTGACATCCTTCCTATAATTAGGCGACCAAAATTGTACACCATACACCAGAATTGGTCTTACCAATGCCTTGTACAATTTTAACATTACTTTCCCTACTCCTATATTCAATGATCTGATTTATAAAGGCCAGCACACCAAAAGCTTTCTTTACCACCCTATCTACATGCGATTCCACCTTCAGGAAACTATGCACAGTTATTCCTAGATCCCTCTGTTCCACAGCATTCCTCAATTCCCTACCATTTACCATGTACGTCCTATTTTGATTTGTCTTGCCAAGATGTAGCACTTCACACTTAACAGCATTAAACTCCATCTGCCATCTTTCAGCCCACTTTTCCAAATGGCCCAAATCTCTCTGTAGACTTTGAAAATCTACTTCATTATCCACAACACCACCTATCTTAGTATCATCTGCATACTTAATTATCCAATTTTCCACCCCATCATCCAGATCATTGATGTACATGACAAACAACAGTGGACCAACACGGATCCCTGAGGCACCCACTGGTCACCGGCTTCTAACCTGACAAACAGCCATCCACCATTACTCTCTGACATCTCCCATTCAGCCACTGTTGAATCCATCTTGCTACTCCGCCATTAAACACCCAAAGATTGAACCTTCTTAACCAACCTTCCATGGGGAACCTTGTCAAAGGCCTTACTGAAATCCATATAGACAACATCCACTGCTTTACCCTCATCAATTTCCCTAGTTACCGCTTCAAAAAATTCAAGAAG
Organism: Okamejei kenojei; assembly: GCA_035221665.1. NCBI lineage: Eukaryota > Metazoa > Chordata > Chondrichthyes > Rajiformes > Rajidae > Okamejei > Okamejei kenojei. The sequence goes on from CM069138.1 coordinate 95,541,717, forward strand.
GTTTGTCAAACATGACCTTCCAGGCACAAATCCATGTTGACTGTTCCTGATCAACCCTGTTTATCCAGATGCTTATATACATTATCTCTAAGTATCCTTTCCATTAATTTGCCCACGACTGAGGTCAAACTAAATAGGTCTATAATTGCTAGGTTTATTCTTTGAACCCTTTTTAAACAATGGAACAACATGCGCAGTACGCCAATCCTCCGGCACTATTCCCGTTTCTAATGACATTTGAAATATTTCTGTCATAGCTCCTGCTATTTCTACACTAACTTCCCTCAATGTCCAAGGGAATATCGTGTCAGGACCTGGAGACTTATCCACTTTTATATTTTTCAAAAGTGTCAGTACTTCCTCCTCTTTGAATCTCATAGTTTCCATAGCTACTCTACTTTTTCCCCTTAACTCACAGAGTTCAGTATCCTTCTCCTTGGTGAATACCGAAGAAAAGAAATTGTTCAATATCTCCCCCATCTCTTTTGGCTCTGCAGATAGCTGTCCATTCTGGTTCTCTAATGGTCCAATTTTATCCCTCGTTATCCTTTTGCTATTAATATAGCTGTAGAAACCCTTTGGATTTACTTTCACCTTTCTTGCCAAAGCAACCTCATATCTTTTAGCCTTCCTAATTTATTTCTTAAGATTCTTTTTACATTCTTTATACTCCTCTAGCACCTCATTTACTCAATGCCTCCTATAATTATTGTAGATATCTCTCTTTTTTCGAAACAAGTGTCCAATTTCCCTTGAAAACCATGGCTCTTTCCAATTTTTACTATTTCCTTTCAACCTAACAGGGACATAAAGATTCTGTACTCTTACAATTTCCCCTTTAAATGTCCTCCATTTCTCTTCTACATCCTTCCCATGAAACAAAGTGTCCCAATTCACTCCTTTAAAATCCTTACGCATTCCTCAAAGTTAGCCTTTCTCCAATCAAAAATCTCCACCCTAGGTCCTGTTCTGACTCTCTCCATAATTATATTGAAACTAATTATATCACAAAACCAGAAACAAGTATCCGAAATTTGTTAAAATTAATAACGGAATTTGGATCTTTCTCAGGATACAGTATCAATTGGAATAAAAGTGAAACTTATGCCAATAACGGTGAATAACTTACATATATTCCAACAATTCCCTTTAAGATAAGAAACGAAAAAATTAAATATCTTGGAATTTTCGTAACAAAAAGACTCGACTCTTTATTTAAATCTAACTTCCCCCCATTATTGAATAAATTAAATAAGAATATTTTATATTGCAAAAGCTTACCGATCTCAATGTTAGGTAAAAATTAATACAATAAAAATTATCCTTCTTCCACAATTATTATATCTCTTCAATTAATTCCGATATATCTACCTAAAAAATTTCTTCAAAAAGGTAGATTCCCTAATTACTAACTTCATTTGGGATTATAAGAGCCATAGAATAAATAAAAAACATTTATGTAAATCTAAAATAAATGGAGGATTAGCATTACCAAAACTTTATGTTTTTATTACTGGGCAGTCAATATTAAAAATATGAATTTTTGGCTAGAAGAAATAGATAATCAACCAACTTGGTTAAATATGGAAAAAAGAAGATTGTTCTCCCTTTGAAATTAGTTCTAATACTAATTTGCTAATACTAATTTAGCTAAGAAAATTTATAGTGAAAATCCGATAATAGAAAACGGAATCCGCATTTGGAAACAAATAAAGAAAACATTAAAACTAAAATCTATACCATTATCTCTTACCATCGTAAATAATGTTACGTTTAAACCTTCAATGATGGATAAAGCTTTTTTACAATGGAAAAAATAAGGGAATTACTAAGATGGGAGATCTTTATAAGGAAAACTCTTTCCTTTCATTTCAAGAGCTACAACAAATGTATGGACTACAACACTAAAGAATATTTTAGATATTTACAAATCAGAAATTATGTTTCTGCAAATACACAAGAACTTAGAAATAGAAAGATAGAAATTCTAGATGAATGCTTAAATAAACATCCAAATACAGAAAAAATGATTTCATATATATATACAATATTCTATTGGAAAGTGATGTTCCATCAACAGAAATATATAGACAGTCTTGGGAAAATGAACTGGGCCAAATTATAAGGCCAGAACTATGGGATGAAAGTTTACAACATACACATCATTGTTCGTTAAATGCTAAACATTCCCTTATACAGTTTAAAATACTACATAGATTACATTATTCCACATCTTAATTACATAACATCTTTCCAAAAGTATCCCCCATATGTGATAAATGTCAACATTTAGAAGCAAATTTGTCACCTTCATTTACTAACTGTATAAAAAATTACAAAATTCTGGATAGAAATATTTAAGATAATTTCGAATGTTGTCAATATAATTCTGACTCCTGACCCAAAGCTAATAATACTTGGAATACTAGAAACAGACCAATTGGTAACAATGAATCAAAGAATTTTTATTGACTACGCTTTAATAATTGGGAAAAAATTAATATTAAAATTTTGGAAAGGCCCTATATCCCCAACAATCAAAATGTGGAATACAGAAATGTCGGAGACACTTCATCTGGAGAGATTGAGGATTGTCCTAATGGACAGGTTAGATCTCTTCAGAGAGATTTGCTCTCCATTTATTAAATATTTACAGGGTCATAATGGCTCGGCACGAGGGCTTGACTGAGGCCTGAATATTAGAATGGATGAAGAAACATATATAATAAATCATGACTATATCTCCAAGGACGGATTAATGATTAACACTCCATTTCACCATCATATTTCTTATACTCTTTTTCTCTATCTTTTCTTACTTTAAAAAAAAATCAGAAAAATGTATAGAAACATATAATCTTAATTTTTTAAATATTAATAAGAATATAAATATTACTAATTTCATGAAGGTATTATTAGTATTATGTATTTTCAATTATAAAAATATATAGTCTTAACTTTAAAATCAATGATAATACAAATATTATTAACAGTATGAATATATCATTAATATCATGTATTTTTCATCTATGCAAAATAATGTACTTTTTATTATTATGTTTCCAGCACTGCCCCTTTTCTGGTCGATACCTCTATGTACTGCTGCAAAAAACTATCCTGCACACATTTTACAAACTCCAAACCATCCAGCCCATTTACAGAATGTGTTTTCCCAGTCTATTTTTGGAAAATTGAAATCTCCCACAATCACTACCTTGTGCTTACTACTAATATCTGCTATCTCCTTACATATTTGCTCAGATATGCCAGATATGTCAGATATGCCAGATATACATCAATGATCTGGATGATGGTGTGGTAAATTGGATTAGTAAATATGCAGATGATACTAAGATAGGTGGTGTTGTGGATAATGAAGTCGATTTTCAAAGTCTGCAGAGAGATTTAGGCCATTTGGGCTGAAAGATGGCAGATGGAGTTTAATGCTGTTAAGTGTGAAGTGCTAACATCTTGTCAGGACAAATCAAAAATAGGATGTACGTGGTAAAATGGTAGAGAATTGATGAATGTAGTTGAACAGAGGGATCTGGGAATAACTGTGCATTAGTTCCCTGAAGGTGGAATCTCATGTAGAGAAAGCTTTTGTGTGTGCTGGCCTTTATAAATCAGAGCATTGAGTATAGAAGTTCGGATGTAATGTTAAAATTTGTACAAGGCATTGGTGAGGCCAATTCTGGAGTATGGTGTACAATTTTGGTCGCCAAATTATAGGAAAGATGTCAACAAAATAGAGAGAGTACAGAGGAGATTTACTAGAATGTTGCCTGGGTTTCAGCACCTAAGTTACAGAGAAAGGTTGAACAAGTTAGGTCTTTATTCTTTGGAGCGCAGAAGGTTAAGGGGGGGACTTGATTGAGGTCTTTAAAATGATGAAAGGGATAGACAGAGTTGACGTGGATAAGCTTTTTCCATTGAGAGTAGGGAAGATTCAAACAAGAGGACATGATTTGAGAATTAAGGGACAGAAGTTTAGGGGTAACATGAGGGGGAACTTCTTTACTCAGAGAGTGGTAGCTGTGTGGAATGAGCTTCCAGTGGAAGTGGTGGAGGCAGGTTTGATTTTATCATTTAAAAATAAATTGGATAGGTATATGGACGGGAAAGGAATGGAGGTTATGGTCTGAGTGCAGGTAGATGGGACTAGGTGGGAGTAAGTGTTCGGCACGGACTAGAAGGGCCGAGATGGCCTGTTTCCGTGCTGTAATTGTTATATGGTTATATAGTCTCCTGTCCATGTCCTCCATGGATGCTGCCTTATTCCCTGAGTTACTCCAGCACTTTGAGTCTTTTAGATAAGACATGACAAGGATGGTGAATGTATGGAACAAGCTGCCAGATGAGGTAGTTGAGGCTGGGACTATCCCAACATTTAAGAAACAGTTAGACAGGCACATGGATAAGGCAGGTTTGGGGGGATATGGACCAAGGACAGGCAGGTGGGACTAGTGTAGCTGGGACATGTTGGCAGGTGTGGGCAAGTTGGGCCGAAGGACCTGTTTCCACACTGCATCATTCTATGACTATGAAAAGCTGGACTAACTCAACGGGACAGGCTGCATCTCTGTAGAGAAGGAATGGCTGACGTTTCGGGACAAGACCCTTCTTCAGTCCGAAGAACTGAAATGTCTCCCACTCCTCCTATCCAGAGATGCTGCTTGTCCCGCTGAGTTACTCCAGCTTTTTGCGTCGATCTTCGTTTTAAACCAGCAGCTGCAGTTCCTTGTGTCTAACATACATTAGGATCAGTATATGCCAAAGGAAAGACAGGCAGGGAAATGTTAAGGAATATAAGAAAGCTGAAAAAGTGTATTTATTTCAATGAAAGGAGCATTGTAGGTAAAGCAGATCAACCTGTGGCCAAATGATGTTATGGCCAGTGCAGAAATGTGGTTGCGAGAGGGGCACGACTGGCAGCTCTTTGTTCCAGAGACTTGCTGTTTCAGAAGTGATAGAGAGGGATGTAAAAGAGGCGAAGGCGTTATTAGAAAATAGGTGCAGGAGGAGGCCATTTGGCCCTTTGAGCCAGCACCACTTGAACATTGAAAAAGAATGCAACAGTGACACTCAGAAAAGACATATGAGTGGAGTTCAAAAATAAGAAAGGCGCAAGCAATCTTACAGGATTGTAGTCAGTGCCTCTCCAGAGTCAGCAGGAGATGGAGGAACAGATATGTGGACAGATTACCAAAAGATGCCAGCGCAACAAGGCTTGTCGTCATGGGAGATTTTAATGTCATAGAAACATAGAAAATTGGTGCAGGAGGAGGCCATTCGGCCCTTCGAGCTTGTCTAAGCCATTCAATATGAGCTTCTAGTCCCCACTATTGACTGGGCTCAGTGCCAAAGGCTTAGACAAGGACCAATTCATTGATTGTATTCACGATGGAATTCTCGACAAAGTCCTGTCTCGGAGGTCTATGGACAATTCCTTCGTCTTCATGGCTTGGTTTTTGCTCTGACGTGCACTGTGTGGGACCTTATATAGACAGGTGTGTGCCTTTCCAAATCATGTCCAGTCAATTTAATTTTCCACTGGTGAACTCTAATCAAGTTGTAGAAACATCGCAAGGATAATCAATGGAAACAGGATGAACCTAAGCTTAATTTTGAGTGTCATAGCAAAGGGTCTGAATACTTATGTAAATGTGATATTTCAGTTATTTCTTTTTAATTACTTTGCTAATATTTCTAAACACCCGTTTTCGCTTCTTCATTCGGGGGTTTTGTGTGTAGTTAACCATATAACCATACAACAATTACAGCACGGAAACAGGCCCTCTCGGCCCTTCCAGCCCGTGCCGACCATTTGTTTTCCCCCTAGTCCCATCTACCTGCACACAGACCATACCCCTCCATTCCCTTCACGTCCATATACCTATCCACTTTACTTTTAAGATGATTGAAAAAAAAAGAATTTAAATCCATTTTAAATTGGCAGTAACGTAACAAAATGTGGAAAAATTTACGGGGTATGAATACTTTTCAGAATTCACTGTAATTTAGTTTTTGCAGTGGCAAACTGGTGAAATTTGAGAATATCAGTGAGAAGAAGAAGAACGAATTGATAGTGAAGCTGCTGTTGAAATGATAAATAAGTTCAAGACAGTGAGAGCAGGACTAAAAACAATTCATGAAATTGGAATATAGAGAAAATCAAAGTGAAGAAACACATAAGTGAAAAAGTACAGAGATGGAGGTGAAGAAGTGAGCACAAACGAGGAATATGCTTGTAGCTGTCAGTGGAGCCAAAAATTTCAGTGTCTGAAGAAGGGTTCCCACCCGAAACGTCACCCGTTCCTTTTCTCCAAAGATGCTGATTTGCTCCAGCACTTTGTGTCTGTCTTCTGTATAAACCAGCATCTGCAGTTCTTTCCTACAGATTTCAGTTCCTGTTGGATTTCATCTGTTGAATCTATCAGATTTCGTGAAATTCAACGAAATTGTTAAATCTAAGGAGTTTTTTAAAATGAAAAGTCGATATTAATCTACAATATCTACTTTGGTTTTGTTTACTTTAGAGATACTCGCGGAAACAGGCCCTTCTACCCACCGAGTCCACACCGACATGCGATCCCCTCAGCAGTAGCACTGTTCTCCGCACTAGAGACAATTTACACTTACAGTTTATTGTCACGTGTGCCGAGGTACAGTGAAAAGCTTTTGTTGCGTGCTATCCAGTCAGCAGAAAGACTGAAGAAGGGCCTCGACCCGAAATGTCACCCATTCCTTCTCTCCAGAGATGCTGCCTGTCCCGGTGTGTTACTCCAGCATTTTGTTTACAATGTACAATCTTTACCGAAGCCAATTAACCTACAAACGTGTATGTCTTTGGAGTGCGGGAGAAAACCAGACCACCCGGAGAAAACCCACGCGGTCACAGGGAGAACAAGCAAACTCGGTACACGCCATTGTCAGGATCTAACCCAATATCTGCCGCTGAGAGGCAGCAACTCTACCGCTGTGCCACCATGCTGCTAGTTTCTTAGAAGCTACTACATAATTAATAAATCATAATGCAACAAAAATGAAGAGATTTGAAACATTGTTGGCTCTTCTCTAAACCGTTTACTGGGCCATCAATATCTTTCATCCTGAGAGAGGTACAGACTCCAGTGGTGGTATTTCTTCATATTGAACAGCATTATTGTATCTCCACAAAGGTTTTAGGATGAATTGTATTCAGTACAGAAGGTAACAAAAAGGGCAATACTGGGTGAAAAGATGAAGTACGAGGGTAAGCTGGCCAAGAATATAAAGAAGGATAGTAAAAGCTTCTTTAGGTTTGTTAAAAGAAAAAGATTAGTAAAGACAAATGTGGGTCCCTTGAAGGCAGAAACAGGTGAAATTATTATGGGGAACGAGGAAATGGCAGAGGAGTTGAACAGATACTTTGGTTCTGTCTTCATTCTGGAAGACACAAACAATTTCCCAGCTGTACTAGAGGACAGAGGATCTAGGGAGATAAAGAAACTGAAAGAAATTTGCATTAGGTGAGAAATAGTATTGGGTAGACTGATGGGACTGAAGGCTGATAAATGCCCAGGGACTGATGGTCTGTATCCCAGGCAGGCACGTGAGTAATTAATCAGTGGTTTTTAAAAATCCAGATATGGTGGGGGCAGTGGCTTTTAAAAATCTTGGAAACCGCGCATGCGCAGATTGTTCTCTCGACTTTTATCAATTTGTCTTCAATAGGTCCTATCTCTTAATAAAGTATTTGAAAACATATAGCTCAAATACATTTATTATATACACACAAAATCCATTCTTCTCTCTTTGTTTCCTGTTGTACCAAGCAGTTTTAAATGTTCTAATTATTTTTGTTCCTTTGCGCTGTTGAAGTTAACCATATAACAATTACAGCACGGAAACAGGCCTTCTTGGCCCTTCCAGTCCGTGCTGACCATTTGTTTTCCCCTAATCCCATCTACCTGCACTCAGACCATACCCCTCCATTCCCTTCACGTCCATATACCTATCCACTTTACTTTTAAATGTTAAAATCGATCCTGCCTCCACCACTTCTGCTGGAAGCTCATTCCACACAGCCACCACCCTCTGAGTAAAGAAGTTTCCCCTCACGTTACCCCTAAACTTCTGTCCCTTAATTCTCATGTCTTACCCTCTTGTTTGAATCTTCCCTACCCTCAATGGAAAAGCTATCCACGTCAACTCTGTCTATCCCTTTCATCATTTTAAAGACCTCAATCAAGTCCCCCCTTAACCTTCTGCGCTCCAAAGAATAAAGACCTAACTTGTTCAACCTTTCTCTGTAACATAGTTGCTGGAACCCTGGCAACATTCTAGTAAATCTCCTCTGTACTCTCTCTATTTTGTTGACATCCTTCCTATAATTAGGCGACCAAAATTGTACACCATACTCCAGAATTGGTCTTACCAATGCCTTGTACAATTTTAACATTACTTCCCTACTCCTATATTCAATGCTCTGATTTATAAAGGCCAGTACACCAAAGGCTTTCTTTACCACCCTATCTACATGCGATTCCACCTTCAAGGAACTATGCACAGTTATTCCTAGATCCCTCTGTTCCACAGCATTCCTCAATTCCCTACCATTTACCATGTACGTCCTATTTTGATTTGTCCTGCCAAGATGTAGCACTTCACACTTAACAGCATTAAACTCCATCTGCCATCTTTCAGCCCACTTTTCCAAATGGCCCAAATCTCTCTGTAGACTTTGAAAATCAACTTCATTATCCACAACACCACCTGTCATGAACATTGAATTTTCTCAATTCTGTTAACCCTTGCTGTCTCCTCCCCTTCCCACCTCTCCCTCTGCCCTCGGGCCCTGGCATTCCCTCTATCTCTATCTCCCTCCCCCACCCCAGTCGCACCAGCTTCTCATTTTCACACCACAAACAGCTTACAATGGCTTGTTCCCTTTATCATCGATACTTTTTTGCATATCTTTCATTCATTGTTCCTCATCTGTCCACATCACCGTCTATATCTCTCGTTTCCCTGATCCCTGACCAGTCTGAAGAAGGGTCTCGACCTGAAACGTCGCATATCTCCTTCGCTCCTTAGATGCTGCTGCACCCGCTGAGTTTCTCCAGCTTTTTGTGTACCACCTATCTTAGTATCATCTGCATACTTACTTATCCAATTTTCCACCCCATCATCAAGATCATTGATGTACATGAGAAACAACAGTGGACCCAACACAGATCCCTGAGGCACCCCACTGGTCACCGGCTTCCAACCTGACAAACAGCCATCCACCATTACTCTCTGACATCTCCCATTCAGCCACTGTTGAGTCCATCTTGCTACTCTGCCATTAACACCCAAAGATTGAACCTTCTTAACCAACCTTCCATGGGGAACCTTGTCAAAGGCCTTACTGAAATCCATATAGACAACATCCACTGCTTTACCCTCATCAATTTCCCTAGTTACCGCTTCAAAAAATTCAAGAAGGTTTGTCAAACATAACCTTCCAGGCACAAATCCATGTTGACTGTTCCTGATCAGACCCTGTTTATCCAGATGCTTATATATATTATCTCCAAGTATCCTTTCCATTAATTTGCCCACCACTGACGTCAAACTAATAGGTCTATAATTGCTAGGTTTATTCTTTGAACCCTTTTTTAAAACAATGGAACAACATGCGCAGTACGCCAATCCTCCGGCACTATTCCCGTTTCTAATGACATTTGAAATATTTCTGTCATAGCTCCTACTATTTCTACACTAACTTCCCTCAATGTCCTAGGGAATATCCTGTCAGGACCTGGAGACTTATCCACTTTTATATTTTTCAAAAGTGTCAGTACTTCCTCCTCTTTGAATCTCATAGTTTCCATAGCTACTCTACTTTTTCCCCTTCTCACAGAGTTCAATATCCTTCTCCTTGGTGAATACCGAAGAAAATAAATTGTTCAATATCTCCCCCATCTCTTTTGGCTCTGCAGATAGCTGTCCATTCTGGTTCTCTAATGGTCCAATTTTATCCCTCGTTATTCTTTTGCTATTAATATAGCTGTAGAAACCCTTTGGGTTTACTTTCACCTTTCTTTGCCAAAGCAACCTCATATCTTCTTTTACGCTTCCTAATTTATTTCTTAAGATTCTTTTTACATTCTTTATACTCCTCTAGCACCTCATTTACTCCATGCCTCCTATAATTATTGTAGATATCTCTCTTTTTTTCGAAACAAGTGTCCAATTTCCCTTGAAAACCATGGCTCTTTCCAATTTTTAACTATTTTCTTTCAACCTAACAGGGACATAAAGATTCTGTACTCTTACAATTTCCCCTTTAAATGTCCTCCATTCTCTTCTACATCCTTCCCATGAAACAAAGTGTCCCAATTCACTCCTTTAAAATCCTTACGCATTCCCTCAAAGTTAGCCTTTCTCCAATCAAAAATCTCCACCCTAGGTCCAGTTCTGACTCTCTCCATAATTATATTGAAACTAATGGTATTGTGATCACTGGTCCCGAAGTGCTCACCAACGCATACCTCCGTCACCTGACCTGCCTCATTTCCTAACAGGAGGTCCAGCACTGCCCCTTCTCTGGTCGATACCTCTATGTACTGCTGCAAAAAAGTATCCTGCACACATTTTACAAACTCTAAACCATCCAGCCCATTTACAGAATGTGTTTCCCAGTCTATTTTTGGAAAATTGAAATCTCCCACAATCACTACCTTGTGCTTACTACTAATATCTGCTATCTCCTTACATATTTGCTCTTCCAATTCACGCTCCCCATTTGGCGGTCTATAATACACCCCTAAAAAGTGTTTGCTACACCGTTCCCACTTCTCAGTTCCACCCAAATAGCCTCCCTAGAAGAGCCCTCTAATCTATCCTGCCAAAGCACTGGTGTAATATCTTCTCTGACAAGCAATGCAACACCTCCCCCTCTGGTCCCTCCAATTCTATCACACCTGAAGCAACAAAATCCTGCAATATTTAGTTTCCAATCACAGCCCTCCTGCAACCATGTTTCACTGATTGCCACAACAATCCTCCGGCACTATTCCCGTTTCTAATGACATTTGAAATATTTCTGTCATAGCTCCTGCTATTTCTACACTAACTTCCCTCAATGTCCTAGGGAATATCCTGTCGGGACCTGGAGACTTATCCACTTTTATATTTTTCAAAAGTGTCAGTACTTCCTCCTCTTTGAATCTCATAGTTTCCATATCTACTCTACTTTTTTCCCTTACCTCACAGAGTTCAATATCCTTCTCCTTGGTGAATACCGAAGAAAATAAATTGTTCAATATCTCCCCCATCTCTTTTGGCTCTGCAAGTTCTTTAAGTTCCGGCGTTGGTCTGCCACTTTCAATTATTTTGGTCTTTTCCTCGTAAGTTTGCTTCGAGAAACTCTTCGGGTAATCACTATCCATCTTTGAAAAACCCGCCAAGAAACTTGCGCATGCGTAGTGAGTAGCACATACTTTTGCGTTTTAAATGTACTGCGATGAAAGGCACGGGAGAATTATGCCTCCCTAAGAGATAGATCTCTTAGAGGCATAATTCTACCGTGCCTTTCATCCGCAGTACATTTATTTATTTTTTAAATTTTCTTTATTAGAAGCAATGTACATTACAATGATATGCCAAAAATAACATAATACATTTCCTGTACCACTTCTTATTTTATACTTGAAGAAGAAGAAGAAGAAGAAGAAGAAGAAGAATAGAGAATAGGATAGTGAGTGCGTGAAAGAGTGATCAGGCAGAACCCGTAGAAGCGTAACACACAAGAAAGACTAAAAAAGAAAAGCAAAGGAAAAGAAAGAAGAAAAAAATAGGAAACAGAAAATATGAAAAAGTAAAATAAGCTAAGATAAAAGGGATGTACCTACTTCATATCTTTACACACCCCGCACCAGGTCCTGATACCATTTATTTTCAGAGTTGCGTTGCACCCTATGGTTGTAATAAGTCGATAAATGGAGACCAAATCTTTTGGAAATGGTCTGATTTGCCTGCTAGGAGGAATCTCATACCTTCTAGGTGTAACATTTCAGACATATTTGAGATCCGCATTTTTGTCGTTGATATGGGAGCGTTTTTCCAGAAATAAGTATACTTTTTTTGCCATTATTAAGCCATAATTAAGGAAGTTCTTTTGGAACGAAGTCAGCTCACAGCTGACTTCCATTGTTCTAAAAATAATCAATTCTGCATTTGGTTTCAATTTTATTTTGAATAATTTTGTAAAAATTTCAAAGATTTCATTCCAGAATTTTTGGATTTTTATACAAAAAACAAAGGAATGCGCTTTGGTTGCTTCTTGGTATAAACATTTATCACAAATTGGGGAGACAGTTGGAAAAAATTTACTTATTTTAGTTTTTGAATAATATAGTCTACCTAAAGTTTTAAATTGGATTAAAATATGTCTTATATTGATGGAGCATTTGTGCACATATAGCAAGTGTTTATACCAACTCTCTTTCGAGATTTTTATAACTAGTTCTTGTTCCCAATCTCTTCTAATTCCATCAGATGATGGTATTTCTATATTTAGAATAATATTATACAAATATGATATTAAATTAGTTGAATCTTACTTTATATTCATTGCTTTGTCTAATAAGTCTGGAGACAAATTTTGGTATTCTTGTATATATTTTTTCAAGTAATCACAAATTTGAAAATATTTAAAATATTGATCACTTCTCAGGTTGTATTTAAGTTGTAGTTGTTGGAATGATAAGAAATTTCCATTTTCATACATGTCTGCGAACGTTTTAATTCCTATTGTTTCCCAATATGAAAATGATTTATCAATACTAGGTTTAAACAATGGATTATTAACAATAGGGGTGAGAAGTGATAAATTTCGTAATTTATGGGTTAATTTTATTTGTTTCCAAATTCTGATAGTATTATGAATAATTGGATTTTTACTATATATTGTATTATCCACAATACATTTAAAACGCGGAAGTATGTGCTACTCACTGCGCATGCGCAAGTTTCTTGGTGGGTTTTTCAAAGATGGATAGTGATAATTCTCCCTTGCCTTTAATATTTATGACCATTTTATATATGTTTTATATATATTTTATATATATTTTATACATATAAAATAATGACCATTTTATAATTTTAGTCAGGGTAGGCACTGCCTTCCTTGCCTACCCTGACGGCACATGCCTGATCCCAGGTTACTCAAGAAGGTGGCTCTAGAAATCATGGACGCATTGGTAATCATTTTCCAATGTTCTATAGATTCAGGATCAGTTCCTGTGGATTGGAGGGTAGCTAATGTTATCCCACTTTTCAAGAAAGGAGCGAGAGAGAGAGAACGGGGGAATTACAGACCAGTTAGCCTGACATCAGTGGTGGGGAAGATGCTGGGATCAATTATTAAAGAAGTAATAACGACCCATTTGGATAGCAGTAAAAGGAGTGGTCCAAGTCAGCATGGATTTATGAAGGGAAATCCTTGACTAATCTTCTGGATTTTTTTGAGGAAGTGACAAGTAAAATGGATGAAGGAGAGCCAGTGGATGTAGTGTATCTGGACTTTCAGAAAGCCTTTGATAAAGTCCCACACAGGAGATTGGTGGGCAAAATTAGAGCACATGGTATTGGGGGTAGGGTATTGACATGGATAGAGAATTGTTTCGCAGACAGGAAACAAGAGTAGGAATAAACAGGTCCCTGTCAGAATGGCAGGCAGTGGCGCGTGGAGTGCCACAAGGCTCTGTGTTGGGGCCGCAACTATTTACAATATATATTAATGATTTAGATGATGGGATTAAAAGTAACATTTGCAAATTTGTTGGTGGCAGTGTGAACTGCAAAGATGATATTAAGAGGTTGCAGGGTGACCTGGACAGGTTGAGTGAGTGGGCAGATGCATGGCAGATGTGGTATCATTTAGATAAATGTGAGGTTATCCACTTTTATTATCTTAGATTATTATCTCAATTGTGTCAGATGAGGAAAAAGGAAAGTGCAACGAGACCTGGGTGTCCTTGTACACCAGTCACTGAAAGTAAACATGCAGGTACAGCAGGCAGTGAAAATAAGCTTCATAACGAGAGGATTTGAGTATAGGAGTAAAGAGGTCCTTCTGCAGTTGTACAGGACCCTGGTGAGACCACATCTGGACTGTTGTGTTCAGTTTCGGTCTCCTAATTTGAGGCAGTGCAGCGTAGGTTCTTGAGGTTAAGCCCCGGGATGGAGTGAGTCATATGAGGAAAGATTGAAAAGACTTGGCTTGTATTCACTGGAATTTAGAAGGAGAGAGGGAATCTTATAGAAACGTATAAAATTATAAAAGGACTGGACAAGCTAGATGCAGGAAAAATGTTCCCAATGAATCCAGAACCAGGTACCACAGTCCAAGAATAAAGGGGAGGCCAATTAAAACTGAGATGAGAAAAAACGTTGTCACCCAGAGAGTTGTGAATTTGTGGAATTCCCTGCCACGGAAGGTGGCAGAGGCCAATTCACTGGATGAATTTAAAAGAGAGTCAGATAGAGCTCTAGGGGCTAGTGGAATCAAGGGATATGGGGAGAAGGCAGGCACGGGATACTGATTGTGGATGATCAGCCATGATCACAATGAATGGCGGTGCTGGCTCGAAGGGCCAAATGGCCTTCTGCACTTATTTTCTGTTTCTGTATTTCTATGTTTCTACACTTTAGAATATAGGTGGGTGGTAATCTCACAGGAAGAAGCAGGGGTAGACAATTCAACCTGGTACCATGTCCAGTAAAAGTCACAAGGATAGGAGTAGAATTAGGCCATTCAGCCCATCAAATCTACTCCACCATTCAACAATGCTGATCTATCTCTCCCTCCTAACCCCATTCTCCTGCCTTATCCAGATAACCTCTGACACCTGTACTGATCAAGAATCTATCTATCTCTAGCTGATCTTTTCCCTCATTGCCATTTTTCTGCACCAACTATTTCAATAACATGTAACAATATCGGAGCCGTCTTGGATATAGAAATGCAACAATTTGCTCTGCTCTAGGTGAAGTTTTTTATCCTCTGTTTTGAGTGGCTAATCTCTTCTTTAGTGATTGACCCGTGAGTTTCAACAGCCAGATGAAAGTAATATTACTTCAGCAAGTTTGCTTAATCCTTCAGACTTCAGTAGGTTTCAATAAGATCATCTCATTTGTCAACGGTGGTCACGGTGGCGCAGCAGTAGAGTTGCGAATGCCGCGCCGGAGACCAGGGTTCGATCCCGACTACGGATGCTGTCTGTACGGAGTTTGTACGTTCTCCCTGTGAACTGTCCCCACATCAGTCTGAAGAAGAGTTTTGGCCCAAAACATTGCCTATTTTCTTCACTCCATAGATGCTGTTACACCCGCTGAGTTTCTCCAACACTTTTGTCTACCTCCCTGTGACCTGCGTGGGTTTTCTCCGAGACCTTCGGTTTCCTCCCACACTCCAAAGACGTACAAGTTCATAGGTTAATTGACTGAGTATAAATGTAAATTGTCCCTAGTGTGAGTGGGATATTGTTAATATGCAGTTGGTGTGGACAAGGTGGACAGAAGTGCCTGTTTCCGCACTGTATCTCTAAACTAAACAAAACTACTGTCCTAGCTGAGGTCAGCTTATACATTATATTGTGAAAGTGGCTGAACTACTGTGGAATTAATTCTGTTTTCCTTCCTTGTTTAGGTTCTGGCAGATCATTTTGAAGACAAGACCACATCTGTGCTGGAGCGACTAAAGATCTTCTACTGTTGTCAAGTGCCTCCACACTATGCAGTTAAGGTGCGTCCACCTAATGATCTCCAAAAAACAATACCTCTGGACTGCAACGGCCCTTCTCGCTTGAGTTCTTTCCTCCTTGCTTTATATTCCTCTTAAACTCCGTCCGATTCCTCCCTTATTATTTTTTTTATTTTTTTATTTATTATAGAAACAAAATAATAACCGAGTACATTATTTTAGAATAGTGAAAATACATAATATTAATGATAAATTCATACTAATAATATTATTTATATTGTATTATTCTTAATTACAAATTTCAAGGTTGTATATTTTATATAACTAGGAATACATGATACTAATAATACATTTATAATATTAGCAATATACTCATACTATTAATAATCTTTGTTTTGTCTCTAATTTTTTAAGTATAAGGCCAAATTTTATGTTATTAATAATACAAAAAATTAGTAAAACTTTCATAATATCCATTATATCTTCCTAATGTTAACAATATTTGTATTGTCGCTGATTTTAAATTTAAAATTATTATACCATTGAGAATACACAATTTTATATAATTAAAAATATAAAGTACTAAATATACTAATAATACTGATAATATTCTCATAAATCTAATAATATTTATATTCGTACTGATATTAAGAGGTTAAGATAATGTGTTTCTATACTATTTTCTAATTTTTTATATAGATATAAGAAAATAGAAAAAATAGGAAAAAATATAAAGAATAAGAAAGGTTTGATGGAGAATAATTCCTCCCTTATTAAATAAGCTATTTATTCCCTTTTAGCAACAGCTTGCCATGCTCCTGTTGGAATTGGGATGTGTCAGTTCAGCTCTGCAGATCTTCGAACAGCTAGAGATGTGGGAAGACGTTGTAATATGCCATGAAATAGCTGGAAAACATGGAAAGGTGAGACTACCTCCAATACTCACGAATCAAGAGTGTTTTATTGTCATGATAGAACAATGACATTCTTACTTGCAGCAGCACAACAGGAAATGTAAGCATAGTACACTGTAAACTATATAATAAACGAGAGAAAAAAATTCCGTGTGTACATACATACACACTCACATATACACACACACACACACACACACACACACACACACACATACACACATCAGAAATGATTATCTGGCTGACCTATACGCTCATTATGTGACATGCCATTTAATGGTATTTGATGAATAATTTCAATCTGATTGTTCCCAGCAATCAGAAAGCATTTAAATTTGATTGAAAATAAGAGATGTTTCTGTACAATGTATAATCAGTCTTTAATTTTACATATTAGAACATAGAAGCATACAGCTCAGGACCAGGCCATATGGTCCTCTATGTGCTGTCCATGGTGCCCATTTAGTTTCACTTGAATTTATTGTCGTGTGTACCGAGGTTTTGTTTTGTCGCGTACTATCTAGTCAGCGGGAAGACAATACATGATTAAAATCGAGCCATTTACAGTGTATAGATACATCATAAGGGATTAACATTTAGTGCAAGGTAAAGCCTGATCAAGGATAGTCCAAGGGTCTCCAGTGCGGTACATAGTAGTTCAGCACTGATCTCTGGTTGTGGTAGGATGGTTCGGTTGCCTGATAACAGTTGGGACAAAACTGTTCCTGAATCTGAAGTTTGCGTTTTCACACTTCTATACCTTTTGCCTGATGGGAGAAGAAAGAGTGGCCAGGGTGCGGCTTGTCCTTGATTAAGCTGCTGAGGCAGCGTGAGGTATAAATGGAGTAAATGTGACAGTGCATTCCAGGCACCTACCGCTCACTGTGTAAAAGAAAATTGCTTCATGAATCTCCTTCAAACTTCCACCTTTTTACCTTACGCTCTGCCCTCTAATATTTGCTATTTCCATCCTAGTATAAAGCCATCTACCATGACAATGCCTCTCATAATGTTATAAACGTCCAGCTGTCTTTCAACACAAGTAGATAGAGTGGGAAAGAAGGTTTTCAATAAAAGCAGAAGGCATACGGAATGTGTAGGAAGGAACTAGAGATGCCGGTTTACACGGAAGATAGACACAAAATGCTGGAGTAACTCAGCGGGAAAGACAGCATCACTGGAGAGAAGGAATGAGTGACATTTCGGGGTTAAGACTGTTCTTCAGATCTTCTTCAGTATGTTTCCCTTCATTGGATAAGAATCAGGAATTCATGATACCACTTAATAGGACTTTGGCTAGGCTGCATTTGGAATATGGCCTGCAGTTCTGCTCAACCTATTATAGGAAGGATGTGGAGGCTATGGAGAGGGTGCAGATGTTTACCAGAATGATGCTTTGATTAGAAGGTATTGGCTCCAGCAAGAGGTTGGACAGACTGGATTCTTTTCTCTGGAATGGCAGAGGTTGTTGGCAGACGTGATAGAAGCGAATAAAATTATTAGGGCGGCACAGTGGCGCAGCGCGGTGGAAGATTGCAATCTTCACGTGGTCCGCCCTGTTTCGACTAATGCAGTCAACTCAACGTGCACAAACGGAAGATCAAATAGAACAAGTTGTCCTACAACCTTAGGCCGTGCACGCCAGACAAAAGAAGAAGTGGCGCAGCAACTCTACCACAATTTCAATTCAATTCAATCAATCGGAGATGCACAGACAGGGTAGACAGTCAGAACCTTTCACCCAGGGTGGAAAAATCAAACACGAAAGGGCATAGCTTTAGGGTGAGAGGGGAAACGTTAAAGGAGATGTTTGGGGCAATGTTTTTTACACAGTGCCTGGAATGCACTGTCTTGGGTAGTGGTTGAGGCAGATACGACATTGGTATTTAAGTGTTTGGGATACCCAAATCAAGTGGCAATCACAAAAAGGCAATCCTCCCACAACTGCGCACGTGCGGATGCCGCACCCTACTGTGCAGGTGCAGACCTATTGGGATACCATTGTGACGTTGTTGTGATGTCGATCGCGGCTGACAGGCAGGGCAAGTGGAAAAGTGTTTTTTGTAAAGTTTGAAATGTCAATAACTTGTAAAATGTAACATCAATCTGAACGATGCACACCACAAGACAATGGTGAGTAGGGTGGATCAAAAATGGTAGCACGATCGTTTTGGCGGAGTTTGGAGTGGTTCAGTCTTGCAACTTTGTATCGATCTTCAGTGAAGCTGATCACTGCTAGCCGAGCCATTGTGATGTCATCAGTTGAAGCTGGTCGTTTTAAAATTCAGTCTTTTGATTTTTTTTATGTTAATTTTTTTTATGTTAATTTTTTTAATGTTAATTTTTGTTAAATTAAATTTGTTAATTTAATGTTAATTTTTTTAACATTAACATTTTTTAACATTAATTTTTTTTTAACATTAAAAGTAAAGTGGATAGGTATATGGACGTGAAGGGAATGGAGGGGTATGGAGGGAATGGAGCAGGTAGATAGGACTAGGGGAAAACAAATGGTCGGCACGGACTGGAAGGGCCGAGAGGGCCTGTTTCCGTGCTGTAATTGTTATATGGTTATATGGTTAATCAGTAATAAGTTGAGAAATAAAGCATAAAATGTTCAGTGAAGATGGTCTCTGCCCAGATGGGGGAAAATGTGAATCAGAATATGTAAAAATATTATCGTTACCATTGTTCTTTATCTCTCCACATCACCGTCTATATCTCTCGTTTCCCTGATCCCTGACCAGTCTGAAGAAGGGTCTCGACCCGAAACGTCGCCTATCTCCTTCGCTCCTTAGATGCTGCTGCACCCGCTGAGTTTCTCCAGCCTTTTGTGTAACCATCGTTACCATGTAGTGTTTTTGCGAAGATGTGAAGACAACCACATGTACACACACACATATACACACACATACAAGATCAGAGTTTTAATAAGTACTAGACCAAGTGCTACCCGTTGGGTCTGCTCCCCAACGCAATCGTTCCCTACCCATAGCCCCAATGGGAGGCGTGGTCCACCAACTCAAGCCGTTCCCGAACATAAGATTCCAGCACTCCCCTGCCTCCCTCAGCAGTGCTCTTTAAAAAAAATTGAATTCGCCCTTCCCCTGCTAGCCGAGCCATTTTTGTGATTTCAATAATTGAACTGAGTCCATTTGTTAATTCAAATCTTTTGTGACTTTTTTTAAAAATCAATCAGCAATTGTCGAGAAAAAAAAGCTAAAAATGTTCAGTGAAGAAGGTCTTCTGCCTACGGGAGAAAAATGTGAATCAGAATATGTAAAAATCTTGTGAAAGATTGACATTATTAAGCTTACATCGCGAATAACGTGTCCAAATATGGGATGAAATCTTTCATGATGCTGACACGCTTGCCGAGCCATTGTTGACATCATCAGTTAAAGCTGGTCATTTTAATTTCAAAGTCCTTTTGAAATTACAACTTTTAAAATCAAATATGATTCGAGAAATAACTGAGGGGGATCTGGTGGTGCAAGGGGGAGGGGGTGTGCAGTAGGGGGAGGACATGTGCGGTAGGGGGTGAGGGGAGGAGGGTGTGTGGTAGGGGAGTGGTGGAGAGGGGTGGGTGGGTGAGGAGGGTGGGGGACGGGGTGTGGGGAGGAGGAATATGTTTGTGGGGTAGGGGTAAGGGGAGGGTGTGTACATGTGGGAGAAGGGAGTGTTTGGGTAGGGGGGATTGACCTCCGCTCACAGAAAAACAGACCCCGCTTGCAGAACACAGAGCACAGCCCCCGCTCGCACTTTGCTCACTACACTCTATTCTCACGGCCGGTGATTGATAGCGGCTGCTGGAAGGGGCGTCGCCGTCCTGGCGAATAACAAACCAATAATTTTTCTAATATTTCACCGATCTGAACAAAACCTATTTGACGCAGCAGAGGTGAGTAAGATGGCGAAAAATCGTAGCACTGTGGGGGATCGTTTTTGCACAAATTTAATTACAACGTAGACTGGAAGTGTTCCAGATGAGAGTTTTAGTAATAGTATAGATAAAGTATCATTCATTCATTCACTCATGTGTACTGAGAGACAGTGAAAATCTTTTTTGTTGCGTGCCATCCAGTCAGCGGAAAGACAATACATGATTACAAGTATAGGAAGGAACTGCAGATGCTGATTTCAACTGAAGATAGACACAAAAAGCTGGAGTAACTCAGCGAGTCAGACAGCATCTCTGGAGAAAAGGAACGTGACGTTTCGGGTTGAGACCCTTCTTCAGACCCGCTAAGTTACTCTAAAAGTTTTGTACTTCACATGATTAGCACTCTAGCTGATCCACAGTGTACAGATACAGAATAAGAATAATATTTAGTGCAAGATAAAGTCCGATTAAGAATATCCAGGGTCTCAATAGGATAGATGGTAAGTAGTCAGGAACTCTCTAGTTGGTGATAAGAAAGGGTTTGTTCTAGTGCAGAATCATGATTAAGAGTGTTGCCAGCAGTTAAAACTTTACTACTCTCATCAAGTACTTGATCAATGCAAAAAAATAATGGCTGGTAAGTCTAATAAGTGAAATTGATTTCAGTAGAGCGATGGAAAGCAATTGGTAATTGCATTGATTGTGGTACAATAATATTGAGGATACACACCAATCATGTCTTTACACTTCATGCCATTGTAAATTCATTAACAGAGGCACAAAGAAGAAGAGATGAGATTTATGGATATGATCGTACATTTGATACGTGGAAACTGGAGAGTAAGCTAGAAAGTGGAGAGTCTGCCGATTGTTCTCATGGAACATATAAAGTTAGGGGGGTTTAACTACAGGTGTCAGAATTGTCATTTGGTAGAATCTACTCCCCAGAATCCATAAAGTCTAATGGGCAAAAAGATAGTTGATGTTGTGGGCTGAAGGGCCTTTGTCTTGTACAACACTCTGACCTGACTACAACAAAATGAGTTGTGAAGGACCGAAAATGGAGCGCAAGGGGAAACTTGTTAACGAGAATTACATTAGGGCTAGAATCCGCAGTCTGAACGTGTAATGGAAACAGAAACAATATAATTCTCAAAACTAAATTGGATAAATAATCCTCTTTGCAGGGTTTATGGGAAATGTCTGAGGGACGAAGTCTGCACATGCAAATGAATGAAATAATATGTCATCTGGTTCTTTCCACACGATTGTAATGTAAATATGTTAGCTCCTACCATTGCCACTGATTACATTATTACTGTAGATAGTAATGATAATTCCTCGTCAACACATGGAGTACGACCGCGAGAACAGCACACTGACTGACAAATTAAGTATCAAATGTGCCTATTGAAGGCAAACACAAAATGCTAGGGTCTCTGGAAAGAAGAATTGTGACAATTGGTCGGGACCCTTCAAACAGATTTCAGACTAAATAAGGGTCTCACCCCGAAATGTCACCCATTCCTTCTCTCCAGACTACGCTGCCACGCTGAGAGTACTCCAGCATTTTGTGCCTGTTTTGAATATCATAAGTGTTTTGTAATTGCTGAACTGATTGGATTTAATGTGGATTTGTGTTTCTTTGTGTGGACGTGTGTGTAGGCTGAAGAAGTACTCCATAGAGAACTGAAGAAGAATGAGACTCCCACCTTATACTGCCTCTTGGGAGATGTGCTGAATGACCAAAAGTGTTATGACAAGGCTTGGGAGTTGTCCAGACACCGCAGTGCCAGAGCACAACGCTCCAAAGGGCTGCTCCACCTCCGCAAACAGGAGTTTGAACAGTGCGTACAATGCTTTGAACGATCAGTGCAGATCAACTACTTGCAGGTGGGAGACAAAATAAATTACTATTTCTTTAAAAATCTCACAATGAACAGTTTTATTGAAGAGAGATTCGTGTTGATTTGGGTGAGTATATCTTGAAAGTAAAAAAAACGAAGGGAGGTTATCCTCGAGCACATGAAACGAGGGGAAGGAAGATGACGCATCCTGGTGGCATGATGTTTACAGCCAAGTTTGAAGGTTGTGAATCTTATAATTCTTACACCTGTGGCTGTGAAGGCTCACTTGATTCTGGCCTTCATATTCTGTTTGTGCTGAGCAAGCAGAATTTCATTGTCCTATCTGGGACGCAAGACAAAAAACTCTCTTAATCTTGAATCTAAATTCAAGACTCGAAGTCTTTGGATCGGGATAGTAAGGAATGAAGAGATGTGGTTTAGTGTCGGAAACAAGCACATGATCACATGAGCTGAGTGAATGGGGAAACAAGGAATATACCAATGCCCTATTCATGGCATCTATCTATAATGTTTCCTCGGGGATCACAGGTTTCGTTTTTGAGTTTAGAGATATATGCGAGGAAACAGACAGTTTCTTCAGCTAACTAAGTCCAAGCTGACTTGATCCGCACAATTACACACATAAGGGACAATTTACATTTATACCAAACCAAATCAACCTACAAACCTGCACGTCTTCTGAGTGTGTAGGAAACCAAACAATCTCTGAGAAACCCGCGTGTCATGGGGAAAACTTTTCAAACTCCGTACAGAACACATCATGTAGTTGGGATCGAACCCTGGTCGCTCGCGAAACAAAATTCAACCGCTGCGCCACATGCCAATGAAAGTGTAAGATCATTAATTAAATACTCTGGAACAAGTTCTCTCTGCCAATCATGGTACAATAATATAGTCAATACTTCAATCACCTATTACCCATATAAGAATAAAACAATTCAGCATGGAAACAGGCCCTCTCGGCCCTTCCAGTCCGTCCGACCATTTGTTGTTTCCCCTAGGCCTCACTACCTGCACTCAACCAACCCCTCCATTCCCTTCACTCCATCATACCTATCCACTTTACTTTTAAATGTTAAAATTCGATCCTCTCCACCACCGCAGCTGGAAGCTATTCCTCACAGCACCACCCTCTGAGTAAAGACTTTCCCTCCCATTACCCCGTAAAACTTCTGTCCCTTAATCTCATGTTCATGCCCCTCTTGTTTGAATCTTCCCAACCCTCAACTTGTAAAAGCTTATCCACGTCAACTCTGTCCTATCCCCTTTCATCATTTTAAAGACTCATCAAGTCCCCCTTATACCTTCTGCGCCCAAAGATAAAGACCTAACTAGTTCAACCTTTCTCAGAACATAGTTTCTGGAACCCTTGCAAGCATTCTAGTAAATCTTCCTCTGTACTCTCTCTATTTGTTGACATCCTACTATAATTTAGGGGACCTAGAAATCTGAACACCATACTCCAGAATTGTCTTACCATGCCATGTACAATTTTTAACATTACTTCCCTACTCCTATTATTCAATGCCTCTGAATATCAAGGCCAGCACACCAAAGGCTTACTTTACCACCCTAAAAAATCAACAGAGCGATTCCACCTTCCAGGGAACTATGCAACAGTTATTCCAGATCCCTCGTTCACAGCTATTCTCAATTCCCAACCATTCACCAGTGTAACGCATCTCTATTTCGAATGTAGAACTCTTCTGCCTGAATTACTCTCTCTATATCTTCTTTACTTCTTAGGATTCTCTATCCTCTGAAGAATCACATCGTTCACCGCACTTTTCCAAATGCCCAAATCTTACTCTGTAACTTTGAACTCTATCTACTACTTCATATTACGCGCTCACAAAACCACCTACTTGTATCTAAACTAGCATACTTCTGAGAGAGTCCTTCTCTTTATCCACCTCCCATGCATACCTCCCTCCAAAATCATTGTTGTGTAGGGGACACACCCGATGTCAGTGGAACCAACACCAAGACAGTGCTCCTGACTGCATCCACTGGAGTTCCACCGCATCCACCTGACAAACACCATCCATCCATTACTCTCTGACATCTCCCATTCAGCCACTGTTGAATCAATCTTTGCCTACTCCGCCATTAACACCCAAAGATTGAACCTTCTTAACCAACCTTCCAGGGGACCTGTCAAAGCCTTCTGAAATCCTTAGAGACAACATCACTGTTTACCCCTCATCAATTTCCCTAGTTACCGCTTCAAAAAAATTCAAGGAAGGGTTTGTCTAACATACCCTTCCCAGGCAACTCAAATCCATGGTTGACCTGTTTCCTGATCAACCCTGTTTATCCATGCTTATATAATATTATCTCTTAGAAATTAATTAACTTAGAATTATTTTAAACTTCCGAGCACTGCACCTTATAATCACGTGATTTTTAAATATATGAATAACACACCTCCAAGGTATAACATATACCAAATAAGCAATTACAGCACGAAAACAGGCCCTCTCGGCCCTCTCATAGTCTGTGCCGACCATTTGTTTTCCCCTATCCCATCCTACCTGCACTCAGAGCCAATACCCCTCCATTCCTTCACGTCCATCTACTAGCCACTTTACATTTAATGTTAAAATCGATCCTGCCTCCCCACCATCTGGAAGCTCATTGCACACACCACCACCCCTGAGTAAAGAAGACTTCCCCCCTCACGTTACCCCTAAACCTCTAGTCCCTTAATTCTCATGTCATGCCTCTTGTTTTTGAATCTTCCCTACCCTCAAAGGAAAAGCTATATCCACCTCAACTCAGTCTATCCCTTTCATCATTTTAAAGACCTTAATCTGTCCCGCCTTAACCTCTGCCTACAAAGAAAACAAGCCTAACTTGTTCAACCTTATCACTTAACATAGTTGCTGAAACCCTAGGCTACATCTAGAAAATCTCCTCTACTCTCTCTATTTTGTTTGACATTCCTTCTATAAATTAGGTGACAAAATTATACACGCATACTCCAGAAATGGTCGTACAATGCCTTGTACAATTTAACAATACTCCTACTCCTACAATTCAATGCTCTGATTTGATAAAGGACACACACCAAAGGCTTTCTTTAACCACCCCTATGCTACATGCATTCACTCAGGGTACTAATGCACAGTTATTCCTAATCCCTGTTCCACAGCAATCATCAATTCCCTACATTACCATGTACATGCTAATATTTGATTTGGTCTCGAGTAAGATGTACCACTTCACACTTAACTGCATTAAACTCCATCCTGCCATCTCTTACAGCCACTCTTCCCAAACACTGGCCCAAATTCTCCTCCAATGAGACTACAAGTAAGTTTATAAACTGCTAGCTGAGCAGGTTCCCACACACTCACTCACATCTTACGTACATCTGCTACTTACTTATCCAAATTGTCCACCCCATCATCCAGATCATTGATGTACATGATAACAACAGAGTACCCAACACAGATCCCAGAGGCACCCCACTGGTCACCGGTCTTCCAACCTGACAAACAGCCCAACCACCATTACTCTCTGATATCTCCCGTTAGCCACTGTTGAAACATCTTGCTACTCGCCATTTACACCCAAAAGATTGAACCTTCTTAACCAACCTTCCATGGGGACTTGACCAAAGCCTATGCCGCGATCAATACACATATGAACAATCAACGCACTGCATACGTGGACCCCATCAATTCTCTAGTAATCACCCGACTAGCAAAAAATTCAAGAAGGTCTTGTCCAACACATGACTTCCAGGCACAAATCACGCTTGAATGTTCCTAATCAGACCCGCTGCTACTTATACCCAATCTTATAATTATTATCCTTCCATTAATTTGCCCACCAACTGACATCAATACCTTACATACGGTCACTATTGCTAGGTATTATTCTTAGAACCCTTATTAAACAATGGAACAACATGGAAAGTCCAATCCTCCGGCTCTTCCCAATTTCTAATGACCTTCGACATATTTCCTGTCATAGCTCCTGCTTTCTCACACTAACCTCACCCTCAATGTACCATACGAACTCCTGTCGAGACCTGGAGAACTTATCCACTTCTCTATATTTTTTTCACTCAAGTGCGTCTGTACTTCCTCCTCTTGAATCTCATAGTTCTTTCCATAGCTACTCTACTTTCCCCTTACTCACAGAGTTCAATATCCTCTCCTTGGTGAATACCGAAGAAAAAAACTTGTTCAATAACACCCCATCTCTTTTTGGGTGGGAAGGTACTTCACATCACTCCCTCCCACCCCCTTCCTGCCATCAGTGAGATCACTACCCTCCCAGCTTCCTTGGTTCACATCATCCAACATAGTCTAGAGGACAGTAGCGATCTTGTGGCATAGTTAATTGCCACAAGGCAGTGATGCCAGTCATTGATATTTTTAAGGCAGAGATACATAATTCTTAATTAGTACGGAAGTTATGGGAGAAGTCAGGAGAATGGGTTAGGAGTGGAGAGATATATATCAGCCATGACTGGAACAGTAATGTTAGACGATGTCCAATGGACCTAATTCCAGTCCGACTCTATGCCTTAGATCCCACTCTATGTTAACCTCCAAACTCCTAGGCAATTTCTCTGTGAACACGTTAAAAGCTGTCCTTCCACGGTTGAAATGTCCTAATAACAGCATTTAAAAGACATCTGGATTGGTACATGGATAGGAATAGGCTTAGGATTGGGGGGGCCCAAAGGTGGGCAGATGGAACGAGCTTAGCTGAGACATCATGGTAGACAAGGATGAGTAGTGATCCAGTTTGAAATGACAAGATTTA
Organism: Okamejei kenojei; assembly: GCA_035221665.1. Classification (NCBI taxonomy): domain Eukaryota; kingdom Metazoa; phylum Chordata; class Chondrichthyes; order Rajiformes; family Rajidae; genus Okamejei; species Okamejei kenojei. The sequence goes on from CM069138.1 coordinate 95,568,900, forward strand.
GGACCTGATTTCTGTGCAGTATGAACTATGAATCTCTGTGATTCACTCCTACAGAGGTAGTTGAGGCAGGGACTATCTCAACGTTTAAGAAAACAGATTCGACAAGTATATAAGATAGGACAGGTCTGGGGTATTGCCAAACAGCAGCCAGACTAGTATAGATAGTGCATGTTGTCCGTATGAGCAGTTGAGGAGCTACTTGCAGCATAATCACAGGCACATACACTCAGGAAACCTACAAAATATAAATATACAACAGTTACCACATACATTCTGCAAGACAATAAAACAAAGAAAAATGGCAACAAAGACACATCAGTGCAAAAATAGTTTTGAGAAAAACAAATCCATGGCATTGCCTTTTGCTGCTCAGAGGAGTGATTTAACATAATGCACCCAACCATTGCCACTGAAATGAGGAAAAAACTGTGCTTCATTCACTCAGTCATTCTCAAACGACAGGATGATGCACAAAACGCTGAGTAAACTCACTGCATGGCAGCATCTCTGGAGAGAAGGAATGTGTGACGTTTTCGTCGAAGACCCTTCTTCGACTTCAGAACTGACGCCTGAAGATGGTCTCGACCTGAAACGTCACCTGTCTGCACCGGTTGAGTTACTCCAGCGTTTCTCGTGTCGATCCCAAGTGCTACATCTAATATAAACGCAATATGTAAACCAGCTCTGCAGTTCCTAACCTACACAAAAGTACACACTTCTTCTGCACACCTATCAAGTGATGTCTGCGCCGTTACTGTGTGAACTTCAACACAGCAGCGAGTTTTGTCTCTGCCACCTATGAACAGACACATCAAAGAAAAGATGCGCATATGCATTTTTTTAAATAGACAAATGGACCAAGATATTGGAAAAATCATTTTTAGAGTAATAGTTTAAAATTAAAGGCCAAAATGTGTGTGTGCGACTAATCCAGTTGTTTATTACTATAGGTTGGTGAAAAAGAATCATTTGATTTTTTCATGTGACATTCATGATAAAAATCCATTCTAAAAATCAACCTTTTCATTTTCAGCCTGGCGTTATGTTTTTCTTTATACGCTCGCCCATACTAGAGCTTAGAAACCTTGAAGGATCTGCCAAAACATTTCAGAAGTGTGTGATGTTGAACCTGAATGTAAGTACAACACGGGCTAATATATTGTCAAGCATCATAGAGAGAGGGGGAGGAGGGGGAGGGGGAGAGATACATATGGAACACATGCCCATAATCCACCAAATCCATCCACACCAAACATCAGCACCCATTTACCCAAATCCTGCCTAACCCACAGGTGAGCCCCAATTGCCAGCTGCCAATCCCAGTAGCAATGACCTGGGCTGAAGTAACAGTCTGAGGGGCGAGAGGTTAGCCTAAGATTCTCTGATATTACTGAGTCTTGAACAATGAATTGTGAGATATACAAGATTCCAAGAAGATTTTATAGGTGAATATTTACAATGAAGCATTTTGGCCTTATGAGACTGTGCCTTCCAGTGGGAGAGTCTTGTGCTGTTGTGCTGTCGACTTCGTCCAGAGGAGTGGGACCCGTATAAATCCAGGGGGGGAGTGGGGATGGGGGGGGCGGGCGGCGAATGGTGATAGGAGGGGGGGGGGGGGGGGGGGGGGAGGGCAGAGTGTTATACAGACACTAAAGGCCCTTGGTCCACGATGCCCGATGTAAAACGAAATCCCATTCACAACTATTCTTCCCTTAACTTTATCCACCCAAACACCCCACCCACTGCCCCACCAATACCCATCATAGCCATCAAATTCTATCACTCATATACAGGGGCAAATAACCTACCGACACATAAATCATCACAAATTGTTGTGAGCAAACCTGAACATTAGATGAAACACACACATTGTTTCTTCTGGTTGAAGCTTCTAGAACCTGGTATCATTACCTCAGAATAAGAGTTTGGCTATTTTGTTTTGAGGGGAGGGTTGCCAAAACTTATAAATACGCTGAAGATGGTGGACGTTAATCATTAAGTTTTGAATAACGTGAGATCAGTTGACTTTAGGAAATAACAGGTTAATAGATATGGGGACTGGACTGGAGATCGGAATTAAATTACAGTTTAATCAGTGATCATTTAAATAGCATTCCAGTAACTCGAAGTTCCATGGGAAATTCTGCTCTTTTTTTCATCCTTATTAAATCCATTGGAAAACAGGATTACTGACCACTACATCAAGAAATCCAAAGCTGAAAATAGTTTGCAAAGTCCTTTGTGGAGAACTACAATAACGGTTGTTATAACTGAGCCTTCATAGATTCCATAAATTACAAAATTAGGCCCATTTGGCCCATAACAGACTCCTCTTCGCCCATTCAACAAAGGCTGATCTATCTTCCCCCTGGCCCAATCTTCCTGCCTTATCCCCATAACCTCTGACACCTGTACTAATCAAGAATCAATACTATCTCGAGCTTAAAAATACCCATTGTCCTCCACATCCTTCTGGCAAAGAATTCCACAGATTCCCACCTTCTGACTAAAGGACTTCCTCCTCATTGCCTTTCCTAAAGGTACGTCCAATTATTCTGAGGCAACACCTACTGGATCTTAGGCTCTTCCACTAATGGACCCATCCTCTCCACATTCACACTATTCAGGACATTCATGATTTGTAATTTTATGACTGACCCCCTCTCATCCTTTTAGCTCCAGCGATGTTGGAGAAACCCATCAAACGCTCGTCATATGTTAACCCATTCATTCTGGATCATATCTCGTAAATCCTCCTCTGGACACTCTCCAGAGCCATAAAACATATAGAGCCATATACCATAAAACAATTTACAGCACGGAGACAGGCCCTCTCGCCCTTCCAGTCCCGTGCCGACAATTTGTTTGCCCCTAATCCCATCTACCAGCACTCAGACCATACCCGTCCAATCCCTCACGTCCATGATACCTATCCACTTTACTTTAAATTGTTAAAATCGATCCTGCCCTCCACCACATCTGCTGGAAGCTCATTCCACACAAGCCCACCACCCTCTGATACAAAAGTTCCCCCACACGTCCCCTAAACTTCTGTCCCTTAAAAAAAATTCTCATGTCATGCCCTCTTTTTGAAACTATCCCTACCCTCAATGGGAAAAGCTTATCCACGTCAACTCTGTCTTACCCTTTCCATCATTTTAAAAGACCGTCAATCAAGTCCACCCTTAACCATCTGCGCTCCAAAGAATAAAGATCTAACTGTTCTACCTTTCTCTGAACATCATAGTGCTGGAACCCGGCAACAATCAAGTAATCTCCTCTGAACTCTCCTATTTTGTTTGACCAAATCCTTCCTAAAACAAATGCGACCAAATTTAACACACATACCCAAATTGGTCTTACCAAGGCCTGTACAATTTTAACAGTACTCCTACTCCTATATTCAATGCTCAGAATATATAAAGGCCTGCCACACTCAAAAAAGGCTTCTTAACCACCCTATCTACATGCGATTCCACCTTCCGTCAGGGAACTATGCCCAGTTAGTCCAGATCCCACTGTTCTTCCACACGCAATCCTCTGCAATTCCCTACCATTTACCATGTACCGTCCTATTAGAATTGTTCCTGCCAAGAAAGTATCACTTCACATCTTATCAGCAATACACTCCACGCCATCTTTCAGCCCACTTTTTCCAAAATGTCCCCAAAACTGTCTGTAGACTTATGGAATCTACTTCATAAACCACAAACCCACCTATCAAAGCTATCTTGCATACTTACATATATCCAATATTTCACACCCCATCATCCAGATCAATAGATGTAATGACAAACAACATTTGGACTCAACACAGATCCCTGAGGGCACCCCACAGGTCACCAGACTGCTTCCAACCTTACAAACGCCCATCCACGCATTACCTCTGACCTCCTTCCATTCATCAACTGTTGCATCCATCTTGCTACTCCTCCATTAACACCCAAAAGATTGAACCATCTGAACCCACCTTCCATGGGGAACCTTGACAAAGCCTAACTGAAAATCCATATAACACATCCACTGCTTACCTCACAATTACCCTAGTTACCGCATCAAAAAATTCAGAAGGTTTGTCAAACACTGACCTTCCAGGACAAATCCATGTTTGGACTGTATCCTGAGCAGACCAGTTATTATACCAGATGCTTATATATATTATCGCTAAGTTTTACTGACGTCAACTAAGAGGTCTCATAATTTCTAGGTTATTCTTAGAACCTTTAAAACAAAGGAACAAACTGCGCAATACGCCAATCCTCCGGCACTATTCCCGTTTCTAAATGACATTGAAATAGTTCTGTCATAGCTCCTGCAATTTCTACACTAACATCCCTCAATGTCCTAGGAATAACCTTTCAGGACTGAAGACTATCACCTTTATATTTTTCAAAAGTGTCAGTACTTCCTCCTCTTTGAATCCATAGTTCAGCTACTCTACTTTTTTCCACCATACCTCACAGAGTCAAATATCCTTCTCCTTGTGAATACCGAAGAAAGAAAGAGTCAATATCCGCCCCCCATCTCTTTGCTCTGCAGATAGCTGTCCATTCTGGTCTCTAATGTCCAATTTATCCCTCGTTTATCCTTTGCAAATTTGCTAAGAAACCCTTTGGATTACTTTCTCCCTTTCTTGCCAAGCAACCTCATAACTTCTTTAGCCTCCCTATATCTTCTTAAGATTTTTTTACATTCTTATACACCTCTAGCACATCATTTACTCCATGCCGCCTATAACATATTGTAGATATCACCTTTTTTCGAACAAGTTTCCAATTTCCTCCCGTTACGATCTCGTTTGTTTTTGGGGGGGGGGGGGGGGTGTGTGGATTCGGGAATCCGGCGCGCTTTCTTTTGTGTGTCGATTTTTGCGTGTATGTGTTTTTTCTTCTGCCTGATTTTATTGGATACATGCTCTTTGCAATTTTACTATTTCCCCTTTCAACCTCAACAGGACTAAAGATTGCAGCACTCTACAATTTCCCCCTTTAAATGTCTTCCATTCTTCAGATCTCACATCCTTCCCAGAAACAAAGTGACCAATTCACTCCTTTAAAATCCTCACCATTCCCTCAAATTCGCCTTTCTCCAATCAAAAATCTCCATCTAGGTCCTGTTCTACTCGCTCTCATAATTATATATTGAAGCCTACTAATGGTAATTGTGATCACTGGGCCACAGAAGTGCCTCAGGGCAAACGGGGGGCATATCCTCCGGACCACCTTCCTCGCTCTTTCCGAAAAGGAGGTCGCACACTGCCCTTCCTCTGGTCGGTACCTCTAGTCTGCTGCAAAGAACTATACCTGCACACAGTTACAAACTCCAATCCATCCAGCCCATTTACAGAACTGTGTTCCTCAGTCTATTTTTGGAAATTGAAATCTCCCACAATCACTACTTGTGCTGACTACTATATCTGCTATCTCCTTAATATTTGCTCTCCAATTCTCGCTCCCATTTGGCCGGTCTATAGTACACCCTAAAAGTGTTTGCACACCGTTCCCACTTCTCAGTCCCCACCCAATAGCCTCTCTACTGACGAACCCTCTCTCATCAACTCCTGTCCAAAGCACTGCTGCGTACTATCCTCTCGACCAAGCATGCAACACCTCCCCCTCTGGACCCTCCAATTCTATC
>CM069138.1:96175036-96623239 GCA_035221665.1 Okamejei kenojei
ATGGAGTCGATAGAAGGGAGGTTGGTTTGTGTGATGGTCTGGGTTGCGTCCACAATTCACTGCAATTTCTTGCGGTCTTGGACTCAGCTGTTCCCATATCAAGTTATGACGCAGCCTGATAAAAATGGTGCATCTGTAGAAGTTAGAGTTGTTGGGGACATGCCAAAGTTCATAAGCCTTCCAAGGAAGTAGAGGTGTTGATGTGCTTTCTTGGCTGTTGCTTCAATATGGGTGGTCCAGGAGAAGTTGTTGGTGATATTTATTCCTACGAATTTGAAGCTTTCAACCATCTCTAATTCAGCGACGTCAATGCAAACCAGGGTATGTGTACCAATTCGCTTCCTGAAGTCCATCACTATCTCCTTTGTCTTGCTGACACTAAGAGAACGGTCGTTGTCTTGACACCAGGACACGAAGTTCTCAATCTCCTTCCTGTACTCTTTCTTATCATTATTTGATATCTGGTGGTGCCTGTGAAATTGTAAATTGCTGGAGCTACAGTCCCTGGTGCACCCCAATCATTAGAGCATCCCATTCTGAATGTGGTGAGTTTGTCCTGTTCTTTTTCTGCACAACTTGGAACTTGCATAATCTTCAAAGCATCTCTCATTTCATTTGATAAACTCTTCTGGATGGTACTTTATCAAAGGTTTATGAATGTTTGCCTATTACCACATCCATAAATGTTACCTTATCTATACTGCTAGTTAAAACACTCAAAACACACACAATTTCCTTTTTCTAATCAGTTTACTCTGCCTAGTGCCATTGTTGTTTTCTGATTCCCCTATAAACTCTTTAATAATAGATTCAAGCATTTTCCCAACTCTTGACATCAAGAAAATTGGTCAACAGTTCTTCAAGTTCTTGTTCCCTTCTTAAAAGTTGCATTTGTTACAATCCAATCCATGGGAATATTCCAAAATCTAACAGATTCTGTTGATGGACCCAGTGCATCCACTATTTCTATTACCATCTCTTTCAAAACCTTTTTGCAAGGACATTGGAATGTCAAATGACAACTTTATGGATCCGTGTATGTGTGAAATTAAATATTTTATATTCCATCACTTTTTAAATACAGTTTCAGAGATGGCAAAGAAAGTCTACACTTAAAAACCAAGAAACGACTTGCTGGCATTGTGCGAGTTTGCTTCTTTGAGGCTGGTCGCAGTATCGCTCATAAATGTGCCCGGTTCCTTGCACTCTGTATAAGGTTAGCAAAAATTTGTTTTTTTTTAAATAAACTTGTTTTCCAACACATTATTTATACATTTATTTAAATGTAAGGCCTGTAATGAATGAATCTTAAAAATTAAATATTTTCATCATACCTCTTTTGCATCACACTTACAGTAAATTGTTTATTCTTTTCAGTAATGGAAAAGCAGACCCAAGCCAGTTAGGTTTTGGAGGAGCTCTCTTGAAAGCTTTGCTTGATAATTTGCCGTACTTGCCTGCTGCAGCAACTGGTGGTAGGTTCTCTTGTTCTCTTGTTAAGTATGCAGTTATTTTTTTAAGAAGATTTATTGATTGAAACAGCAGAGAAACACACCGTCCAGCCCACCGTCCACCCTGATTACTTTATTTACGATTAGAGATACAGTGCGAAAACAGGCCCCTAACCCCACCAAGTCCGGGGGGGGGGGGGGCGATCCCCAAACACCAGCGATCCCCAAACACTAACACTATCAGACACACACTAGGGGCAATTTACAATTATACCAAGCTAATTAACCTACAGACCTGTACATCTTTGGGGGGTGGGAGGAAACCGGAGCACCCGGAGAAAACGCACGCAATGTCACGGGAAGAAGGTACAGGCAAGCACTTGTAGTCAGGATCGATCCCAGGTCTCAGGCGCTGTGAGGCAGCAACTCTGCCGCTGCGCCACCGTGTTATCAACCACCCATTCAAGATGTAAAATACAAACCAGGACATTCATGGCAGGTTACAATTCTATTATTTTCTGCTTGATCATCTGATACGAGACAAATGCTCGGCCCATTTAGGAAAAATTTATCACCCTTCGTAGCTTGTTGCTTGACCTTGCGTGTGAATTGTTTTGATTTGCCTCTATTAAATTTTTTTTTTTTTAAGTATGTGAAGTGTTCTTAGCTTGAATCTGCTCCAGACTTTAAGGCAAAGGTTCCCAACCTGATGTAAATTTACATATTTTTTTCTCATTGACTGACTAAGTTTGGTTCTGGTATCTGTTCATCATTAGTTGTCCATAAATAAGTGAAATAACATTGTTATGTGCTATTAAAGTTGCCAGGGGTAAACAGGACAAAAAAGGTTGGGTATCCCTGGTTTAAGGACTGCCACTGAGTCTGCTAATTAGACTGATTGGTGTAAGTTTCACAACTTGATGGTTATGTTAAGTTTAACGATACAGCATGGAAACAGGCCCTTGGGTCTACCAAGTGAGCACCGACCAACAATCACCCCTTCACACAAGTTCTGTGTTATACCACTTTCACATCAGGGGCAATTTTTCATGGCCAATTAAATGACTCACTTGTACATCTTTGGAATGTTGGAGGAAATTGAAAAAAAACGGAGGATTTTTTGTGCAATCACGGAGTATTTGCAAGCTCCAGACAGATAGCACTTGAGGTCAGTATAGAACCCGGGTTTCTGGTGATGTGAGGCAGAAGCTCCACCAGCTCTGCTATTGGTATGACGTGGTCAGATCCCGAATACAGTTACATAATATCCAAGAATTGCTTAGAAATACTGATCATTCAGCCAAACCAGTCTGTTCCTATATTTGTGCTTCATTTTTCAAAGTGTCAGAGTCTCACAGTATGGAAACAGTCCTTTTGGCCCAAATTGCCCACACTGGTTAACTTGTCCAATCTACACCGGTCCCACCTGCCTGTGTTTGGCCCATATCCCTCTAAACCTGTCCAATCCATGTACATGTTTAAATGTTTCTTAAACCTGCCTCAACTACCTCCTCCGGCAGCTCATTCCATACATTCATCACCCTTTATGTGGAAAAGGTTACTCATCGGGTTCCTATTGAGGGCTATTAAATCTTTACCCCCTCACCGTAAATCTCCATCCTCTGGTTCTAATTCCCCTACTCTGGGCAAGAGACTGTACATCTACCCAATGTATTCCTCTCATGATGTATGCACCACTATAAGATCACCCCTTATTCTCCTGCGTTCCAAGGAATAGTCTGCTCAATCTCCCCCGTTAGCTCAGGCCCTCAAGCCCTGGCAACATCATCGTAAATCTTTTTTGCACCCTTTCCATCCTGACAACATCTAACATGGTGCCCAGAACTGAACAAAATACTCTAAATGTGGCCTCACCAATGTCTTGTACAACTGCAACATTACCTCCCAACCTTTCTTCTCAATACTCTGACTGATGAAGGTCAATGTGCCCATAACATTCTTAACAACCTTTTCTACCTGTGATGCTACTTTCAACAAACTATGCACCTGTACTCCAAGATTCCTCTGCTTTACAATACTCCCCAGTGGTGTTTCTATATAACCATATAACCATATAACAATTACAGCACGGAAACAGGCCCTCTCGGCCCTTCCAGTCCGTGCCGACCATTTGTTTTCCCCTAGTCCCATCTACCTGCACTCAGACCATACCCCTCCATTCCCTTCCCGTCCATATACCTATCCACTTTACTTTTAAATGTTAAAATCGATCCTGCCTCCACCACTTCTGCTGGAAGCTCATTCCACACAGCCACCACCCTCTGAGTAAAGAAGTTCCCCCTAACGTTACCCCTAAACTTCCGTCCCTTAATTCGCATGTCATGCCCTCTTGTTTGAATCTTCCCTACCCTCAATGGGAAAAGCTCATCCACGTCAACTCTGTCTATCCCTTTCATCATTTTAAAGACCTCAATCAAGTCCCCCCTTAACCTTCTGCGCTCCAAAGAATAAAGACCTAACTTGTTCAACCTTTCTCTGTAACATAGTTGCTGGATCCCAGGCAACATTCTAGTAAATCTCCTCTGTACACTCTCTATTTTGTTGACATCCTTCCTATAATTAGGCGACCAAAATTGTACACCATACTCCAGAATTGGTCTCACCAATGCCTTGTACAATTTTAACATTACTTCCCTGCTCCTATATTCAATGCTCTGATTTATAAAGGCCAGCACACCAAAGGCTTTCTTTACCACCCCATCTACATGCGATTCCACCTTCAGGGAACTACGCACAGTTATTCCTAGATCTCTCTGTTCCACAACATTCCTCAATTCCGTACCATTTACCATGTACGTCCTATTTTGATTTGTCCTGCCAAGATGTAGCACTTCACACTGATCAGCATTAAACTCCATCTGCCATCTTTCAGCCCACTTTTCCACATGGCCCAAATCTCTCTGTAGACTTTGAAAATCTACTTCAAAATTATCCACAACACCACCTATCTTAGTATCATCTGCATACTTACTTATCCAATTTTCCACCCCATCATCCAGATCATTGATGTACATGACAAACAACAGTGGACTAACACAGATCCCTGTGGCACCCCATTGGTCAACCGGCATCCAACCTGACAAACAGCCATCCACCATTACTCTCTGACATCTCCCATTCAGCCACTGTTGAATCCATCTTGCTACTCCACCATTAACACCCAAAGATTGAACCTTCTTAACCAACCTTCCATGGGGAACCTTGTCAAAGGCCTTACTGAAATCCATATAGACAACATCCACTGCTTTACCCTCATCAATTTCCCTAGTAACCGCGTCAAAAAAATTCAAGAAGGTTTGTCAAACATGACCTTCCAGGCACAAATCCATGTTGGCTGTTCCTGATCAGACCCTGTTTATCCAGATGCTTATATATATTATCTCTAAGTATCCTTTCCATTAATTTACCCACCACTGACGTTAAACTAACAGGTCTATAATTGCTAGGTTTATTCTTTGAACCCTTTTTAAACAATGGAACAACGTGTGCAGTACGCCAATCCTCCGGCGCTATTCCCGTTTCTAATGACATTTGAAATATTTCTGTCATAGCTCCTGCTATTTCTACACTAACTTCCCTCAATGTCTTAGGGAATATCCTGTCAGGACCTGGAGACTTATCCACTTTTCTGTAAGGTATTGTTTTGTATTTATATAACTGATACGTTCATGTTCACTACAAAAATGGTTTGGTACTAGAAATGATTGTGGTTTTTCTTGATGGGGAAAGGTTCGGTGTTTTGGTACTTTGTGCTACTGAACTATGTCAAGGATGAAGATCTGGCCGGATGCAGTACAGTTTGTGCAACCCTCCTCACCACCGTTTCCAAACAGCTGCAAGACCGGCTCACACCTCTTGAAGCTTTACTTCAAACTAGGTTAGTGAAACAGAATTGCACACTCACCAAATGGGCTTTACATTAAATAGCACATATTGTCCTTCATCGGTTTAATGCAGTTGCTGGGTAAAAACACTCGAGGTTCACCTATGCAAGACTCTTTGCAAACACTACATCCACTTGCACCTCCTAATTTCCCAAGACTAGATCAGTTGCCCTCCCATGTGTGGGGCGCTCAATATATTGCTGGGGAACACCATTGACAAATTGCACCCCATCTAAACCATTTGCACTATCATTTTCTCAGGATGAGGTGGAATTTATTTAGTGCGAAGGCTGTGGAATTCATTGCCACAAATGGATCTGGAGTACAAGTCAATGGATATTTTTAAGCGGAGATTGATTCTTGATTAGTAAGGGTGTCAGGGGTTATGGGGCTAAGGCAGGAGAATGGGGGTGAGAGGGAAAGATAGATCAGCCTTGATTGAATGGCGTAGACTTGATGGGCCGAATGGCCTTATTCTGCTCCGAGAACACACAAACAGATATGCTCTTATGTAGGATAAAAATCACAAATTAAATAAATTGCATTTGTATTTTTAAAACCATCTATTCTTTAACATTTTAAAATATATGCTGTTTGCTTAGTGGTTATGAAGGTTACATGAATGGTTGAAATATTTAAAAAATGATTTTGTTTAATTTTGGCTTCCAATTTAATGAACTGTTTTGAAATTCTAGGTATGGGTTGTACAGCTCTCCATTTGATCCCGTTCTGTTCGATTTAGAAATGTGTGGTTCATCCTGTAAAAATGCTTGTAATAGCAACGTTGGTGTGCAATCTGATGAAATAGATCTTTCTGATATATTATCAGGTAAGTGGACAGGTGATCTATATTTCTAAAGCCAAAAGCCAGTAGATGTTCTTTCATTTTAATGGAATTGTTTTTCCTGTATTTTTTTTTACTTTAGCTTAAGGGGGAACTTACCTGTGCCCCCTTGTTTTTGATATACCCACCACTTGAAAAAGATTTTGACTACCCTGTTATAGAATCATGGAATCATGCAGCATGGAACTTGCTGACAAATATGTTCCCACCTGTCTGCATTTGGCCCATATCCTTCTCAACCTTTCCAATCTATGAACCTGTCCCAACTGTCTTTTAAATATTGTTATAGTACCTGCCAACATATAAATCCTCTGTCTGCTCGTTCCACGTACCCTCACCCTCTGTGTGAAAAATTAGCCCATCTGGTTCATGATTCCCCTGCTCTTGATAAAATGTGCACCTATCTATTCCTCTCATGAATTTATACACCGCTCATCTTCCTGCGCGCCAAAGAATAAAGGCATAGGCCATGGGTCGGCAACCTATGCCCACTGGGATGAATGCGGCACGTAACCTGAAATCCGCCGGCCTGCAGGCGTTTTATTTTCCGTATTCATCCGGAACGCAGACTTCCTTCATCTCCAGTACCTCCCGGGCCTGAGGACACAAGGAGCCTTGCGCTGGCGGCCGCAATTGCAGAGCCGCCGAGCGGCATCCTGCGCAAAGCCACCGGCACGACCGCGCATCTTCTGTGCCTGGGCTTCACTGTCGGGATTGGGGTTGTCAATAGGCAGGACGAAGGAGTATTTGAGCCACTGCCTTCAGGACAGAGCCAAGGCAATGGACTGCAGGTACGGCATGTTCATGAGCGCCCATAACTAGGGGCCAGTGCTCCGGGTGGTGTCCTCGAAGGGGCGGGATCTATGTGAACACTTGAATTGAAGTGAACGCTTCATAACAAGAGGATTTCAGTATAGGAGTAAAGAAGTTCTTCTGCAGTTGTATAGGGCTCTGGTAAGACCACATGTAGAGTATTGTGTACAGTTTTGGTCTCCTAATTTGAGGAAGGACATCCTTGTGATTGAGGCAGTGCAACGTATCCCCATATCATTTGATTCTACCAGCCCCTAGAGCTCTATCTAACTCTTTCTTAAATCCATCCAGTGACTTGGCCTCCACTGCCCTCTGTGGTAGGAAATTCCACAACTTCACAACTCTCTGGGTGAAAAAATGTTTTTCTCACCTCAGTCTTAAATGGCCTCCCCTTTATTCTAAGACTGTGGCCCCTGGTTCTGGACTCGCCCAACATTGGGACCATTTTTCCTGCATCTTGCTTGTCCAGTCCTTTTATAATTTTATATATTTCTATAAGATATCCCCTCATCCTTCTAAACTCCAGTGAACATAGTCTCGATCTAACCTCGTCTCTGGTGCTGTAACGCAGCACTCCACCACTGTGCTCCCCTTGACCCCACAATACCTCCCAGTCTCTGACAAAATAAATTCCTCCTGATCTCCTTTCTAAAGGTACGTCCTTTCATTCTGAGGCTGTGGCCTCTGTTCCTGGACTGTCCCAATAGCGTAATACAGCGTGGAAACAGGCACTTTGGCTCAATGCCCACACCGACCAACGTGCTCCATCTACACTAGTCGCACCTGTCTGCTTTTGGCCTATATCCCTCTAAGCCTATCCTAACCAAGTACCTTTCAAAATGTTTCTTAAACATTGCGATAGTACCTGCCTCAACTCCCACCTCTGGCAGCTCATTCCATACACCCACCACTCTTTGTGTGAAAAATGTACCCCTTGGCTTCCCATTAAATATTTCCCCCCCCCTCACCTTAAACCTATGTCTCCTGATTCTCAATTCCCCTACTCTGGGCAAGAGACTCTGTGCATTTACCTAATCTCTTCCTCTCATGATTTTGTATACCTCACATCACATCAGATCACATCTCGTCATCCTGCGCTCCAAGGAATATAGCCCCAGCCAGCTCAACCTCTCTCTTTAGCTCAGTTCCTCAAATCCTGGCAACATCCTCGTAAATCTGCTCTGAACCCTTTCAAGCTTGTGAACCTCTATGGTGACCAAAGCTGAACAGAATATTCTTTGGTGACCAAAGCTGAACAGAATACTATAAACTATAAAAGTGGTCTCACCAGCTTATATAACTGTAACATGACCTGCCCAATCAATCAAGATCCTGCTGTAATCTTTGACAACAATCTTAACTATCTGCAATTCCACCCACATTAGTGTCATCTGCATACTTGCTAACTGTACTCATCCAAATCATTGACATAGATGATAAATATCAATGGGCTCAGCACAATATCCTGAGATGTACTACTAGTCACAGGCCTCCAGTCAGCAAGCATCCTTCCACCATCCCCTTTTGCAACCTCTCATGTAACCACTTTTCCGTACATTCAGCTATCTCTGTTGGATCCCATGGAATTTAACCTTCCAGACCAGCCTATCATGCGGAACTTTGTTGAATGTCTTGCGAAATCTCTCTCTCTCTCTCTCTCTCACACACACACACACACACACACAGATTTTTCGCCCTTGATTTCATGGTTCGCTGAAACCACACGCTCAAACGACGAGTATTTTTCCATTTCGCTAGACATTACACTTTTACATTCACGGATCCTCTCATTACATTTAGACATTTTTATGTACACATTTTTAATTAAAATCCTTCACAACACCCCCCACCCCCCCCCCCCCCCCCCCCCCACTCACTCATTTTGTCTCCTCCTGCTGGCCAGTGACCATAACGGCTGCTGCCGCCCGGCTCCTCTCCAAAAGCGCTGCCATTTTTCTTGTATCGCTGGCGATTTTTCGCTGCTGCCGCCCGGCCCTGCTCCCCCTCCCCTCCCCCCCCCCCCGGGGCCGGCTCTCTCACTCTCGCTCAAGCCAAAGATCGGCTTTTCCCCCGCTGCTTTTCTGAGCATGGCAAAAAGCAGTGCTGGATGAGGCGATCCATTTTCGCTGCTGCCGCCTGGCTCTGCTCCCCTCCCCCCCCCCCCCCCCCCCGACCATGGGGCCCCTCTCACGCTGGCTCAAGCCAAAGATCGCCTCTTCCACCGCTGCTTTTTGCCGTGCTCCGAAATACAGCGGGGGAACAGCCGGTCTTTGCCTATTGCCAGCATGACAGAGCCGGCGCGTTAACGGCCTGCCCGCTCGCTCCAACCCGCCCCCCCCCCCCCCCCCGTTCTCAAAATGCTCTGCAGTTTGGGAGAAGAGATAAGGCGAGGGGCGGGTGGGGTAAAGGCAGGACGCTGTCACTGCACTTTCAATCCCGCCCCCCCCCCCCCCCACTCAGTCGACTCCACCCTCCCCCTCCCCATACTCGGGGTCTGAAGCGCTGAGGGTGCAAGGCCATGGAGCTGAGGCTCACTCTGAGGCCGATGGCTGCTGGGCCCCTCTCCTCTCCCCTGTCTACCCCCTCCCCCCCTCCCCCCGTCCCCCTCCCCCCCTCCCCCCTCTCCCCCCCCCCCCGTCCCCCCTCCCCCCTCCCCCCCGTCTCTCCCCCCTCCCCCCAGTCTCCCCCCCTCCCCGTCTCCCCCTCCCCCCCACCGTCTTCCCGTCTCCCCCCTCCCCCCGTCTCCCCCCTCCCCCCGTCTCCCCCCGTCTCCCCCCGTCTCCCCCTCCCCCCTCCCCCCGTCTCCCCCCTCCCCCGTCTCCCGTCCCCCCTCCCCCCCTCCCCCCGTCCCCCTCCCCCCCGTCCCCCCTCCCCTCCCCCCCTCCCCCGTCTCCCCCTCCCGTCTCCCCCCTCCCCCGTCTCCCCCCTCCCCCCCTCCCCCCTCCCCCCGTCTCCCCTCCCCCTCCCCCCCCCCCCTCTCCCGTCTCCCCCCTCCCCCCCCCCGTCTCCTCTCCCCCCCTCCCCCCGTCTCCCCCCGTCTCCCCCCTCCCCCCCGTCTCCCCCTTCCCGTGTCTACCCCTCCCTGTCTCCTCTCTCCCCTGCCTCCTCTCTCCCCTCCCCTCTCTCTCCCCCTCCCCTCTCTCCCCCGCTCCCCTCTCTCCCCCCTCCCCTCTCCCCCCCCTCTGTCCCCCTCCCCCCTCCCTCTCCCCCTCCCTCTCCCCTCCCCTCTCCCCTCCCCTCCCTCCCCCCCTCCCCCTCTCTCCCCTCCCCTATCTCCCTCTCCCCTTCCCCTCTCTCTCTCCCCTTCCCCTCGCTCTCTCCCCTTCCCCTCTCTCCCCTTCCCCTCTCTCTCTCTCTCCCCCCCTCACTTTCTCTCTCCCCCCCCCCTCTCTCTCTCCCCCCCCTCTACTTTCGATCGGCTGGCCCTCTGCTCCTTTTGATCTACCACTCCGCTCGCACCAGCAGGGTCTCCTGCTCAAAAGACGCTGCAAATAGAAAACCCCAGCTCCAAAAGGCAGGAAGCTCCCCTCTCTGTGTGTCCCTCTCTGTGTGTCTCTGTGACCCTCTCTGTGTGTGCCTCCGTGTCCCTCTCTGTTCGCCCGTGTCCCTCTCTCTGTTCGCCCGTGTCCCTCTCTCTGTTCGCCCGTGTCCCTCTCTCTGTGCCTTCGTGCCCCTCTCTCTGTGCCTCCGTGCCCCTCTCTCTGTGCCTCCGTGCCCCTCTCTCTGTGCCTCCGTGCCCCTCTCTCTGCCTCCGTGCCCCTCTCTGTGCCTCCGTGCCCCTCTCTCTGTGCCTCCGTGCCCCTCTCTCTGTGCCTCCGTGCCCCTCTCTCTGTGCCTTCGTGCCCCTCTCTCTGAGCCTCCGTGCCCCTCTCTCTGTGCCCCCGTGTCCCTCTCTCTGTGCCTCCGTGTCCCTCTCTCTGTGCCCCCGTGTCCCCCTGTGCGCCCCCGTGTCCCCCTGTGCGCCCCCGTGTCCCCCTGTGCGCCCCCGTGTCCCCCTGTGCGCCCCCGTGTCCCCCTGTGCGCCCCTGTGTCCCCCTGTGCGCCCCCGTGTCCCCCTGTGCGCCCCCGTGTCCCCCTGTGCGCCCCCCCCCTGTGCCCCCCCGTGCGCCCCCCCCCCCCACCCCCGTGCGCCCCAGTGCCTCTCTCTGTGCCTGCGAATTGGGGCTATGTGTGAGTGGATAGGGTAGGGCATGGGGTAAAAAGAGTGTATTAATAATATTAATATAATATCAGTGTGTGTGTGTGTGTGTGTGAGAGGTTGGTTAGTATGTGTGTGACACCTCCGGCCGCCCCCTCCCCTCGCAACCGCGCCGTGGGGGAACAGACCCAACGGGTCTGCGCTTGGTCTCGAATAATATAAAACTCTGATCTTGAATCTTTACGTGGGGATATTTGCTTGCTTGAACTTTTTCTTTGATTCACATCTCCTCGAAAACCTGACGTGGTAACGGTGACATTCTTACATATTCCTGGTAGAGATTTACCTCATGATTTCAAAAATCCATTCATCTGAAGATTTGATTCATTATTTCCTGAGTTTTTTTCTAAAATTGTTCACCAATCTGACATCTTTTTAAAATCTAACTGAAGCGAGCTGGATGACGTCACAATGCCTTTGCTCCTCGCGGCAAGCAGCGCAGAAATTTCAACACGCAGCCATGAACTGCGAGTTACATGGTCCTGAAATACCATTGGCTGGAGGATCTGGGGTGACGGAGGAACTGAAGGAAATCCACCTTAGGCAGGAAATTATGTTGGGTAGACTGATGGGACTGAAGGCTGATAAATCCCCAGGGCCTGATGGGACTGAAGGCTGATAAATCCCCAGGGCCTGCATCCCAGGGTACTTAAGGAAGTGGCTAGAAATTGTGGATGCATTGGTGATAATTTTCCAATATTCTATAGATTCACGATCAGTTTCTCTGGATTGGAGGGTAGCTAATGTTATCCCAATTTTTAAGAAAGGCGGGAGAGAGAAAACGGAATTATAGACCAGTTAGCCTGACATCGGTGGTGGGGAAGATGTTGGAGTCAATTATAAAATATGAAATAGCGGCACATTTGGATAGCAGTAATAGGATCGGTCCGAGTCAGCATGGATTTACGAAGGGGAAATCATGCTTAACTATTCTTCTGGAATTTTTTGAGGATGTAACTAGGAAAATGGACAAGGGAGAGCCAGTGGATGTAGTGTACCTGGACTTTCAGAAAACATTTGATAAGGTTCCACATAGGAGATTAGTGGACAAAATTAGGGCACATGGTATTGGGGGTAGAGTGCTGACATGGATAGAAAATTGGTTGGCAGACAAGAAACAAAGAGTAATGATTAACGGGTCCCTTTCAGAATGGCAGGCAGTGACGAGTGGGGTACCGCAAGGCTTGGTGCTTGGACCGCAGCTATTTACAAGGCAGAATACTATCTAAATGGCGTCAAGTTGGGAAAAGGGGAGTACAAGAGGATCTGGGGGTCTTGTACACTCTGGACTTTAGAAGGATGAGAGGAGATCTTATTGAAACATATAAGATTATCAAGGGTTTGGACACGCTGGAGGCAGGAAACATGTTCCCGATGTTGGGGGAGTCCTGAACCAGAGGCCACAGTTTAAGAATAAGGGGTAAGCCATTTAGAACGGAGACAACGAAACACTTTTTCTCACAGAGAGTTGTGAGTCTGTGGAGGGCGATGGAGTACTGTTCTCTGGATACTTTCAAGAGAGCTAGATAGGGCTCTTAAAGATAGCGGAGTCGGGATATGGGGAGAAGGCAGGAACGGGGTACTGATTGTGGATCATCAGCCATGATCACATAGCCTACTCCTGCACCTATTGTCTATTGTCTAATCCCCTCATCCAAATGATTGATGCACATCGTGGAGAATAGCGGCCCCAGTACCGACTCCTGCGGAACTTCACTAGTCACTGGCAGCCAACCAGAAAAGCCCCCCATTGCTTTTTGCCATTCAGACATTCTTCTATCCACGCTAGCGTCTTCCCTCTATCAATTACTGACTATATTCTACCCCCTATTGTCTTATATTTGTCAGGATTAAATTCCATCTGCCATTTCCACAAAATTAGTAGAAAGATTAAGTTGGAAAATGTTTGCCATGCTGATCAATAATTAGAGTGCCAAAAGAGTTTACATTTACTGATTCAGTTACCTTATATTGCAAGTTCTTGTGTTTTCCATGGTTCAGCACATTTTGCAGTACCACCTTGTTTGCACTCATGATCAGAAGTATTTTATGTGTTTGTACTGGTTCAGTTGATCCTGAAAAAGCATCAGTCGTGTATTTTCTGATGTACCCTTGCCACAGATTAGCATTTCTTTAGAGATTTGTTCAAGTAGTTTTTTGGACTTCTGGGCTATGGATTTAGTTTAGTTTAGGGATGCACCACGGAAACAGGCCCTTCGGCCCACCGAGTCCGCACCGACCAGTGATCCCCGCACATTAAAACTACCCTACACACACTAGGGACAATTTTCCATTTATAACCAAGCCAATTCACCTACAAACCTGTACATCTTTGGAGTGTGGTAGGAAACCGAAGATCTCGGAGAAAACCCACGCAGGTCACGGAGAGAAGGTACAAACGCCGTACAGACAAGCACCCGTAATCAAGATCTAACGCTGGCCTCTAGCGCTGTAAGGCAGTAGCGTTACTGCTATGCCACGTTGCTGCCCTGGATTTCTCAAACTACCCTTTGCCCATTTCCAACCCCCACTCTTATTGCTCATGCTGAATGACAAGTTGTGTCAAAAGTTGGGTATAATAACAACTGATGCTACAAAATCCTGCCACAGTATAAATTAAGCAGATTTCAGTTACACGAGTCCCATTATGGAACATAGATAAGCAGAGCACAGGAACAGGCTTTTCTACCCACAGTGTCTATGCCAAGCATGCCAAGATACAATAATCTCATCTCTGCATGTAATCAATTTTCCTCATAATATGTGTATATTGTAGGCTAAACCCCAAAACAAATCCCATGAAAGTTATCATGGAACATAAACTGAAGAAATGTTCAAATTTGATACCTTTGATCTTAAGTGCAAGTGCAAATTCATGATGTACAGTGCAAATTGTTTTCGGAGGTGATCAATATTATGTATCCACTGTGATACAAGATCATTTTGAAGTTGTGTTGAAATGTAAGTTGTGTTTTTTTTTAAATCTGTGGCCATCGAAGGAGCTTCTACATAATTTTAAATGTGTACTCTTTTTGCAGGGAATGGAAAGATGAGCAGTAACGGTGCTGCAGAGGGCAGTTTCACAGCTCTAACTGGACTTTTAGAGGTGGAACCGCTCCATTTCACTTGCATTTCAACAAGTGATGGCACAAGAGTGGAGCGAGATGATGCGAGTAAGTTGATGCAAAATGATTGATGGAGAAAGAGTCTTTTTTTACTGAGCTAATTCTGGTCACCTCTCTTCCTAATTGGGATGGATAATTCCATTTGTAAATCACTGTTACAATGCTGTTCCCTGCCATATGCCGCCAATAAGCCAGCTCGGTATTTCGACTGCGCATGCCCAGGTCATAGGTCACTGGAGATAAACATTCTCAGTGGCTGAGTTACTCCAGCTTTTTGTGTCTAACTTCGGTGTAAACCAGCATCTGCAGTTCCTTCCCACAGAAATAGACAATAGGTGCAGGAGTAGGCCATTCGGCCCTTTGAGCCAGCACCGCCATTCAATGTGATCATGGCTGATCATCCCCAATCAGTACCCCGTTCCTGCCTTCTCCCCATATCCCCTGACTCCGCTATTTTTAAGAGCCCTATCTAGCTCTCTCTTGAAAGCATCTAGAGAACCTGCCTCCACCGCCCTCCGGCAGAGAATTCCACAGACTCACCGCTCTCTGTGAGAAAAAATGTTTCCTCGTCTCCGTTCTAAATGGCTTACTCCTTATTCATAAGTGTTTTACTGTTCTGTTTATTTGGGTAATTGCAAAGGCATCGCTCTGCTGAAGTTACCGTCTTTCTGATCTGGAGAAAGGTCGTGATTTGTAACATAATCTGTCTTCTCTTCTCAGATGTGTCGCCTGACCCGCTGATATCCTCCAGCACTTTGTTTTTCACCTTCCTCCTTGCTGCGTACAATTCCTCCCAAACTTTCAACCACAACCTCACAGTGCCTTATTGTTGAAAGGCATTTGGTGGGTTCCGTTTCAGATCGTTTAAGGCACCTTGCACTATAGTACCAAAGACAGACACAAAATGCAAGAGTAACTCAGCAGGACAGGCAGCACCTCTGGATAGAAGACCCTCCTTCAGACTTCCTACACATTAGGCTTTTGCGCTGTGGTTGGGATGGATGGGAGCGGGGATTTCCGCGGGCGCGAGGAACAAATGGTCTAAAGTTTGCGTTGAGTGAACTGAGTGTTCTTACCGTCCTCGTCCTCGCCGTACACCGGCGTTTTGTGAGTGGTTGGATCCCAGCTTCAGCTCAGCCAACATCGGTCACATTATCTGGACAGGCGGCGGGGATCAGGAGCTGATGTGAGGCATCGGTGATGCTCTGGAATCCTGGCCGGCTGCCGTCGAGCGGGGTCGAGGAGGCAGTGCCCAGCCCGGGAAGTAGAGGTGTCATTTCTTCTAGCGGCGTGCGGAGAGGCAGCAGCTACCGTGGGCCGTTCGCCTGTCGGACGCTTACTCCTCAACCCCGCTGCTCGGTGGCAGCCCCCTAGGATTCCAGAGCATTGCCGATGCCTCGCATCAGATCCCCCGCTGCCTGTCCGGATAATGTGACTGACGTTGGGCAGTAAGAACACTCAGTTCACTCAATGTAAACTTTAGGTCATTTGTTCCTTGCGCCCGTGGAAATCTCCAGTGCTCGCCACTCCTTCCAGAATAACTTTTCCAAAGCAAAAGCCTTGTGGGTCTTCTCCGGTCTCTCCTACCCTAGGCTGGCGGGCTCCAGGTGGCGTTTCCTAGTTGCTCAGGAGCCGGCTGACTGGGGAAGAGTTATCTGTGCAGAGAGTTGATGGCATCACTGTATCACCATTGATCTGTGGGCGGTACACATCTTTACAACCGTTCGGTTTTTGGCGTTCGCTAGAAGCTGGAAGTTCAATCGTACGTGCAGTGCGCAAAAGAGACCCGTTGCAATGACTTTTATCTCATTGCTGCCTCTCCGTGCACTCACTGGATTCGGAATAAAGCCGTGCGGTCGAGACGACAAGGGTTCTGAAGTTGCATTCTCTCGATAGAAGACATTTTCACGACTCTCCTAGAAGCAACGAGCCATGGCTGAAACTGTAACAAACTGAAACCTCTCTCTTGTCTCCCTACACACGTCTTTCACCCCCCCCTTCTCTCTCCCCCACCTCTCACCGTCTCTCTGCCTGTCCAGTCTCTACCCCTGTCTCCCACTCACATCTGCTCGCTCTCTTGCTGTTACACTCTGTTCTCCCCCGCTACCAGTTCGCTTTTTTTTTCTCGAATGACCTTTGATAAATCCCATGATTCCTTGCTTTTCGGAATATCAAACTCGCTTACTGTCCCAAAATGTATTTGTGAAAATATATTCGCAAGTTAAAATTGCCCGTGAAGATGACAGAATTGGATTGATTCTGACTGATGATTTTGACTGATGATCGATTCATGATCAAGATTGCATTTCACCGAGAACAATTTTTTTAATCAAAAGTTTTGCAGGAGTTTGCAACATTAGTCAAGCCTATTACATTAAATGTATACTATATCTTTCACATCGCTGGTTGAATCATTGCTATATGTTAACTTGTAATATGACCGTTTCTGTTTACTTCTGCAGTGAGTGGCTTTGGCCTTACAGGAATAGTGGGTGGGCTCACAACTGGTACCGTGGGAGAAGCTTCAACTGCACTAAGTTCAGCAGCTCAAGTAGCCCTTCAATCCCTTTCCCATGCTATGGCTTCAGCAGAGCAACAATTGCAGGTTCTACAGGAAAAACAACAGCAATTGTTAAAACTTCAACAGCAGGTGGGGAATTAAGTTTTGAAACTTTCTTTACAGTTACTGAAACTGATTATAATTTAGCTCTGATTTTTACTTAACCTTCAAGATTTAAGTATTTAATACACTCGCTAATGATCCGAGTAGTATTTTGATTTCCATATGAAATGAGAGCATTTAGTTTCGTATGTTGTTCAAGTGGGGGGTGGAGGAGTGTGGAAGGCAGAGAGAGACCTGGTTTTAGGGAAGTTAATGACAGTCGTTGCCTCACACACGAATTGCGTCCTAAAATTGAACTTCATTTTCCTTGTTGTGTTCTAAATGATAATTGGAACCCTTTTGAGCTGTAACAAAGTAGTTTAATGGACTACTCTTTCTTTGAATACAACAGAAAGCCAAGCTGGAAGCCAAGTTGCATCAGACTACGGCAGCGGCAGTGGCAGCAGCACCACCTGGAGTCGGACCTATTCACAACTCGGTGCCTTCCAGTGCCTCTACAGCACCTGGCTTTTTTATACATCCTGCTGATGTCATTCCTCCCACTCCAAAAACAACACCACTGTTCATGACACCTCCACTAACACCACCCAATGAGGCAGTCTCTGCAGCAATAAGTGCAGAGCTAGCACAGCTCTTCCCAGGCTCTGTAGTTCATCCTCCTCCAGTCACTGTGGCCATTCATTCAAAAAATACCAACAAGTCCAAAACGGTATGTCTGGGGATTACACACTCATTTGTTCTTTAAAAAGCATGGATAGGACAGATTTGGAGGGATGTGAACCAAACGCGGGCAGGCGGGACTAGTGTAGCTGGGACATGTTGGAAGGTGTGTGCAAGTTGGGCCAAAGGGCCTGTTTCCACACTGTGTGACGCTATGACTAACAGCAGTGCAAATCTGAAGTGGCTGCAGAAACCTGATTCGAGAACATATATACACTTCCAATCAACCATGTAATCAATTTAATTAACTGTTTGATGATGCAAGTTAGATATTCATAAAATTATGTGGGGAAAGAAGTATGGCAGCTAAAATAGCTTGAATTTTCTTTATGGCAAAAATGATTCTGCATAAGAAAGATACAAGGGTATGGGCCAAATGCAGGCAAATGGGAATAGCTGAGATGGGGCATTTTGGTCAGCAAGGACAAGTTCAGCTAAGAGGCCCGTTTCCGTGCTGTATGACTCTGACTATAACTTGGCATGTGTTAATGAGTCAGGTAGCCACTGATGTGTATTTTTCCAGCATCACTTCTTGTCAGTTTATCTGCTGTTAACTTGTGCTTGATGTGAAATCTGGACAATAATTGGCATTTGCTGACAGAATTGAACTAATAAACCTCTTGTGCCAAAAAAGGTATGAGGCATATGTACCAATACATTGATGGTGGAAGGCAACATTTGTTTGGGGGTATGAAAGTGTAAGAGCAGGTCTAAACATTTGTTAGCGTTTTGTTCTTCAAATATGGAAGTTCAGAACACATAAGTTAAAAGGTGGCATGAGGATAGACACAAAGCTGGAGTAACTCCGTGGGCCAGGCAGCATCTCTGGAAAAAAGGAATAGGTGACATTTTGGGTCGAAACGTCACCTATTCCTTCATCTCTTGTGATGCTGTCTGATCTGCAGTTCCTTCCTACACAGGTAGCATGAGGAATCAGATGAACAACTGCAGAGAAATCTGTCGAGTTTTGGGTGCAATTTTCTCATGTTACCTTCTGTCTCGGGAAAAGCTACTATGCTAATTGCCACACAGAAACACACTATTTGTTTTTTGAACTGTAACTCTTTAAATATTGCAAGCAATGCAGACTGTTTTATTTCCACATTTTATATCGTTAATATGTGGGGGGAAAAATGATAATGATCAGATGTCATTTATTTTTGATTTTGGCTAGTTTGTTTGAAAAGCTCCACAAAAATATGTTTGGTATTATGTTAGTTTTACAAATAAGGTGTAGGTGTGTGTCACGTTCTTAATATTTTGTGTTTTTTTTTAAAGTTATGGTTTTAATGTTTTGTTTTGTTTTACAGAGTCCGCTGGGTACTGGTCTAGCATTGGCAATTTCTCATGCTTCACATCTGCTTCAGCCTCCACCACATCAATCAATTATCATTGAACGCATGCACTCAGGTAGTGATGTTTTTTATATTTATAACTTATGGTATTTTCTTCTTTCTGAAATTATTCACTCCTGCATTGTTTTGAGTGCAGGTACATCATTACATCATAATTTTTTTTAAATGTGTGCCCCAACGGGTAATAAAGACAAACTGCTAGTCATGATACTGGATGATATTATCCTAAACTGATGCCCATCTACGTGTTGGAATTTGCTGTTTTGTGCAGCCGATTTACTCCCTGGAGCAGATGGTGTCAGTATACCACTTATTGAGTTGTGTTCCACTTGTGTATTCCAAGATGTTTTGTTGAATGCAAATTGTGGGGGAGACAATAAAGAAGTTTGAATACTTTGTTTAATATGAGGAAAGAACAGGAGAAGGAGCCTGCTCTAACGTTCAGTAAGGTCCGCAACACCACCTGCCTGGTTTTTCCCATATCTTGGAATTTCATATCTGCTTTGAATATATTCAGTGACACTGCTTCCATCGTTCTCTGCAATACACAAGTCCAGAGATTCATAAACAAATGACAGGAAACATTCTTCTTTCTTCTCATATCAATACTATTAGAAGGAGTTTAGAAGGATGAGGGGGTTCTTATAGAAATATAAAATTATAAAAGGACTGGACAAGCTAGATGCAGGAAATTTTTTCCCAATGTGGGGCGAGTCCAGAACCAGGGGCCATAGTCTTAGAATAAAGGGGAGGTCATTTAAGACTGTGGTGAGAAAAAACTTTTTCACCCAGAGAGTTGTGAATTTATGGAATTCCCTGCCACAGAGGGCAGTGGTGGCCAAATCACTGGATGGATTTAAGAGAGAGTTAGATAGAGCTCTAGGGGTTAGTGGAATCAAGGGATATGGGGAGAAGGCAGGCACGGGTTATTGATAGGGAACGATCAGCCACGATCACAATGAATGGCGGTGCTGGCTCGAAGGACCAAATGGCCTCCTCCTGCACCTATTTTCTATGTTTCTATTACTAAAACTCTCATCTTGTTCTCTTCCGGTTTGTGTGTTTTTTCTTTTAATTTGCGTAAAAACGTTACCCTATATGGCTTGGATGTTTTCGCCACTTTACTCACCGTTCCCCTCAGCTCCAAGCACACCAAGTTTTGTTCCGATCAGTCAAATATTAGAAAAGTTATGAAGGTTTAAAAAATCGTGAGATCAGCGGATTGGTCTTCTCACCTGTCTGCCACCTTCCGGCACCCGTGGAGAATAAATACCCGGAGGCGGGGCTGAGTCCGTGAGCAGCTTGCGGGCAGAAAACAGCGTGCGGGCTGCTTCTGCGGCGACCAGCACGAGAAGTCGGGAGCTGTTAAGTTGAACCGGAAGCCTCTGAGTGAAGTCAGAGTGGGACCGGGAGCTAATGCCCGGTGCGGGGTGAGCAGAGTGCGAGCTGCGTCTGCTGAGACCCTTCAACTATCCTCCCCCTTCCCTCACAACCTCCTTCCCCCACCAACCCTATCTATTTCAGCGGACTGCCAGCGACTGTCGTTGCCGGCTGTCATCTGAAAAACTGGCAACTGGAACGGCGACTGTCAGAGTGGAACATACACACAACCACATCGCTTCCTTCACCAGCCCATTATGCAGGCATGGGACTGGGCAAGAGGGGGAAGCACTGTCTAAAAAAATTCACATGGTGCATAGCTAAGGTGAAATAGACACACCGTGATGAACAGGAAGGTTGGCGCTGTAAAAAGATGGCTAAAGCACAGTGTATGGTAAGAGGTGGGGAGAAGAGGGAGATGGAGTGGAGACAACTTTTAAGAAGCCAGAGATACACGGATGTGAAGCTCAGTGGACATTTAACATTACCGGTCGGTTATCCTTGGTTCTGAAAACTACTGCTTTCCTATTTTCCCCCCAATTTGCCAATGAAATTCACCGGTCAGCACCGGTTGCAACCTACAAGAACCTCAGAGAACCTTCGTCCACCTGACAACCCATCTATGGCTCGTGAATTCTTGCTACTCTCCATGGCGGCTTCATTCTAGTCGCCGCTAATTTTTCAACATGTTGAAAACTTCTCGGCGACCATAATGAGGCCGCGACTCGTTCCCAGAATGCGGGAATTCCTCACGACCATGAAGGCGACTCCCCGACCATGTGGTGACTGCATAGTCTCCTGCAGTCGCCTAAAAAGTCGTCTAAGTGACTTCTAAACAACAATGGGGTTTAGTCCAATCTGCTTAACCTCTTTCTCTTCATGAGAAATCTAGTGAAGCTTTTCTGCACAACCTCCAATGCAATTATAATTCTACTTTAAATGGAAATAACACCAATCTCACCAACTAGAAGTCAAAGTAATAGGAAATGCTGGAAAAACGGGATAGTTTGGGCAGCATCTGTGGAAAGAGAAACTGCCAATGTTTAGGGTCTATGGCCAGGTTGCAGTTGAGACAAGGGAGAACTTGCAGGAGGAACGGTGAGGGAAGTATAATCAAGGTAGCAATATTGGAGCCTGTGGACATAGTGAATGTTGATGGTTAGCCTATCCCCAAGTAGGGATAGAGAGATGTAAAAAAGAAAGTGAAGAGTTAGATAGGCCACATGAAGATGAAAGCACAGTGTAAATTGCTGTGTTCTGACAAAGCATTGCAGGCCAAAAATTGCAGGCCAGCATTTTCTGTTTGTTTTCTTCTTTGTAATGGACATCAAACGTGTACTCAAGATTTCCATATGCAGTCTTGCCATTACTTTGCAAAGTTGTACCATACTTTCCTACTTGTATATTCTCCATTTATTGCAACAAATGACAATGTTCCATTGGCTTTCCAAATTATTTGAAATGGGAATGTGAAGTTTGTTACAGTCATGACCTTAATGACTGGTGAGCAGGATCAAAGAATCAAGTGGTCTGTTGCTCACACTTAGTTTTAGCCATTGGATGGATCATAGCTGAATATACCTTGCGTAGAATATATAGTTGGGCATGGTGGGTAAGCCTATTTAGGAGCATAACATCTTAAAAGTGAAAATAGATGAGGGTAAATCGCATAGAAACTGAAAACTATAATTGCTTTCCTGAAAAATTAATTCAAAACAAATTTATAGTTGTAAGCTGGCGCTAACAAATGATGCAAATAATTGTCTCCTGGGCTGTAATTATTCTCTAATTCTATTTTATTTTTCAAGTCCACTTACTTGACAGTAATTTGTTTTCTTTCTCAGTTCTGTTGACGGATAACAGACTTGACACATGAACTATTTGTCTTTCTACAGATGATGTCTGACGATATAAGTACTTTCAGTACTTCTGTTCACTTTTATATTTTAACAGTTTAGTTCTTGTATGTATTTGCAATGTGATCTTGTCAGTTATGGAATCTTGGTGTGGGCTGAATAAAGTTCTTACTCTGTGTGTAGCCTTGGTATGTCATTCTATTAGATGCATATGTTGTTCTACCAAAGATTTTGCTGTGCTTACCAATTTATATTGTTTTTTAAATCTGATTTTGTTTTTAGGTGCAAGAAGGTTTGTGACACTGGACTTTGGGAGACCAATACTCATGACCGATATATTGATTCCAACCTGTGCAGACTTGGCGTCCTTATCAATTGACATTTGGACGCTGGGAGAGGAAGTGGATGGACGGCGCATAGTGGTAGCTACAGATATTAGTACACACTCACTGATTCTTCATGATTTATTGCCACCACCTGTTTGCAGGTTCATGAAGGTATGTGGGCTCTATATTGAATGAAGAAACGACAACTCTCACATTGATATCACCCGTAACAGTATCTCAAAGAATCTCATAAGTAGAATCAGACAAACATTTCAATTTGATATGATAATCAAATGTAGACCTCATGAGTGTTTTAGGAAGACTTTTTTATGATAGAGGTGGATGGGGAGGTTGAATGTGTCCATTTGAGGCTTCTGATGGCTAAAGGTGTATCAAAGTGATTTCAGAGCTGGAGAAGACGAAAGGGCTAAGTGGGAGAGGCTATACAGAGTTTTGAATCTTAGGGTCAGAATTTTTAATTTGAGCTGTTGGGTAACTAGATATTGGCTAATATTAGTAATAGGACCACAATTGTAATGGATTGGAAGGACTTAGAACATAGGGATGGACCCGTCAACAAAATGTTCTTCCAATTTGCGCTGAGCCTCTCTCTGACAATGGAGAGTTGCAGAGGGAACGGTCTCTGCGGAAATCGGAAAGGGGTGGAGGTGGGAAGATGTGGCTAGTGGTGGGACCCCGTTGGAGGTGGTTAACTCGTTCCCAGCCAAACCACCCCCCTTCCCAGATTCTTTCCCCTGCAACCGCAGGAGATGCAACACGTCCATATACTCCCCTCCCCCCCCCCCACCCTCAACTCCGTCCAAGAACCCCAACAGTCTTCAGGTGAGGTAGAGGTTCACTTGCACCTCCTCCAACCTCATCTACTGCATCCGCTGTTGGAGGTGTGGACTTCTATATATCGGCGACACCAAGGGCAGGCTGGGCAATTGTTTCGCTGAACATCTCCGCTCAGTCTGCCTAAACCTACGTGATCTCCCGGTTGCTCAGCACTTTAACTCCCCCTCCCATTCCCACACTGACCTCTCTGTCCTGGGCTTCCTCCATTGTCAGAGTGAAGCGCAGCACAAATTGGAGGAACAGCACCTCATATTTCACATGGGCAGCTTACACCCAAGCAATTTGAATATTGGCTTCTCTAATTTCAAATAGCCCTTGTCTTCCCTCTATCTCCATCACTCCCCCCCTTCCCAATTCTCTAACAGGTCTGACAGTCCTTGTTTACTTTGTTTGATCTATTCTACATTTTCCTTGATCTTCATCCCCATTGTCTTGTTTTCACACCTTACACTTCCTAATTTGTGTATCTCCCTCTCCCCTGACTCGGTCTGAAGGGTCTCGACCCGAAACATCACCCATTCCTTCTATCCAGAGATGCTGCCTAGCAGAACTAATTTCATCTTTCCGTACATGATCCATATCCCTCTATTCCTTGCATTTCCATGTGTCTATCCAAAAGTCTCAAACGCTACCATCGTATCTGCCTCCACCACCATCCTAGGCAAAGCATTCCATGCCCCCACTACCCTCTGTGTAGAAAAAACAATCCCACACATTTCCATTAAACTTTGGAGGAATTGGAGGAACAGCACCTCATATTTCCATTAAACTCCATTAAACTTTACCTTTCTCACCTTCTAGCGATGCCCTCTAGTGTTGGACATTTGTGATTGTGAACTCTGGAAGGTGGAATGCCAGTCAGGCCAATCTGCAAATAATTGAGTCTGAGATCACAAATACTTGGGTGTAAATTTGAACTGATGTTCTTCTTTGTTTAGTTTAGTGATACAGTGTGGGAACAGGCCCTTCAGCCCACCATGTCCACGCTGACCAATGATCACCCATACACTAGTTCTATCCCACACATTAAGGACAATTTACAGAAGCCAAATAAAATACAATACGGCCAAAGGGAGAAGGTACAAACTCTGTACAGACAGCACCTGTAATCAGGATTAAACCCGGGTACCTGGTGCTGTCAGGCAGCAACTCTTCTGCTGCACCACCCCTGTGTGGAGAAAGGCCGTCTTTTGTGTGTACAAAGCTTTGTAATTAAGGGGTCGGGATTAAAATTCAAATCTGTTAAATAGGAAATTGAAGTGTCAAAGACAGATTCATCCTGAAAGAGTGGATGGGTCGAGAGAATAACTTGTGATAATTGTACAACATGCGTGCTTAAGGCGAAGGCAACCTAATCAAATGTGTGAAGTTATAATGAGAATGTTTGATCATTTTTCTTAAAATCTATATGCTTTTAAAACTATTTTTACTTGGGCAGATTACAGTGATTGGGCGTTATGGGAGCACCAATGCAAGAGCTAAAATACCACTTGGGCTATACTATGGGCACACCTACATTTTGCCTTGGGAAAGTGAGATCAAGTTAATACATGACCCTCTAAAAGGTGAAAATGATTCAGCGAATCAGCCAGAAATGGAACAGCAGTTAACGATGATGATTGCTCTGCAAGAAGATATACAATGCAGGTTAGTTTAATCATCGGCAAATATAAACTGCTTTAATTTATTTTTACCCATGTCTTGGTACAGGTGCTTTTAGAGTATCCCATTGAGGAAATGTTCTCTATTCAGAGTTGAAATAATACAGGTTGTAATGGTACAAGTAGATTTTGAGGAATCTGATCTATCATTAAGATAGAACACTTCAAGATTACAAAGAAACTAAGTTTATTAAATTACAGTGAAATACAGTAAAGGTCATGGGTTAGTCATACAGCACGGAAATGGGCCCTTCAGCGCAACTTGCCCATGCCGTTTGTCGCATATCCTTCTCAATCTTTCCTATCCAAGAACTGCCAATTGTCTTTTAAATGTTGCTATAGTACCTGCCTTAACTACCTCTTCTAGCAGCTTGTTCCATATCCCACCATCTTCTGTGAGAAAAAGTTGCCACTCGGGTTCCCATCAAATCTTCCCCTCTTACCTTAAATGTATGTCCTCTGGTTCTTGATTCCTGGGTCAAAAACTCTATGCATTCACCCTATCTATTTCCCTCATGATCTTATACACCTCTCTATAAGATCACCTCATCATCCTACACTTCAAGGAATGGAGTCCCAGCCTGCCCAACCTCCCTCCAGTTCAGGCCTCGAGTCCTGGCAGCATCCTTGTGAATCTTCTCTGCACTCTTTCCAGCTTAACAACTTCCTTCCTATAGCAGGATTCTTCCTATAAAAGGATTAGTGAAGGTTTAAATAAGCCACGAGTCTCATCCCTTCTGCTAATGCTGGTCTGGAAAACTCGGATGTTCTGGATCCTGGTCGAAGTGCAATAAGCTTGTTCACAACGTGCACTTATATATTCAATAAATCTGCACTTTTCCCATTTGTACAAATAATAGTCAACTACAGTATGTTTTTAAAACCAGGTCTCCACCTTAGTGATAGGAGCAAGGGTTATTTATTCCATGCAATCAGTATGGAGAATATTGAGGGCAATTTCAGATAATAGAGGAGGTGATATTGGAGTTCTTGAAGAGCATTAAGGTGGATAAATAACCTGACATGACAGGATCTATCCCAGGTTAATTCCCCTCACAGACCTCCACCAGCAACTCAGTCAAGCCCTCGCCTCTCCCCTGCGGGCCGGAGCTGTCGCCTCACCCGAGTTCCAGGCTCAGCACCAGGCCCACAGCCTCCACCATGCAGACTCCCACACCGTGTGGTCTGACTCTGCTGGGGCCTATTGCTCCCCCCCCCCCCCCCCCACAGGGAACCTCGGTAATGATGGGTCTTCCCCTTCCCCTTCTTTTAACCAGGTTACCCGCCCATCTAATAGTCCTCACACCCCCTCCTCTGAACACCCACCATCTTTCCCCCAGATCTCGCCTCTGCCTCTGTCCTCTTCCTAGTCCTCCTCTGACCCCAACCCCTACCCTTGCCATGTGTTCATCATCTCCCTTGACCTCCCCCTTTCTGATACGGAACGGTCTGTTCGCAGCAGAGGCCTCACCTATGTTCCCCTCCGCCCCCACCTCAATGAGTTCCGGGTAGAGCTTTTCTTCCGTCGTCTCTGCCTCTGCGCCTTTTGTATGGAGTCCTCACCACCCAGTGATAACGCCTTCTCCCATCTTCACCGGTCCCCTTCCTCTTGCACTTCCCAGAACGGCCTTTTACCCTCTTGAGATCTTTTTATTTCTAATTGCCAGCGTGAGATCAACCGTCTCAACTTTTCCACTCCCCTTACCTACTCTAACCTCTCCCCCTCTGAACGTACAGCCCTCCGCTCACTCTACAGCAACCCTGACATTATAATCAATCCCGTCGACAAGGGAAGTGCGGTGGTAGTTTGGTGCGTTGACCTCTGAGGCCAAGCGACAACTCTCAGACACCTCCTCCTACCTATCCTTGGACCATGATCCCACAGGTCAGCACCAGGCCTTAATCTCACAGACCATTTCTGATTTAATCACTACTGGTATCTGCCTCCCACAGCCTCCACCCTTATCATTTCCCAGCCCACACAGCGTTCCCCAAAATCCACAAGCACAACTGCCCTGGCAAACCCATTGTTTCTGCCTGCTCCTGTCCCACTGAAACGACTCGTACCTCGACTCCATCCAAGATACCTCAAATGTCCTTCGTCACTTATTACAACGTCCACTTGCCGAGCCCCCACTCCCTTATCTTTGCTATGGACGTTCAGTTACTACACCTCCATCCCCCGCTAGGATGGCCTTAAAGACCTCTGCTTCTTCCTCGACTGCAGAACCATCCAATTTCTGCATGTGATATTCAATAATTTGCAGAAAGTAGCGAGGTAAGAGTGGTGAAGGAGTATAGTATACTTCCCTTCAGCTGAAACTTTGGATTAAGATGTCATGTTACAGTTGTGCAAAACATTTGGTTAGGCCACACTTGAAGAATTGTGTGCAAAAATGGTTGCTGTGCATCAGGAAGGATGTGCTTAAGTGAGACGATGCAGTGATTCACAGCACTGGACTGGAGGGCTTGATTATAAATAGATAAATTAGGCAGGTGTTGTTCCTGGAGCAATCGAAAAGCGTGAATTAAAAAATGTGTAGTAATATTAATTAATAATATTCAATAGTCTGGAAAAATGGGCTAATCTGACACCACCAAAATAAAAGGGGAATAGAGGATGGGAGTTTTCCAGTCGTCTTGATTGTAGCCTTAGAGCAGAGAAAAGTACATCTTAGGAGCAAGCCCTTCGGCCCTCAACGTCTGAGCAAAAACAATGTTGGCAAGATAAACTCGTCTGCCTGCACATGATCCATGCCCTCCATATCCAAGCCTTGTTTTGCAGAGTGGAAGGAAATGAAAAAACAATCAAAAATGAAATAAAAATGTGAGAATTGTACTGGACTGTCCAAATTGTGGCCATGGAGTATTTTGTTTGGTTTATTTATCTACTGTAAATTCTTTGACAGGTATAACCTTGCTTGCCATAGACTGGAAACACTACTGCAGAATATTGACCTTCCTCCACTAAACAGTGCCAACAATGCTCAGTACTTCCTACGAAAACCAGACAAGGCTGTTGAGGAGGATGGTAAAGTCTTCTCCGCCTATCAGGACTGTATTCAGCTGCAGCTTCAACTAAACCTGGCTCATCACACTGTGCAGCGCCTCAGAGTGGCACTTGGATCCAGCAGGAGGACACTGCCAGAGATATACAACACAAAAGAATTGATTCATAACTCTTCCACAGAGCAACTGCGCACCATTATCCGATATCTTCTGGATACGTTACTGAGTCTTTTGCATTCATGCAGTGGTTAGTGTCTCTCTTTTCTTAATGTGGTTGAGTAGAATGGTCAATGTTAGGTTGAGTGACCATCTCGGTGACCTTGTAACCATTGCTTCCCTGACAATATACAAAATAGTTCAATGCTGTTGAGTTTTCTGAAGGTAGACAAATTACTAGAGAAACTCAGCAGGTGAGGCAGCATCTATGGAGGGAAGGAATAGGCGACGTTTCATGTCGAGACTCTTCTTCAGACTTTTCTTCAAACAGTTGTCAGCCTGTTGAGTGAGGGTGGTGGGCTGTAAGATCATGAACCCCAGTGTTAAATTGTATTGATTGTTCAATAAGTTGTAGGAACAGAATGAGGCCGTTCGGCCCACCAGGTCTGCTCTGCATTCAATCATGGCTGATTTATCGTTCCCTCATCCCTATTCTCCTGCCTACTCCCCTTAACATCCTTATTAATCAAGAACCTATCAATCTCCACCTTAAAAATATCCATTGACATGGCCTCCACAGCAATGAATTCCACAGATTCACCAACCTCTGACTAAACAAATACTTCCTCATCTTTCTATAAAGGTACATCCTTTTTTCCAGCGGCTATGGCCTCTGGTCTGTGATTCTCCCACCAGTGGAAACATCCTCTCCACATCCACTCTATCCAGGCCTTTCACTATTAATTAAACTCCGGTGAGTACAGAGATTGTAATTGAGATGAAGTGTAAACTACTCGGGTATTCTAGCGAAACACTTGTTTATTCAATATGCCATTACTTAAAATATTGGGAAAATATTTTTCCTCAGTGTCTGCTCTCAATTTAGAAAACATAGAAACATAGAAATTAGATGCAGGAGCAGGCCATTCGGCCCTTCGAGCCTGCACCGCCATTCAATATGATCATGGCTGATCATCCAACTCAGTGTCCTGTACCTGCCTTCTCTCCATACCCCCTGATCCCTTCAGCCACAAGGGCCACATCCAACTCCCTCTTAAATATGGCCAACGAACTGGCCTCAACTACCTTCTGTGGCAGAGAATTCCACAGACTCACCACTCTCTGTGTGAAAAACGATTTTCTCATCTCGGTCCTAAAAGACTTCCCCCTTATCCTTAAACTGTGACCCCTTGTCCTGGACTTCCCCAACATCGGGAACAATCTTCCTGCATCTAGCCTGTCCAACCCCTTAAGAATTTTGTAAGTCTCTATGAGATCACCCCTCAATCTTCTAAATTCTAGCGAGTACAAGCCAAGTCTATCCTGTCTTTCTTCATATGGAAGTCGTGCCATCCCAGGAATCAGTCTGGTGAACCTTCTCTGTACTCCCTCTATGGCAAGAATGTCTTTCCTCAGATTAGGAGACCAAAACTGTACGCAATACTCCAGGTGTGGCCTCACCAAGACCCTGTACAACTGCAGTAGAACCTCCCTGCTCTTGTACTCAAATCCTTTTGCTATGAAATTTAGCTGTAAGCTTACTCATAGCCTTTAAAGGAAGTATGATATTTAATAAAATGTCAGCTCAGAATGAGACGATTTGCAAGCTGAAATGTTTGAGTGGAGAGATGCAATCTCTTTTAATGTGCATTAGCTCTGAAGTTTAACACACAAACATTAATTTTCTTTCAGTGTATGCAATTGCAATTTACAAATGAAAATTTAGCAATCCTTTTCAATTCCAAACCACTTAAAATGTTCCCAATTATGAAATAACTAGGAGATTTAAAAAAAAAAACTGTTGTAACTCAGCAGGACAGGCAGCATCTTTGGAGAGAAGGGATGGCTGACGTTTCGGGTCGAGACCCTTGTACAGTCAGGAGAAAGGTTGACACAGGATGTGAAAACGAAAGATCAAAGGGGACGAAGGTCTAGAAAAATGTCCAATAGTTATTGTTACCTATGGGCAGGTGTCAACAAGGTGTGCAGCGATGAAAAATGTAATCGGGAGGACAGGTCTGACTGGTTGGAGAACTAGGATGGAGAGAGGGGGAAAGCAAAGGTTACCTGAAGTAGGAGAAATCAATATTCATACTGGGTTGTAAGCTGCCCAAGTGAAATAAGTACTTGAGTTTGTGAAAGCAGTTGATACCACCCTGGACATCAATGATGAAATGTTCCGAAGGACTAGGCAAAAACATGACATGAGAAGCCAGCTATACTGTTGAATAAAATAATTTGGTAAATTGACAGCATGAATTTTAAAAAGTTTATTCACTCATTTTGAAACCACAGCTGTGCCGTGATGTTGTAGTTTTCGATAATTGAAACTACACACCAGGGACAAATTTACACGGGCCAAATAAACGACAAACCCGCTCGTTTTTGGAATGTGGAAGTGCTCCTCGTGCGGGTTTGTAGTTTAATTGGCCTGTGTAAATTTGTCCCCAGTGTGTAGAATAGAAATAGTGCACAGGTGGTCTTTGAACGGTGTGGACTCGGGCCAAAGGGCCTGTAACCACACTCTATCTCTAAACTGAACCAACCTGAACAGCGCGGGGTTCCTCCAGGTGCTCCGGTTTCCTCCCACATCCCAAAGATGTGGGGGTTTGCAAGCTAATTGGTCTCTGTAAAATTGCCCCATGTGTGGTAGGCAGTGGGTGCGAATGTGGGATAACAGAACTGCTGTGAATCGGTCTTTGCAAGGACTCCATACCCTACTCTCATTCCTCCATCTCTGCCGTATTTGCTCCCAAGATGAGGTGTTCCATACTAGGACATCATTCTCTAGGGAACGGAGGTTCCCCCCTTCTAACATGGATGAGGCCCTCGCACGGGTCTGCTCTTGCTCCCCTTCCCCCCACTCGCAACAGACTCCCCCTAGTCCTCACTTTTCATCCCATCAGCTGTCGTATACAGTACATCATCCTCCGACAATTTCATCACCTCCAACTGTATCCTATCACTAGTCACATCTTCCCATCTCCACCCCTTTCCACTTTTCACAGAGACTGTTCCCTCCACAACTCCTGGTTCACTCATCCCTTCCCACTCAAACCACCCCCTCCGCAGGGACTTTCCCCAGCAACCGCAGGAGATGCAACATCTGTCCTTATACCTTCTCCCTCGACTTTATCCAGAGACCCCTTTCAGGTGAGACTTACACCTCATCCAAATTTCATCTACCGTATCCAATGCTCCCAGTGTGGGCTCCCACAATATCGGTAAGACCAGGCGTAGAATTGGCAATTTTTTTAGCTGAACCCTTATGCTCAGTCTGTCTTGGCCTACCTGATTTCCCAGTTGACAA
Organism: Okamejei kenojei; assembly: GCA_035221665.1. NCBI lineage: Eukaryota > Metazoa > Chordata > Chondrichthyes > Rajiformes > Rajidae > Okamejei > Okamejei kenojei. The sequence continues at coordinate 96,206,627 of CM069138.1, forward strand.
ACACTTTAACAGCCCCTCCCATTCGCCTACTGTCAATAGTCAGATTTATTCGCCACATACACAATGAAGAGCAGTGAAATGAACCACTGAACTTTCTGTCCTGGGCTTCACTACTATAACCATATATAACAACCATATAACAATTACAGCACGGAAACAGGCCCTCTCGGCCCTTCCAGTCCGTGCCGACCATTTGTTTTCCCCTAGTCCCATCTACCTGCACTCAGACCATACCCCTCCATTCCCTTCACGTCCATATACCTATCCAGAGTGCAACGTGCAAATTGGAGGAACACAGCTCATATTTCACTTGGGCAGCTTACAAATGAACATTGATTTCTGTAATTTCAAGTAACTCCCTCCTTTCATCCCCCCCCACCCCCCCCCCCCCCCCGCCCCACTCCAACCCACCCTAGTAATCTTACTACTTCCACCGTTCACATCCCTGTACCTCTGCTATTAGCGCATGTTCCCCAGCCAACAATGGCCTTTAAGGACTTCACCCTTCCTGAGGTCATTTATTGACGGCATTGCTTTGTTCTGGCTTTCTCTATCTTTCAGTCTGAAAAAAGGTTCCAACCCAAACGTCACCTATTCCATTTCTCTAGAGATGCTGCTTTAGTCCAGTATTTTGTGTGTATTTGTGGAATAACCAGCATTTACAGTTCCTGGCTACACATTTTGGGTGATCCTATAGAGATATAAGATCAGGAGGGGTATAAATAAGGTAGATTCACAGTCTTACCCAGACTGTAAAAGTCAGGGTAAACTTGACTTTTTTCTCAGGGAATCAATAACCAGAGAACATAGGTTAAGATGAAAGGGGAAAGATTTAATAGAAACCTTTGGGGCAACTTTATCCACACAGTGGGTGGTGGATATATGGAATGAGCTGCCAGAGGGAGTAGCTGAGACAGGTTCTAGAACAACATTTAAAAATCATTTGGACAGGTACATACATGAATAGGAAAGGTTGAGAGGGATATGGGGCAATTGCAGGCAGGTGGGATTTGTGTAGATGAGCATCTTGGTCGGCATGGGCAAAAAGGGCCAGGTTCCATGCTGTATGACTCTATAACAAGGATTGGTTTCAAGTCAGAGAATCATGGCGTCAGAGTCATACAGCATGGAAACAGGCCCTTCGGCCCAACTTGCCCACACTCACCAACATGTCCCTTCGACACTAGTCCCCCTTGCGTGCATTTGGCCCATATTCCTCTAAACGTGTCCTATCCATGCACCTTAACATTGCAATAGTCCCTGCCTCAGCTACCTCCTCTGGCAGCTCATTCCATACAACCACCATTCTTTGTGTGAGAAAAGTTACCCCTCAGATTCCTATAAAATCTTTCCCCCTTCACTTTAAACCTATGCCACTTGGTTCTTCTTGCCCCCACTCTGTGCGTACACCTGATCTCATGATTTTATACACCTCTCATGATTTTAAACATCTCTATAAGAATCAATCCTCATCCTCCTGCGCTCCATGAATAGAGTCCATGCCTGTTCAACCTCGGTCTGAAGAAGGGTCTCAACCAGTGTTCCTTTTGATGCTGTCTGACCCGCTAAGTCATAGAGTGATACAGTGTGGAAACAGGCTCTTTGGCCCAACTTTCCCACAATGGCCAACATGTCCCAGCTACACTAGTCCCACTTGCCTCCATTTGGTCCATATCCCTCCAAACTTGTCCTCTCCATGTACCTATCTAACTGTTTTTTAAACGTTGGGATAGTCCCAGCCTCAACTACCTCCTCTGCCAGCTTGTTCCTTATACGCACCACCCTTTGAGTGAAAAAGTTACCCCTCAGATTCCTATTAAATCTTTTCCCCTTCACTTTGAACCTATGTCCTCTGGTCTTTGATTCCCTTACTCTGGGCATCTGCCCAGTTTATTCCTCTCATGATTTTATGCACCTCTATAAGATCTCCCCTTACCCTCCTGCGCTCCAAGGAGTAGAGTCCCAGCCTACTCAAACTCTCCCTATAGCTGAGACCCTCTTCTCCTGTCAATATCCTCGTAAATCTCCTCTGAACCCTTTCAAGCTTGACAATATCTTTCCTATAACATGGTGCCCAGAACTGAACACAATACTCTAAATGCAGTCTCACCAATATCTTATACAACTGCAATATGACCTCTCAACTTCTGTACTCAATGCTTTGACTGATGAAGGCCAATCTGCCAAAAGCCTTTTTGACCACCTTATCAACCTGCAACTCGACCTTCAAGGAACCATGCACCTGTACTCCTAGATCCCTCTGCTCTACAACACTCCACAGACGCTGACAATTTACAGTGTAGGTCCTACCCATGTTAGATGTCCCAAAATGCAACATCTCAAATTTCTCTGTATTAATTCCATCAACCATACCTCAGCCCATTTGGCAAACCAATCAAGATGGTGCTGCAATTTTGACAAACATCTTTAATATCTGCAATACGACCCACTTTTGTATCATCCTTGGATCCCATGTGATCTTCCAGAGCAGCCTACCATGCAGAACTTTGTTGAATGCTTTGCTGAAATCCATATATACATCTACAACTTTGTCCTCATCAACCTTTTTGGTCACATCTTCAAAAAACTGAATCAGATTCGTGAGACACAACCTCCCACGTACAAAACCATGCTGACTATCCCTAATCAGCTGTTGTACATCCAAATGCATGCACTGTGCCCTCCATGATGTTTGGGACAAAGACCCATCATTTATTTATTTGCCTCTGTACTCCACAATTTGACATATGTAATAGAAAAAATCACGTTAAAGTGTACTTTATCAGATTTTAATAAAGGCCATTTTTATACATGTTGGTTTCACCATGTAGAAATTACAGCAGTGTTTATACATAGTACCCCCATTTCAGGGCACCATAATATTTGGGACACAGCAATGTCATGTAAATGAAAGTAGTCATGTTTAGTATTTTGTTGCATATCCTTTGCATGCAATGACTGCTTGAAGTCTGTGATTCATGGACATCACCAGTTGCTGGGTGTCTTCTCTGGTGATGCTCTGCCAGGCCTGTATTGCAGCCATCTTTAGCTTATGCTTGTTTTGGGGGCTAGTCCCCTTCAGTTTTCTCTTCAGCATATAAAAGGCATGCTTAATTGGGTTCAGAGCGGGTGATTGACTTTGCCATTTTTTTGGCTTTGAAAAACTCCTTCGTTGCTTTAGTAGTATGTTTGGGATCATTGTCTCGCTTTAGAATGAACCACTGGTCATTGTTTTGAGGTATTTGTTTGAACTTGAGCAGATATGTGTCTATACACTTCAGAATTCATTATGCTCCTACCATCAGCAGTTGTATCATCAATCAAGATAAGTGAGCCAGTACCTTCAGCAGCCATACATGCCCAGGCCATAACACCCCCCACCACCGGGTTTCACAGATGAGGTGGTATGCTTTGGATCTTGGGCAGTTCCTTCTCTCCTCCATACTTTGCTCTTGCCATCACTCTGATATAAGTTAATCTTTGTCTCATCTGTCCACAAGACTTTTTTCTAGAACTGTGGTTGCTCTTTTAAGTACTTCTTGGCAAATTGTAACCTGGCCATCCTATTTTTGTGGCTAACCAGTGGTTTCCATCTTGCAGTGTAGGCTCTGTATTTCTGTTCATGAAGTCTACTGCGGCCAGTGGTCATTGACAAATCCACACCTGAAGAGTGTTTCTGATCTGTCGGACAGGTGTTTGGGGATTTTTCTTTATTATAGAGAGAATTCTTCTGACATCAGCTGTGGAGGTTTTCCTTGACCTGCCAGTCCCTTTGCGATTAGTAAGTTCACCAGTGCTCTTTCTTCTTAATGATGTTCCAAGCATTTTGGTAAGCCTAAGGTTGGCTGATGTCTCCAACAGTTTTATTCTTGTTTCTCAATCTCATAATGGCTTCTTTGACTTTCATTGGCACAACTTTGGTCTTCATGTTGATAAACAGCAATAAAAGTTTCCAACAGTGATGGAAAGACTGGAGGAAAGGAGGCATTTAAACACACCTGAGCAATTACAAATACCTGTGAAGCCATGTGTCCCAAACATGATCGTGCCCTGAAATGGGAGGGACTATGTATAAACACTGCTGTAATTTCTACTTGGTGAAAGCAAAATGTATAAAAATGGCCTTTAATAAAATCTGACGATGTGCACTTTAACCACATGTGATTTTTTCTATTACAAATCTCAAATTATGGGATACAGAGGCAAATAAATAAATGATGGGTCTTTGTCCCAAACATTATGGAGGGCACTGTAAAAATACAAACAGTGTATCCTTAAAGCATCATGATTAGTTTGGGTCTTCTGTCATTTCCTTGGGTTTGTCCATATTGACAAAAGACCAATTTACTGTTGATGTTATTTATCTTTTTACTAATGATCCATTTAAATTCTTGTAGGTCATGCTGTGCCGGCAATTCTTCAAAGCACGTTTCATGCACAGGCCTGTGAGGAGCTGTTCAAACACCTGTGCATTAGCGGTACCCCAAAAATACGTCTTCATGCTGGCCTGCTCCTTGTACAATTGTGTGGTGGTGAAAGGTGGTGGGGACAGTTCCTCTCCAATGTTTTACAAGAACTTTACAACTCTGAGCAACATCTTATTTTCCCACAAGACAGGTAGGTGGACTGTACAAACTGTATCACACAGTGGTCTGCAACGGTTTCAATAGGTTTGAATGAAATCGCCAGCATTTAACTGTTCCTGTCATCGTCATAGAGCAATGCAGCCTGAAAACATGCCCTTCAGCCCAAATTGTCCATGCTGAACAAGTTGCCATTCTGGGCTAATCCTATATGCATGCATTTGGCCTTTCTCTTTCTATACCTTTCCTATTCATATATCTGCCCAAATCTTATCTTATCTTAATATAATATCAAGGGGGTAGTTAGCGTATGTGCGGGGGGGGGGGGGGGGGGGGGGGGGGGGGGGGGGGGGGGGGGGGGGGGGGGGGGGGGGGGGGGGGGGGGGGGGGGGGGGGGGGGGGGGGGGGGGGGGGGGGGGGGGGGGGGGGGGGGGGGGGGGGGGGGGGGGGGGGTTTAGTTAGTGTGTGTGATGCTGCCCCCCCCCGCAACCACACTTTGGGGGAACAGACACAAAGGGTCTGCACTTGGTCTAGTATCTATTAAGCCCCTGTGTGTGTGTGTGTGTGTCCTCTCCCACCATCCCCCCCCCTCTACCCCCTTTCCCCCTCTCTCCCCCTCCCCTCTCTCCCCCCTCCCCTCTCTCCCCCTCTCTTCTCCCCCCCCCCCTTGCTTCCCCCCTCCCCCTCTCTTGTGTGTGTGTGGGGGTGGTTGGTGTGTGTGGGGGGGCGTGTTCTGGTTAGTGTGTGTGTGATGCCGCAGCCCCCCCCCCCCCCCCCCCCCCCCAGCAACATAAATGTGTATTTATTTGTGTGCTGTTTGATTCACATCCCCTCGATTACATGACGCGCAAACGGTGACATTTTTACATATTCTGATAGAGGTTTAGGCCATGATGTCAAAAATCACCTTATCTGAAAATTTGATTCATTATTTCTTGAGTTATTTATTATAATTGTTCACAAATCGGAAGTATTTTTAAAAATTAACGAGCTGATGACGTCACAATGGCTCTGCTCCTCGCGGCCCGCTGCGCACTGTTTTCAACGCGCAGCCTGCTGGGCACTGTTTTCCACGCAGTTCCAAGCCGCTGAACACGCAGTAATTTGGTTGGGCTTCAGGGATGCTGCGAGGTCCCGAGCGCTCCCGAGTCGCGCCACCCGCTTACAGTCGGCCTTGCACACTCAGTGTCCACGCTGCCCGCATGCAGATTTCAAGTCCGCCCTCTCCCTCTCTCTCCCCCTCTTCCCTCTCCCCTCCCCCCCTCACCCTCTCTCCCCCCTCTCTCTCCCCCCTCTCTCTCCCCCCTCTCTCTCCCCCCTCTCTCTCCCCCCTCTCTCTCCCTCCTCTCTCTCCCCCTCTTCGCTCTCCCCCTCTCTCTCCCCACTCTCTCTCCCCCCTCCCTCCTCCCTGCCCCCTCCCCTCCCTCCTGCCCCCCCCCTGCCCCCTCCCCCACCACTCCAACTCCCCTCCCTCTCTTCCCCCGACCCCCGCTCTCTCTCTCCACCCCCTCCCCTCTCCCCATCCTCTCCCTCCCCTCCTCTCCTTCCTCCCTCCCCTTCCTTATCCCTCCCCCGCCTCCCTCCCCTTCCTCTTCCCTGCCCCTCCTCTCTCTCCCCCCTCCTCCTCCCTCTAACCCTCTAACCCTCCCCCCTCCATGGGGTAAAAGGAGCCAATGAATAATATTAATATATTATCAAGGGGGGTGGGTAGTGTGCGTGTGTGGGGGGGGGGGGCGGTCAGAGTGTGTGTGTGGGGGGGGTGGTTAGTGTTTGGGGGGTTAGTGTGTGTGGGGGGTGGTTTGTGTGTGTGTGGGGGGTGGTTAGTGTGTGTGTGTGGGGGATGGTTAGTGTGTGTGGGGGGGTTAGTGTGTGTGTGTGTGTGTGGGGGGGATGGTTAGTGTGTGTGGGGGGGATGGTTAGTGTGGGGGTGGTTAGTCTGTATGGGGGGTGGTTAGTGTGTGTGTGGGGGGTGGTTAGTGTGTGTGTGTTGGGGTGGTTAGTTGTGTGTGTGTGGGGGGGGTGGTTAGTATGCGGGCGTAGTTAGTGTGTGTGTGTGGGGGGGGGGTTAGTCTGTGTGTGGGGGGGTGGTTAGTGTGGGGGTTGTTAGTGTGTGTGTGGGGGGGTGGTTAGTCTGTGTGTGTGGGGGTGGTTAGTCTGTGTGTGTGGGGGGTGGTTAGTCTGTGTGTGTGTGGGGGGTGGTTAGTCTGTGTGTGTGGGGGTGGTTAGTCTGTGTGTGTGTGGGGGTGGTTAGTCTGTGTGTGTGGGGGTGGTTAGTCTGTGTGTGTGGGGGGGTGGTTAGTCTGTGTGTGGGGGGTGGTGGTTAGTCTGTGTGTGTGTGGGGGTGGTTAGTCTGTGTGTGGGGTGGTTAGTCTGTGTGTGGGGGGGTGGTTAGTCTGTGTGTGGGGGGGTGGTTAGTCTGTGTGTGGGGGGTGGTTAGTGTGTGTGTGGGGGGTGGTTAGTCTGTGTGTGTGTGGGGGTGGTTAGTCTGTGTGTGTGTGGGGGTGGTTAGTCTGTGTGTGGGGGGTGGTTAGTGTGTGTGTGGGGGGTGGTTAGTGTGTGTGTGACGCCGCAGGTCGCCCCCCCCCCCCGTTTTCCTTCATTTCTCCTATTTGACCTTCACCCTATGCCCTCTAGGTTTTAAATAATTGACCCTAGGAATAAGACTGAGCCGTGCCCCACATGATCTTGTACGCCTCAATAAGGTCATCCCTCGGCCTCCTCCCCTCCAAAGAAAGAAGTCCCAGCCTATCCAGTCTCTCCCTTTAGCTCAAGCCCAAAAGCCCTGGTCACACTTGTGATATCCTTTGCACTTGTTTATTCAAAATCTTATTGTGAACATTTTTCATGGGGAAAGCATATTTTTTTTTTGTTATTTGACATTTGAGATAGTTAAGATATTTCTTAACACAGCTGTCTGAAGAAGGGTTTCAGCCCGAAACGTTGCCTATTTCCTTCGCCCCATAGATGCTGCTGCAGTTTCTCCAGCACTTTTGTCCACCTTGCAGCTGATTAAAAGAGTCTGTTGTTGCCACAGTGGTTCAAGTGCCCCCTACTATAACCTTAATTGCTGCATCAAAATGCTATATACAGTATGAGATGGTACATTTCTTGTTTACAAAGCTCAGAATTTAAAACTTTTTTGCTACTGTCTCGTTTGTTTCAGAGTTTTCATGTTACTTTCCTGCTTTGGTCAACGGTCACTTGGCAATAGTGGGGTCCTGGAAGGTTTACTGAATCTTTTGGATAACTTATTGTCATCTCTGCAGCCACGGATAACAAGTTACAGACACACAGACGGTAAGGATATATTTATTTCTCTCTTACGTATTGAAGCCATAATGCATTTAGAGCAGGGGCCTCCAAACTTTTTAGTATGTGGTCCACATTATATATTTGGCACATTTTTGCGGGCCGTTGGAAAAATAAGGAAATGTCAGTTTTATAAATATAATAATTTAATGTCTCTCTCCCCCTCGCCCTCCCTGTCTCTCTCTGTGACTGTGTCTGTCTCTCTTTCTCTGTCTCTCTTTCTGTCTCTTTCTCTCTCTCGCTCTCTATCTCTCTCTATATGTCTCTCTCTCTATCTCTCTATATCTTTCTCTCTCTATATCTATATCTCTGTCTCCCCACCCTCGAGTTGCAGTCGGGGCGGGGAGAGGCCATGCCGGTACCCTCGGCCTCTCCTTCCCTCCCCCGGTTCCAGGACTCTCGTTCCCCCCCCCCCCCTCCCGACGCAGGACGGTGATGGCCTGGCCCGGGGTGGGGCAGAAAAATAAACTTACCCGTGGAGCTGATGGGTTCCTGAGGAGGGGAAAAATATATATTGACGCCAGTCGAGTAAAGATGGGATGGGTGGGGCATGTGGGGAGCGCTGTTTTATCTCGCTAGCACAAAACCCGCTAAATAGCCCACTGCACAGAACGTGTTGAGAGCTTGCTGTGGGCCAGATAAAATCTCATTGCGGGCCGGACGTGGCCCGCGGGCTGTAGTTTGGAAACCCCTGATTTTGAGTCATAGAGTGATGCAGTGTGGAAACAGGCCCTTCGGCCCAACTTTCTCACACTGGCAAACATGTCCTAGCTATACTAGCCCCACTTGCCCATGGTTTAGTCCATTTCCTTCCAAGCCTCTCCACATTTTGCTCAAATTGATGAGCAGAATTTGCTTGTCCAATATGCTGCAGTTAAATTGTTGTTTCAACACTCTCTTTAACCATATTTCAAAATAAAAACCACGTTTGTTTCTTATTGCTTGTTTGTAACATGGATATTTCTGGCAAGGCTACATTTATTGCCTATTCCTGGTTCCATGGGAATTGTCGGACTGTTGGTAGACACAAAATGCTGGAGTAACTCAGCGGGACAGGCAGCATCTCTGGAGAGAAGGAATGGGTGACATTTCGGGTCAGACTGTTGTTGGGTTGATGTCAATCCTTGGTGGTTGTGCAATTAATTGCAGAATATATTACAAAACATCTTGGGATTAAATATCTGATGCTGTTATTGTCTAATTAAAATTCCAGTGCATGCTTTTCGAGCCAAATTCCGTGTATCTTGCCTTTAAGTTTTTTAAGGTACTCGGCAGCTTGATGCTCCACAATTTATACTTGCATCGCCTAATTTTCCCTTTTCCAATCCTGCAGGCGTATTGGATATCCCAATGGTCAGTTGGGTTGTGATGCTAGTTTCTCGTCTGCTGGACTATGTTGCAAGTGTTGAAGATGAAGTGGCTGCAGCCAAAAAGCCGCTAAGCAGTAAAGACAGAGAACGGATTTTGATGGGTATTTTTTCACGGCAAATTTCCTATGTATTTAATTCCCCAGTTTAATTTGCTTTCTAGCAGAAAATTACCATTTGCAAAGCTATTCCTTTGTAAAGGGTGGCATATTCATGCTGCTGCCTCACATCTCCTGTGACTCGGGTTCAGTCCTGGCCTCTGATGTTATTTGTGCGGCATTTGCATGTTTTTCCTGTGATCACCAAGGGTTTTCCCTGGGTACTCGTTTTTCTCATGACCCTAAAATATGAGGAACGATTGATTGGTTGCTATAAGGTACACATAGTATAGATGAATGGAATTAGAATTGATGGACATGGGGTTACAAGGAAATAAGTGAAACAATGGAATAGATGGGAATGTTTGAATAGGAAGCATAGATCTGAATGGCCTCCAATGAAGTGAAATAATATGAAAGTAAATGTTATAAATATCTGCTGCCAAATGTTCTCCACCAGTTCAATTGATAGAAAATAACAAACTTCCAAGCATTTTCAGTTTTTTTGCTGGTTAATTCGAAGTACAGGTTGCATTGTAAAATACATGGTGGTTAATGAAATGACAGAATGACAGAACGTTATAATCCTCCAGGAGCATAATGATGCACAAATGCACAGTACAAACAGATTATGCATACATTGAATAACGTTGAAAAAAATCTATTTTGCATAGCTTTAAAAGTTTTGAATTCAGTTCATCGTTGTTCTAAAGGCCTGGAATTTATTTTTCTGTAGGAAACCAATGGAGTTTCATCAATAACAATCTTCAGTCGCAGTGTTCAGGCAGATCTGCTAAAGGGAGCAGTAGTCTTGACAGACTATATTCGAGAAAAATCCGAAAGCAGCTCATACACCATAAACAGGTATTAACAATGAATAAATTCTCTTTAGATTTTATATTCTGTATTCCAGCACATTCGCAAATATTAAGGCAATGAGCGGCTCATTCACAAAATCAAAGTTGCTGAGAGAATTACAGAATATATGTACGGTGTATGGGATCTCTTCTCTAATTACTATAATTTGGAGAAAGTGTGGATGGGGAAAATGTTCAAAATGATTTTTGCTTTCAAAGTGTAACTGAAACTTGATCCTTGCTGGATACCCCCTGGTGTGCTGTGGCAAGTGTTGGGATATGGTTTTCACCTGCCATTGCCCAAAAGAGTTCTTCATTTGAAGTGAACTTGAAATCTGGGATGGGCAATGAGGAAGATTAGTTGTATCAAGAGGTACATCTGCAAAATGTTTTGAACAGGTTACCTTCCTGGTATTATAAGACAGGTTTTTGTCAGTGTTACTGAGATAAAATAAAGTACGAGAAGAAAGCTTGGAGGGAAGGGAAAGGCAAATACATCAGCTTTCTTTATGAAAAGTCACGGTGTTTAAGGAAATGCTGTCGTTTTAGCATGTGTTTTGGGTGTTTATACATATCCAACTGACAACTAACTTGACCTTTTTTGCAGCAACTCAATTTATTAAAAGCAAAACAAAAGGCGTTAGTTGAGCAAATAGAAAAAGAGAAGATCCAGAGCAGCAAAGGATCCTCATATAAACTTTTGGTAGAACAGGCAAAACTAAAGCAAGCTACGTCAAAGGTATGACGTCTGTTTTTGTTCTATAGCTTAAGTGTTTCAAATGGTTGCAGTATTATTGGTCCAGATCAGGACAAGAATATTTTCCTTTGCAGCAACAAATTGGACTTATATAGCACTTCTTTAACATAGAATATCATGCTACTGTGGTTGATAGATCCAATGTTCTTAGTGGAGGTACTCCTGGGAGCAGTCCTGGGGCCTCAGCTATTCATGTTGTATATTAACAATGCAAAAAGGCAGGGTAAAGCTAGTTGCTGATACAAAGCAGAGACAATGGCAAGCTGAGTTTGCAAACCAAGTTAGCTCGAGATGCAACAGATGATAGATAATGTGGGGTAAGTAAAATGTAAACAATTTGGTCGGAAGAGAAAATGATCCTCTCGCTAATAGTTTTGGGGCTAAAAAGGAATTTTGGCATCCACACAGAGTTGATATCAAATAAGAGAGCAAGGGGTACAATGGGCTTTATTGCAATGTGGTCTTTATACTTAATAAAGTTACATTAAGTCGGTGTACTGCAATTTATTTTTATTTTCATGGATGAAGGCAAATTTCTGTGAAAAAGGAGTGAATCAGATTATCTTATGCTAGAAGTCTTATATCTTATATCTAAGTCGAAGAGTAAAAGCTGGTGAATTTATTGAGGCATGGGGAACACTGAAGGGATTGGTTGAGTGAATGCAAATCGATGTTTCCTACAGCTGGAATGTTAGGAACTGGATGTCGGGGGGAAAATAAATCAGGCATTTAGATTAGTCTCCCTTGAAGTGGAGAATTGTGAATCTTTGGAGTTTGCCACCCCAGTGGATTGGTGATGCATGGTAAGCTTATTCAAGGTGGGAGAAATAATTTTTGGACACAGCGCACTTGGAGGATATGGGGATTGGGCAGGAAAGAGGCGTAGATCCTGCCATGGACTTGATATATCAAAGTAGCTTCAGGGGGCCTTGTAACCTGGACGATGTTAATCAAAATCAAACTGAGGAAAGAATTAGTAAAGCCATTGGTATTTAGAATTCTTGTGTGAGGAGAGGATTGGGTGTGATTGATGCAGGAGGGAAAGTGCAGAATCTGGAGTCCAGCCAACTGATTCTTTGGGAAGCTATGTTTGGGTAGAGTTGTATAAGTTATATAAGGAAGGGAAGTGTGGTGAAAGGATAATTAGAAGGCCTGAGAAGTGAGCAAATCAGATGGGTAATGTGAGGATAGGACCAGCATATTTTAGATACTGAGGGGTTTAAATGGGTGTAGAACAAGACTGCATGAATATTAGTGTTTGGGCAAGTCATGGGAAAAGGGCAGAGAAAATGCTTGGAGACCACTGGAATAGTGAGGGTCCAAAAGGGGTTATAGGAGATTGGATGAGGTGGCCATTAGAAGATGGTACAAGACACTGTGCAAGTTTAATGGAGATGTGCGGGGTAAGTTTCTTACACACGGAGTAGTGGGGGGCTCATGTGCATTGCCAGGGGTGGTGATGGAGGCAGATGTTGAAGAAATTTCTAGATAGGCACATAGAAGTGCAGGGAATAGACGAATGTGGATCATGTACCGGCAGATGAGATCAGTTTAACAGCATCTTGTTCAGCCTAGATATTGTGACCCAAAGGGCCCATTACTATGCTGAAGTGTTCTACCATTCTTGGCCTGTTCAAGGTATGTGACGGAAGGGCGCAACAAAAGCTAGTCTTGGGAATATATTTAAAAAAGGTTGAATAACTCGCTCTGAATTGAATATGGAGAGGAAAGGGGTGAGAATAGTATAGTTAGGGTATGAAAGAATTGCTTGGAACAAGAAAGGTAAAACAGCAGTTGCAGAAAATGTTTGGACTTTGGGGTTATTTCATGGCTTTGGTGAGGATGAATACCGCTGGAGTTGAAGAAGGGAGAGATCAAGGAATGCAAGGAATATCGAAGATTTTCAAAAATCTGAATGTTGGAGGTTTAAGAGCCAGCTACCACTGTTAGCTGGGTTAATTCCTTCGCTTTTTCATTTATTAATTATTACCAAAATGGTTAGCCTTTGTAACGCAGGATTTTCAAAAAGTATGCAACAACCTGAAAATCTTTGTTTTCAAAACTAACATTCACGTTTTTAAAGTTAAATTAAGTTAGCTATGATTCTCATGCAGAGTTGCAATCTGGACGCTGGTAACACACTTGAGGGAGAGTCAGATTTGTTACTCCCTTCCTCGCCACTGAGGGGCACAGAGCCAAACTGACAATATGTCTCAGATCAGCTCAGCTCCCTGTCTGTTCTAGAGGGGCTGTGAAAAGTCCTGGGATGGCACGACTTCCATATGAAGAAAGACTGGATAGACTTGGCTTGTACTCGCTGGAATTTAGAAGATTGAGGGGTGATCTCATAGAGACTTACAAAATTCTTAAGGGGTTGGACAGGCCAGATGCAGGAAGATTGTTCCCGATGTTGGGGAAGTCCAGGACAAGGGGTCACAGTTTAAGGATAAGGGGGAAGTCTTTTAGGACCGAGATGAGAAAATCATTTTTCACACAGAGAGTGGTGAATCTGTGGAATTCTCTGCCACAGAAGGTAGTTGAGGCCAGTTCGTTGGCCATATTTAAGAGGGAGTTGGATGTGGCCCTTGTGGCTGAAGTGATCAGGGGGTATAGAGAGAAGGCAGGTACAGGATACTGAGTTGGATGATCAGCCATGATCATATTGAATGGCGGTGCAGGCTCGAAGGGCCGAATGGCCTGCTCCTGCACCTAATTTCTATGTTTCTGTGTTTCTATGTTTAGATGACGATGTACAGGGTGTAGGAATGAACTGCAGATGCTGGTTTACACTGAAGATAGACGCAGAATGCTGGAGTAACTCAGCGGAACAGGCAGCCTCTCTGGAGAGAAGGAATGGGTGACGTCTGAAGAAGGGTTTCATCCCAAAACGTCACCCATTCCTTCTAATCAGAAATGCTGCCTTTTCCGCTGAGTTACCTCAGCATTTTGTGACTATCTTTGATGTACAGGGTGTTTTCCTTTTACATTATCCCTACATTTATTTTTATCAGAATCCTGTAAACATAAAGCAGATTGTGTTAATGCAATGCCTATTGGTGGAGTGCCTTTTCTCCTTGTGCAGTGACATTTTTGTTCAAACTTTTTTTTATTGCATGTGCAAGTTAATTAATAAGTTAATGACATTTTGTTTAAACTTCTCTTCCACACCAGCACTTTAAAGACCTTATTCGTCTGCGCCGGACTGCAGAGTGGCCTCGAAATCCCATTGATTCAGAATCATTCTCAACAAAAGAATCCCCAGAAGTGGAGCCACTTCCATTTACTTTGTCTCATGATCGGTGCATTGCTGTGGTGCAAAAGCTTGCACTATTTCTTCTCTCCATGGACTTTACCTGTCATGCAGATCTTTTGCTCTTTGTCTGCAAGGTGAGTGCATATGTATGCCCTTGGCTGTTGAAATAGAAATATTCCAAGTACTTAGATTTGAAAATGCCAGAAGAAATGATGAAAGACATTCTGCTGTTACATAGTTGGTAGTCAGTTGCTGTATTCTTACATCTTGATTAACCCTACTACCATTGATGCAGTGCCAGTAAAACATATGTATCCAAAAATTAAAATAGCACAGGTAACTTTGACGATGCTTGTCAGCGCACGGAAGGGTTATCTATATTTAACCATATAACCATATAACCATATAACAATTACAGCACGGAAACAGGCCCTCTCGGCCCTTCCAGTCCGTGCCGACCATTTGTTTTCCCCTAGTCCCATCTACCTGCACTCAGACCATACCCCTCCATTCCCTTCACGTCCATATACCTATCCACTTTACTCTTAAATGTTAAAATCGATCCTGCCTCCACCACTTCTGTTGGAAGCTGATTCCACACAGCCACTACCCTCTGAGTAAAGAAGTTCCCCCTCACGTTACCCCGAAACCTCTGTCCCTTAATTCTCATGTCATGCCCTCTTGTTTGAATCTTCCCTACCCTCAATGGGAAAAACGTATCCACGTCAACTCTGTCTATCCCTTTCATCATTTTAAAGACCTCAATCAAGTCCCCCCTTAACCTTCTGCGCTCCAAAGAATAAAGACCTAACTTGTTCAACCTTTCTCTGTAACATAGTTGCTGGAACCCTGGCAACATTCTAGTAAATCTCCTCTGTACTCTCTCTATTTTGTTGACATCCTTCCTATAACTAGGCGACCAAAATTGTACACCATTAATTTAATCCCATTATTTGACACTTCTCATTTTTCTTTTTGCGATATTTATGATTTCTCTTCTGATAATCTCTATAACAAAATACTCTCTTTAGCCTCTTATTCTCAGGTTTTAATATAGGCCCTCCAGTTGACAATTCATGGACCAATGTGTAGCAACATTTAAAAGACATTTGGACAAGTACATGGATTGGAAAGATTTAGAGGGATATGGGCCAAATGTGGACAGGTGGGACTAGTGTAGATTGGCAAGTTAGGCCGAAGGGCTTGTTTTCATGCTGTATGACTGTCTTTAGTAGAAATCTTTCCACTGGAAAATTCCAGTAATTGTGGATTGTAACTTTGTGTATTGCTAAATGAGGCCAGTTTTTCTAGTCTTCTATAACTTTTAACATTTTCTTATTGAGTTTTGCCTGATGTAGTTCTACAAATTATAAAATAAATACCATACTAAAATATACCAGATATTACCTGTGGGAACAGCTGGTAATTGCTTTATTTAGTAGGAAAGAACTGCAGATGCTGGTTTAAATCAAAGGTAGATCACAGGGGATATGGGGAGAAGGCAGGCACGGGTTAGTATTTGGGGATGATCAGCCATAATCACAATCAATAGCGGTGCTGGCTCGAAGGGCCGAATGGCCTCCTCCTGCACCTATTTTCTATGTTCTGTTTCTAGATACAAAATTCTGGAGTAACTCAGACTGAAGAAGGGCCTCGACCCGAAACGTCACCCATTCCTTCTCTCCAGCCTGTCCCGCTGATTTACTCCAGCATTTTGTGCCTACCTTCAATTGCTTTATTAAAATGGCCGAAAATATGAGGTTCAATTCTTACAAAATAACAATAGCAATCTGATATTTCAATGGGTAAATATAAGAATATGGTTTGCACAGTAATGTTCTTAGCACTTGAAATTGGTGGATTAGTTTGAGACAAATTGAAGTGATCTCAAATATGTTTTTTAAAGGGAGAGAGATTTTTTTTTTGATGAATATTTTTTATTATAGAAACATGCATGAAAATTGCAATATTTTACATAAACGAAAAAACATCATTAAATAACCATATAACCATATAACAATTACAGCACGGAGACAGGCCCTCTCGGCCCTTCCAGTCCGTGCCGACCATTTGTTTTCCCCTAGTCCCATCTACCTGCACTCAAACCATACCCCTCCATTCCCTTCACGTCCATATACCTATCCACTTTACTTTTAAATGTTAAAATCGATCCTGCCTCCACCACCTCTGCTGGAAGCTCATTCCACACAGCCACCACCCTCTGAGTAAAGAAGTTCCCCCTCACGTTACCACTAAACTTCTGTCCCTTAATTCTCATGTCATGCCCTCTTGTTTGAATCTTCCCTACCCTCAATGGGAAAAGCTTATCCACGTCAACTCTGTCTATCCCTTTCATCATTTTAAAGACCTCAATCAAGTCCCCCCTTAACCTTCTGCGCTCCAAAGAATAAAGACCTAACTTGTTCAACCTTTCTCTGTAACATAGTTGCTGGAACCCTGGCAACATTCTAGTAAATCTCCTCTGTACTCTCTCTATTTTGTTGACATCCTTCCTATAACTAGGCGACCAAAATTGTACACCATACTCCAGAATTGGTCTTACCAATGCCTTGTACAATTTTAACATTACTTCCCTACTCCTATATTCAATGCTCTGATTTATAAAGGCCAGCACACCAAAGGCTTTCTTTACCACCCTATCTACATGCGATTCCACCTTCAGGGAACTATGCACAGTTATTCCTAGATCCCTCTGTTCCACAGCATTCCTCAATTCCCTACCATTTACCATGTACGTCCTATTTTGATTTGTCCTGCCAAGATGTAGCACTTCACACTTATCAGCATTAAACTCCATCTGCCATCTTTCAGCCCACTTTTCCAAATGGCCCAAATCTCTGTAGACTTTGAGAATCTACTTCATTATCCACAATACCACCTATCTTAGTATCATCTGCATACTTACTTATCCAATTTTCCACCCCATCATCCAGATCATTGATGTACATGACAAAACAACAGTGGACCCAACACAGATCCCTGAGGCACCCCACTGGTCACCGGCTTCCAACCTGACAAACAGCCATCCACCATTACTCTCTGACATCTCCCATTCAGCCACTGTTGAATCCATCTTGCTACTCCGCCATTAACACCCAAAGATTGAACCTTCTGAACCAACCTTCCATGGGGAACCTTGTCAAAGGCCTTACTGAAATCCATATAGACAACATCCACTGCTTTACCCTCATCAATTTCCCTAGTTACCGCTTCAAAAAAATTCAAGAAGGTTTGTCAAACATGACCTTCCAGGCACAAATCCATGTTGACTGTTCCTGATCAGACCCTGTTTATCCAGATGCTTATATATATTATGTCTAAGTATCCTTTCCATTAATTTGCCCACCACTGACGTCAAACTAATAGGTCTATAATTGCTAGGTTTATTCTTTGAACCCTTTTTAAGCAATGGAACAACATGCGCAGTACGCCAATCCTCCGGCACTATTCCCGTTTCTAATGACATTTGAAATATTTCTGTCATAGCTCCTGCTATTTCTACACTAACTTCCCTCAATGTCCTAGGGAATATCCTGTCAGGACCTGGAGACTTATCCACCTTTATATTTTTCAAAAGTGTCAGTACTTCCTCCTCTTTGAATCTCAGAGTTTCCATAGCTACTCTACTTTTTTCCCTTACCTCACAGAGTTCAATATCCTTCTCCTTGGTGAATACCGTAAGAAAAGAAATTGTTCAATATCTCCCCCATCTCTTTTGGCTCTGCAGATAGCTGTCCATTCTGGTTCTCTAATGGTCCAATTTTATCCCTCGTTATCCTTTTGCTATTAATATAGCTGTAGAAACCCTTTGGATTTACTTTCACCTTTCTTGCCAAAGCAACCTCATATCTTCTTTTAGCCTTCCTAATTTCTTTCTTAAGATTCTTTTTACGTTCTTTATACTCCTCTAGCACCTCATTTACTCCATGCCTCCTATAATTATTGTAGATATCTCTCTTTTTTCGAAACAAGTGTCTAATTTCCCTTGAAAACCATGGCTCTTTCCAATTTTTACTATTTCCTTTCAACCTAACAGGGACATAAAGATTCTGTACTCTTACAATTTCCCCTTTAAATGTCCTCCATTTCTCTTCTACATCCTTCCCATGAAACAAAGTGTCCCAATTCACTCCTTTAAAATCCTCACGCATTCCCTCAAAGTTAGCCTTTCTCCAATCAAAAATCTCCACTCTAGGTCCTGTTCTGACTCGCTCCATAATTATATTGAAACTAATGGTATTGTGATCACTGGTCCCGAAGTGCTCACCAACGCATACCTCCGTCACCTGTCCTGCCTCATTTCCTAACAGGAGGTCCAGCACTGCCCCTTCTCTGGTCGGTACCTCTGTACTGCTGCAAAAAACTATCCTGCACACATTTTACAAACTCCAAACCATCCAGCCCATTTACAGAATGTGTTTCCCAGTCTATTTTTGGGAAATTGAAATCTCCCACAATCACTATCTTGTGCTTACTACTAATATCTGCTATCTCCTTACATATTTGCTCTTCCAATTCTCGCTCCCCATTTGGCGGTCTATAGTACACCCCTAAAAGTGTTGCTACACCGTTCCCACTTCTCAGTTCCACCCAAATAGCCTCCCTAGACGAACCCTCTAATCTATCCTGCCAAAGCACTGCTGTAATATCCTCTCTGACAAGCAATGCAACACCTCCACCTCTGGTCCCTCCAATTCTATCACCCCGGAAGCAACGAAATCCTGGAATATTTAGTTTCCAATCACAGCCCTCCTGCAACCATGCTTCACTGATTGCCACAACATCATATTTCCAGGTGTCAATCCAGGCTCTAAGTTCATCCACCTTACTTACAATGCTCCTAGCATTAAAATATGCACATTTTATAAACCCACCATCCTTTATTCTCTGTCTATTATCTTTTTCATCTTTCTCGCCTACATTTTGGGTCCGAGTGCTTCCCTTCTCTGTCTCTTGCCCCACACCCTGTCCCCTAGCCCCCTCTACCCGAGTCCCTCCCCCCAGCCTTTCTAGTTTAAAGTCTCCCCAGTAGCCTTTGCAAATCTCCCTGCCAGGATATTGGTCCCCTTCGGGTTCAAGTGCAACCCGTCCTCTGCGTACAGATCATGCCTTCCCCAAAAGAGGTCCCAGTGATCAAGAAACTTGAATCGCTGCCCACTGCACCAGTCCCTCAGCCACGCATTTAGCCTCCACCTCATTTCATTCCTACTCTCACTGTCACGCGGCACAGGCAGTAATCCTGAAATCGTTACCCTTTTGGTCCTTCTCTTTAACTTTCCCCCTAACTCCCTAAATTCTCCCTTCAGGACCTCGTCACTTTTTCTGCCTATGTCATTGGTACCTATGTGTACCACAACATCAGGCTCCTCTCCCTCCCTTATCAGAATCTTTTGTACACGTTCTGACACATGCGAGACCCTGGCACCAGGGAGGCAAACTACCATCCGGGTCTCCCGACTGCGTCCACAGAATCGCCTATCCGACCCCCTAACTATAGAGTCCCCTATTACAATTGCCCTCCTCTTTTTGCTACCCTTCTGAGCATCAGGGCCGGTCTCTGTGCCGGAGGCCCGGCCGCTGTTGCTGTCCCCAGCTAGGCTGTCCCCTCCAATCGTACTCAAACCCGAGTACCTATTTTCCAGTTGTACGGTCACAGGGGTACTCTCTAGCCCCTGCCTCTGCCCCTTGCCCTTCCTAACCGTGACCCACTTGTCTGCCTCCTGTGGTTTGGGAGTGACTACCTCCCTGTAGCTCCTCTCTATGACATCCTCACTCTCCCTGACCAGACGGAGGTCGTCGAGCTGCTGCTCCAGGGTCCTAATACGATCCTTTAGGAGCCCCAGCTCGACACACCTGGCGCAGATGTGTACGTCTGGAGGGCTATCAGATTCCCTGACCTCCCACATCTGACATCCAGAACAGTACACTGCCCTGGCCTTCATACTGCCCCCCTTGCACAGGATGCAATAGCAACACAATATAAAATCACTACAAACTGCTGGGATCTGACTGTAAATCAGCTGTTTACCCTCGTCCACTTCCCACCAATCAGCGGCTTCCTCAAAAAAACCCACTTCTCCAAATGGAATGTTATGGATTTGGGTAAAAACAAGCCCCGCGCTGGATTTTGAAGCTTACCGGTCGGGTGTCGCTCCTCCCCCTCCTCCTCTTCCAACGGCTCCTGTGGGCCTCTGAAAAAACAAGCCCCGCGCTGGATTTTATAGCTTACCGGTCGGGTGTCGCTCCTCCCCCTCCTCCTCTTCCAACGGCTCCTGTGGGCCTCTGAAAAAACAAGCCCCGCGCTTGATTTTATAGCTTACCGGTTGGGTATCGCTCCTCCCCCTCCTCCTCTTCCAACGGCTCCTGTGGGCCTCTGAAAAAAAAAAACAAGCCCCGCGCTTGATTTTATAGCTTACCGGTCGGGTGTCGCTCCTCCCCCTCCTCCTCTTCCAACGGCTCCTGTGGGCCTCAGTATCAATATCAATATTATGATATTGGGATTTATAAGTAAGCGAGATAAGTTTAGCGTCCACCAAAAAATAATCTATTCGAGTAAGTTTTATGTACTGACGAGTAAAAAGAGTATTCTCGTCCAGTAGGGTTTTCAATTCTCCAAACATCTTTGATATTAGTAGTTTCCATATATGCATTTAATAAATCACTAGAGTGTGATTTAACTTTCCTTTGCCTTGTAGATCTATCTAAGTATGGATCTAGTGTACAATTAAAGTCACCTCCAATTATTAGATTATGTTGTGCTAATTCCGGAATATTATTAAATACCTTCTTAAAAAACAATGGGCTATCAAAATTTGGTCCATATACATTAACGAAAATCATTTTTTGTGTATTTAATTCTCCTATGACGATAATATATCTTCCATCTTTATCAGTTATAGTTGATGCATGTTTAAATAAAATACCTTTACAAAATAATATTGCTACACCTTATGTGTAAAAGAAGAGTGATACATTTTATCTATCCATTTAGCTTTCAATCTATGTTCAGCATCTTTTTTTAGATGTGTTTCTTGAATAAAAATCACATCAGCTTTATTTGCCTTTAAATGTGCAAAAACTTTTCCTCTCTTAATCGGTTCATTAATACCTTTAACGTTCCAACTACAAAAAGTTATTCCCTCATTCCCTATATTTATTTTTGGGTCTTGCATCTTATGACTATGGAGGTCTGCAATAGAGTCTATGGTTCAGCACATCAGACCCGACCTTACACCTGAACATCGAATAGATGAATTTTAAGTCTCGTGCATGTCTCTCACGTATATATCTCCATTGATCCAGTATATAACTCCATTCTGATTGAAAAAATCCATAATAGATTATATAAGAAAAGAACAAAGGATAGATTAAGAGGTTAGTAATGTGCAAAAAGAAAGGAAAAACTACATCTACCGACTTCCGTTGTTGATGTTGGTAACTTAACCAGCTCCCAGGTTTTTGGAATTGTTATTCCATAAAAATATTTTACCGGGGGTGTAGCATTAGGAAAAAAAAAAAAAAAAGAGTGATAAAAATAAAGACTTATTTAGTAAAGGCATATTTAAATTATAACAATTAAAGGTATAGAAATACAATTATTTAAGACTTATTTAAAAATCTAATTATTATAAACAAGAGGAACAAAAAAAGAAGATATCAAAATACATATTTAGAACGTAATTAAAAATCTAACAATTTTAAACAGAAAGAACACAAAAAAAAGATAAAAAGAAAAAAGAAAAATATCCATCCAACAAAAAGAAAACAGAAATTAAGAATGAAAATAAAAAATTGCTGGCAAAAAAGAAAAAATCTCCAAATGAAATCAATCCCTAATTTTAACTCTATTCATTCCAACATAGAAAATCATTAATTATTAGTAATAGTGATTAATATTAATTAGTAAAAATGGTATTAGTAAAAATACCGCGGTGTGTCTGTAATATGTGTTAGTTATTTATATTAATAGTGTAATGATGTTAGTTATTAGTATCCAAGTGAAGTTTTCCGATCCACTTCTTTCTCCGACTTCCATCCAACGTTGCCCAGTTCAGTCCAGTCCTGCATTGTTTTGTGGAGTCTTGCGAAGTTTTGGAGATTCTTGTAGCATTCTTAAGAGTCAATATATTTGAAAGTCGCTGCTTCTCAGGTCTGGATCTGGCGTGCAAAGTCCATTGCTGCTGCTGGGTTGGAAAATAAATGCTCCTCGTTTTTGAAGGTAACTCTTAGAATAGCTGGGTAATTCAGGCCATATTTCAGGTGTGCCACTCCTCTCATAAGACTTTTAGCCTCGTTGAATGCTTTCCGTTTCCTGGAAACCTCTGCAGGATAATCTCGGTAGATACTGATCCTGTGACCTTCAAATTCCAGATTTCTATTTCTCGAGGATTTCCGCATTATCTCATCCAAGACAAAGTCGTATTGTAGCTTTATAAGCATTTGTCTTGGAGGGGCATTTGCTCTTGTCTGACGTCTTCTGACTCTGTGAGCACGGGCTATTAAAGGCTTTTGTTCCAGAGATAAAACATGTTGTAATAAGTTTGCAGTAAATTCTCGAGGATCTTCATCTTTCTCTCGTCCTTCAGGAATACCTGCAATTCTTAGGTTTTGTCTTCTCTGGCGACCTTCTAGCTCAGTACATTTCTCAGATATTTTAGTCAGTAAGTTCGTTAGACGTTCGTTTTCTGTAATCAGCTTTGCTGTAGTCATAGCACTGGTAGCAGCTAGTTCTTTTATACCGACCATCTGTTGTTCCAGTACCTCTTCCATAGGCTTCAGCCTTTTTTCAAAGTCATTTTTGACCGTTTCAATTTTATTATCCATCTCCTTTCTCATTTCGTTCATCATTTCTGTAATTTCCTTCTTCAAATCTTCTGATATTTTCTTGGTCTTATTATTAATATTTGAATTCGTTTCCTGTTGAAATTCTTTCATTTGAGTATTCCTCTGGTTTATTTCTTCCCTTAAACCAGCAATCTCGCGAGAAATAAAAGTTTTCAATTCTTCACTTTCCGCTTTTTTCCCTGTTCTTTTCGATACATCTTCCTGGGATGAGGTCCTACCTGAGTCCGAGGCTTCAGTTGGGCCTTCTGCCAGTCTCTGCCGGGTTGGTCGACTTTTCTGTTTATCGGTAGGGCTGCGTGTTGTAGACATAACTAGTCACACGCCTGATTATGCCACTCAACAATCAGTGCAGAAACGGCAGGCAGCAGGTAGGTCCGTTAATCCCCCGTTTTTTCCCGTTTTTTTCACGGAGCTGGCTGGCGTTGTCCTCTAGCCCTCCATAGCGCCACCGGAAGTCGAGAGAGAGCTATTTTAGATTTACCTTTTATTAGAAGACCTCACTGCAGGAATGGATAAGATTTATGTGGGAGTGACTTAATCTTAAAATTATTCCTGGTATAGAGCAAAAGTTAATTGGCAAGGATTTGTGATCATGACTGCAATCTCAGTTACATTGAAGGTCTGGGGCAAACTGACCATCCAGAACATGTAGCTGGCAGTGCAGAGTCCTTGTGCAATGTCATTCTCTTATGCAGTTGGGCCAGAACAAGTCCCCACCACTTCCTCAGGAAACTGCTGGAAAATTATTCAATTGTTGCCAAAGCTATGCTCCAGATTCTGTCACAGGTCAGACCTGCAAAGGACCCTTTCCCTTGACTCTCAGTCTGAAGAAGGGTCCCGACCCAAAATGTAATCTATCCGCTTTCTCCAGAGATGCTGTCTGACCCGCTGAGTTACTCCAGCTTCTTGCGCCTATCTGCAAAGGACTTTGAATGTTTCTGAATGTACCTGCTATTTACTCAGAAACTGTTTTGATAAAAATCATTGAAACAATTAAAATTGAAAGATTTCTGTTAACAACCAGAAATACAAGCAATGGAAAGGATGGAAGCAATTTATCTTTGTAAATATTGGGGTATTCTCGTTCATTATTGATCCTTTGTAGCCATCCGCCTCCATTCCAAGGAACATGCGACCTTTTTCTTTTTTTTTATTTTTTTAACATTTAAAAGTAAAGTGGATAGGTATATGGACGTGAAGGGAATGGAGGGGTATGGTCTGAGTGCAGGTAGATGGGACTAGGGGAAAACAAATGGTCGGCACGGACTGGAAGGGCCGAGAGGGCCTGTTTCCGTGCTGTAATTGTTATATGGTTATATGGAAACAATCCAGAGATCACGACCCTGGAGGTCCTGCTTAACCTTTTGCTTAACTTCCTATAATAAATTTGCAGGGTCGCCTCCTTTTTCATACTTATGTCATTTGTACCAACGTGCACAAAGACTTCTGGCTGCTCACCACCGCCGCGCCCCCTTTTTAGAATGCCCTGCAGCCGCTCAGCACACCACCCTGGAGTCTTGAAAGCTGCCGCAGAATCTCCTGCTTGCACCCATAACTAAGGAGTCACCTACCGCCATTGTTCATGTGACATCACCTTTCCCTGCTGAGCTTGAGAGCCAGGCTCGGTGCCACTGATACTGCTGCTCAACTGGGTCATTCCTCCCCCCACCCCTCACGACAGCATCCAAAACTGTACACCTGTTCTGAAGGGGAATGGCCACAGGGATCACCTGCACTCTGTCAACCCCCTTTCCTTATTGTCACCTACCCGATCTCTTCCTGGACCTTGTGTGTGACCACCTCACTATAATCCCCATCTCTGAAGCTCTCATTCTCCTGGACTATCCTGGGATCATCCAACTGCAGTTCCAGTTCCATTTCCCTAATGTGGTCTTCAAGGAGCAGCTCCTGGATACAATTCCCACAGATGTAGTCGTCAGGGACATGGGCAGTTGCCCTGACTTCCTACATCCTGCAGGAGGAACATTGCACCATTCTACCTGCCATCGCTACTGCAGTGAAACACCTTGGTCCAAACTGATGCAGGATCACTGTCAGATTTCGCAGTGGAAATCTGCAGCAATTTTGTACTCTCAAGTTAATGGAGTAGAATTAGGCCATTCGGCCCATCGAGTCCACTCCACCATTCAATCATGGCTGATCTCTGCCTCTTAATCCCATTTTCCTGCCTTCTCCCCATAACTCTTGACACCCGTTCTAATCAAGAATCTGTCTATTGCGGCCTTAAAAATATCCAATGACTTGGCCTCCACAACCCTCAATGGCAATGAGTTCCACAGGTTAACTACACTCTGACCAAAGAAATTCCTCCTCACCACCTTTCTAAAAGAGCACCCTTTAATTTTGAGCCTATAGACACCGTCACATCATTTATACATCCACTCTATCTATGGCTCTACTCCTTTTAGTCTGCTCATGAGAAAATGTTAAACAGTCATTGAAGTTCAGCCAGCAAGTTGGGGCGTTTGTGCAGAGATCATGGGGAAATCATAATATGGTGGGTTGAGCAGCATCTTTGAGAAGGGAGAGCAAAGGGCATGTCAGTGTTACGGATCAAAACTCTCTATCAGGATTAGATGTGGAAATGGAAGTTAGTATGAAGACAGGGGCGGAAATCACTATCAAAACATGGGGCACAATTTGTTTGCCGGCCGTGCACGCACACACACGCATACGCAAACAAGGCTTCGGCCATGGGCCCTGTGGACGGTAACATCGGGAGCTTACCTGGTTGGCGACCGATTCCGAACTCCAGCAACAGGAGCTTTGTCCGCCCCGAATCGTGGGGCTTGAATCGGCCCGTTCGCTGGGCCTTTCATCGCCCGGCGCACTTAAATTCGCCCGGCGCTCTTAAAATCGCCCGGCGGGGATTTCAACATTGGGAGCCTCGATCACCTCGACGCAGCAGTTTGTTTTTAAGCCGCTCCAGGCGATGAAAGGCCCCGCGAACGGGCCAATTCAGCCCTTAGAAAGTGTCTGATACCCGCTTGAATCTTTCAAAAGCTACAATGTGATAAATAACACAAACAAATAAAACTGAAGCAAATAAAGGCAAACAGAACCAACCTTGGAAGGGTAGCGAGAGAGAGAGATGACCTGACCCGTTTCAATCCGATACCCGTTTCAATCTTTCCCATCCAATTAATTCAAATGGTAATTGTACCCACATCAGACAGCTTTGGAAGGTCAAAGCACAATTGGTGACACATCGTGTTAATACAGTGTTAATAGACATTTGACAAACGCTGAACAATGGCACCCCCACTGTCTCGCGGAAAGCGGAGATTTTAATAGTTTTTTATTCATCAAATTTCAAAATCCGGATTACAAAACATGCGGAAGATTGTCCCCCACCTCTAAAAACATGGGAGGGATGTGTGTCCCCTGACCCCCCCCCCCCCCCCCCCAGGATTTCCTCCCATGTATGAAGAGCAGAGGGGAGTGGTGAGATGGGTCAGTGGTTGATTGTTGGACTGAGGAAGGGTGACTGGCTGATGGAGCCAGATAGGGGAGGAGTGGAGTTAAGAAATGGTGGATGAAAAAAACAAAAGGCAGATAAAGTCAGGGGAGGGGAGGATGAAGGTGGAGACAACTCACAGGGTGATAGGCTAGAACACAAAGGCTATGAATGCCAGAATCTGCTTAGTGAGGGAGGTGCAAGAGAGAACTGCAGATGCCAGTTTACACCGAAGGTAGACACAAAATACTGGAGTAACTCAATGGGACAGGCAGCGTTTCTAGAGAGAAGAAAAGGGTTTCAGGTTGACTGTTCAGACTGAGAGTCAGGGGAGAGGGAGATAGAGATATGGAAGGGAAAGGTGTGAAATTGAGAGAACAAAAGGGATGAAGCTCAAGGAAAATCTTATTATCCGCTTTCTTATCTACTCTTTACACATTAGAGGCAAATTTCAGAAGCCATTTAACCTTTGGGTGGGGAGGGAACTAGAGCACCTGGAGGAAACTCACACGGTCACAGGGAGAACGTGCAAACTCCACACAGACAGTACCTAAGGTCAGGATTGAACCTGGGTCTCTGTCGCTGTGAGGCAGCAACTCTACCAGCTGCGCCACTGTGTCGCCCTTAATGGCTTTAGCAGGAGTGACTTGATGGGTTGGTTGAAAGATTCAGCATGGAAACAGGACCTTCGGCCCACCGAGCCCCTGCCGACCATTGGTCACCCGTTCACACTAGTTCTGTGTTGTCCCACTTTCGCATCCACTCCCTACACACCAGGGACAATTTTTCAGAGGTCAATTAACCCACAAACCCGCACGTCTTCGGGATGTGGGAGGAATATAGAAACATATATAACCATATAACAATTACAGCACGGAGACAGGCCCTCTCGGCCCTTCCAGTCCGTGCCGACCATTTGTTTTCCCCTAGTCCCATCTACCTGCACTCAGACCATACCCCTCCATTCCCTTCACGTCCATATACCTATCCACATTACTTTTAAATGTTAAAATCGATCCTGCCTCCACCACCTCTGCTGGAAGCTCATTCCACACAGCCACCACCCTCTGAGTAAAATATAAAATTATAAAAAGACTGGACAAGCTAGATGCAGGAAAAAATGTTCCCAATGTTGGGCGAGTCCAGAACCAGGGTCCACAGTCTTCGAATAAAGGGGAGGCCATTTAAGACTGAGGTGAGAAAAAACATTTTCACCCAGAGAGTTGTGAATTTGTAGAATTCCCTACCACACAGGGCAGGCCAAGTCATTGGATGGATTTAAGAGAGAGCTAGATAGAGCTCTAGGGGCTAGTGGAATCAAGGGATATGGGGAGTAGGCAGGCACGGGTTATTGATTGGGGACGATCAGCCATGATCACAATGAATGGCGGTGCTGGCTCGAAGGGCCGAATGGCCTCCTCCTGCACCTGTTTTCTATGTTTCTATGAAAATGTAGAATAATCTATAGTTATCAAGGGGAAGGTTTCTACGAGGCATACAAAGATTAAATTTAATCAGGAGAACAGTCAGACTGGTTGGAGAAATAGGATGGGGGAGGGATGGAGTAAGGAAGTTGATAATGTGATCCATTAGGAGAGAGGTGAAAGGCAGATGGAATCGGACCCTAATAGGGGAGAGGGTGAAAAGCCGGAGGGTGAATTGAATGGGCGGTGGGAACAGGAAAAGAGTTGAGATGTGATGTGGGGCCTGAAGGAGAGTGTGGTAAAGGGTGACAAAAATTAAACAAACACAAGAAGATGGGAAAGAGAGAAGCACACTCACACATCCCGGGCTGGGGTTAGTGGTTTCATTATTTGGGGAAACAGTGCAAAACTGAAGATAAAACAGATGAGAAAATTAAGAATTTTCTAACTGTAAACGATGTAAATTTTCACTAAATTTGTTACCAGCTCAGGAAGAGCTGTCAGAACAGATAACCAAAAGTAGAGAAATGTAGGTATGTTGTAATTAAGGACCTTGGAAGCTGAAGGCAGGCACAGTGCTAATGCCAAGGTGTTACATTTGGATGATTAAGAGCAGGACTGGAGCTGTGTTTGATCTAGAAGGATTGTAGAGCAGGATGGAGATTAGGGAGAAGGCAAAAGGAACTGCAGATGCTAGAATGTTGTGAAGAACAAAAGTACTGGAGTAACTCAGCAGATTCGACACCGTTCCTGTAGGACATGGATGAATGACCTGTTGGGTCGGACCCTTCTTGACACATTGTCGATGGTGGGAGAGAACTAGTAAAGAGGGATGAGGTTGGGACCAAGGCTGGCAGAGTAATAAGTGGATGCAGGTGAGGTGGACAAAACTTAGAGATGGAAAGCAGACTAAAGGGTGACAATGAAATGTAAAAATGGAGGGAGGGATATTAAAGTTGGATTTGTGTAGGAAGGAACTGCAGATGCTGGTTTACACCAAAGATATATACCAAAAGCTGGAATAACTCAGCGGGTCAGCCAGCATCTCTGGAGCAGAGGAATAGGTGACCTTTAAGGTTGAGACCCTTTGTCAGACTGGGTTTGTAATGTCTCTAGAGTTAAAAGTCCCTTTTATCCAAAATATTGAATAGTTTTCCTTTTATTTACCTTTGGTAACCTCTGTGTTTAATTTTCTCTTAAATATCACAAATTGTTTTGGTAATACCTCTACACACCCTTGCATTCAATATTGTATTCATCTTGCCAAGAAAAGCAGAGAGCTGGGTTCGATTCTGATCTGTGTGGAGTTTGACAATGTAGGTTTCCTGTGGGTGCTCCGATTTCTTCCCATATCCCAAGATTCACAGGTCCTGTAGGTTAATTTACCCGTGTAAATTGCCTGAGTGCGTAGGGAATGGATACGAAAGTGGGATAACACCACTGCTTTGAACGGGTGGTCATGGAGGACTCGTGTGCTGAAGGGCCTGTTTCCGCGCGGTATCTCTCAATCAATCCTATTTGCTGTTCATGCATTTCTTCAGTCTGGCTGTTTGCTGCAGCTTAGAAAATTGTGCAAGTTGTGCGAGTATTTTGCTAAAGATGTGTGGGTAGAATCTACTTCATCTCCCAATTTCTCCAGCCTCCTATTATTCCGTTCCAAACACTTTTCTTTGTGTTAATGCAAGATAAAACTCTAGAATTTGACTGTCAAATAATGTAAAAAGTAATGTTTGGAGACGAACTGCCTTGCACTATTATGCCACAAATATTACTTTTATTACTGTTGCTCTTTAAGTTTTCTGGTCCTGTGCAAGTGCAAATCTCTGACTTGGGCATGCATGGATTAAGGGAAGTGATGTCGTATGGATCAATATAGATAAACAGAAAATTGCACAAAAATTCCCAATCGCTTAATCATACAACGTTTAATGTACCATCTGAGTTTGTTTGTGCTATTTACCAAACGGAACAGCAAACACATTTTGCGACAATTCTGATTGCAGGACTGAAACTTTGTATAACATCAGTATGAGTAGTTTTTGGAGATCAGAAGGTGAAAAACATCAAATAGCATTGTTAGATAACAAGCCATATGAGCAGAATTAGGCCATTTGGGCCATCGAGCCTACTCTGCCATTCAATCACGGCTGATCTATCTTTTCCTTTCCACCCCGTTCGCCTGCCTTCTCCCCATAACCTTGACACCCGTACTAATCAAGAATCTGTTAATCACCACCTTAAAAATACCCAATGTCGGCCTCCACTAACTAAAAACATTCCTCCTCGTCTCCTTTCCAAAGGCACGTGATTTTATTCTGAGGCTGTGCCCTCTGGTTATAGACTCTCCCACTAGTGGAAACATCTTCTTCACATCCACTCTATCAAGTTTCAGTGAGGCCCTCCCTCATCCTTTGAAACTCAAGCAAGTACAGGCACAGTGCCATCAAATGCTCATCAAATATTAACCCAATATTCCCCGGGATCATTCTCGTAAACTCCTCTGGACCTTTTCCAATGCCAGCACATCCTTCCTCAGATATGGGGCTCAAAATTGCTCATAATACTTCAGATGCGGTCTGACCAGTGCCTTATAGAGTCTCAGGATTGCATCCCTGTTTTTATATTCTCGTCTTCTCAAAATAAATGACAACATTGCCTTTGCCTTCCTTATCTACCGATTCAACTTGCAATTTAACCATTTGGGAATCCTGCACCAGCACTCCCTAGTTCCTTTGCAGCTCTGATTCTGAATTTTCTCCCCATTTAGAAAAAAAGTCTATGCATTTATTCCTACAACTAAAATGCATGACTTCACACTTTGCTATGCTGCATTCCATCTGTCACTTTTTTCTCCACATTCTCAACCAATCCAAGTCCTTCTGCTAACCCCATTTTCTTCATGCAGCCTGCCCCTCCACCTATCTTTATATCATCTGCAAACTTGGCCACAAAACCTTCAATTCCCTCATCCAAATAATATACAACGTGAAGAGTAGCGTCCCCAGCACCGACCCTTGCGGAACTCCACCAGTCACTGGCAGACAAGCAGATATAGCCCCCTTTGTGGATTAGTGGATAGGTATATGGACAGGAAGGGAATGGAGGGGTATGGTCTGAGTGCAGGTAGATGGGACTAGGGGAAAACAAATGGTCGGCACGGACTGGAAGGGCCGAGAGGGCCTGTTTCTGTGCTGTAATTGTTATATGGTTTGTGGGGTTAGGTTAGATAAGGGGAGGTGCAGCGAGACCTGGGCGTCCTTGTACACCGGTCACTGAAAGTTGGCTTACAGGTACAGCAGGCAGTGAAAAAAGTTAATGCCTTCATAACAAGAGGATTTCAGTATAGGAGTAAAGGGGTTCTTCTGCAGTTGTATAGGACTCTGGTGACACCACATCTAGAGTATTGTGCACAGTTTTGGTCTCCTAATTTGAGGAAGGACATCCTTGTGATTGAGGCAGTGCAGCGTAGGTTCACGAGATTCATCCCTGGGATGGCGGGACTGTCATATGAGGAAAGATTGAAAAGACTAGACTTGTGTTCTCTGGAGTTTAGAAAGATGAGGGAGGATCTTATAGAAACATATAAAATTATAAAAGGACTGGACAAGCAAGATGCAGGAAAAATGTACCCAATGTTGGGCGAGTCCAGAACCAGGGGCCACAGTGTTAGAATAAAGGGGAGGGCATTTAAGACTGAGGTGAGAAAAAACGTTTTCACCCAGAGAGTTGTGAATTTATGGAATTCCCTGCCACAGAGGGCAGTGGAGGCCAAGTCACTGGATGGATTTAAGAGAGAGTTAGATAGAGCTCTAGGAGCTAGTGGAGTCAAGGGATATGGGAGGCAGGCACGGGTTATTGATTGGAGACGATCAGCCATGATCACAATGAATGGCGGTGCTGGCCCGAAGGGCCGAATGGCCTCCTCCTGCACCTATATTCTATGTTTCTATGTTTCCATGATTCCCACTCTTTGCCTTCTGCCATCCAGCCAACGTTCTATCCATGCTAGTATCTTACCTCTAATACCATGGGCTCTCATCTTCTTTAGCAGCCTCATGTATATCGCCTTACCCAAGACCTTCTGAAAATCCAAGTATATAACATCCACTGATTCTCCTTCATCTATCCTGCTAATTACTTCCTCAAGAATTCCAACCATCAGGCAAGGTCTCTCCTTCGCAAAACCATGCCAATTTTATGTGCATCTGTGTACTTGGAAACCTTAACCTTACCCTGAATCTGATTGAGTCTTTGGACGACGTGACCAAAAAGGTTGAGGCAGAGCTGTATTTCAGTAAGGCATTCAACAAGGTTCCACATGGTAGGCTGCTCTAGAAGGTTAGATCACATGGGATCCAGGGAGAGATAGCTGACTGGATAGTAAATTAGCTTCATGGAAGGAAACAGAGGGTGATGGTGGAAGGTTGCTCTTTGGAATGGAGAAATGGATGAGAATGCGGAAGGTATGATTAGTAAGTTTGCAGATGACAATAAAGTGGATGGTATTGCAGATAGTGACGATGGCTACAGGATTGGTTGGGCAGGTGGGTTGAGGAGTGGTTGATGGAGTTTGTTACAGGGTACAAGCTGTTGTATTTTGGGAAGTCTAACATGGGCAGGACCTACACAGTGAATGACAGGGCTCTGGGGAGTGTTGTAGAGCAGAGGGATCTAGGAGTGCTGGTGCATGGTTCATTGAAGTGGCATCATGGGTAGATAGAGTGATCAATACAATGATGTTGCCAGGACTCATGGGCGTGAACTATGGGGAGAGGTTGAGCAGGCTCAGACTTTTTTCCTTGGAGCGAAGGAGGATCTTCCAGAGGTGTATAAGATCATGAGAGGTAACTGCACAGTGCCTTCTGCCATCCAGCCAACTTTCTATCCATGCTAGTATCTTACCTCTAATACCATGGGCTCTCATCTTCTTTAGCAGCCTCACATATAGCGCCTTACCAAAGACCTTCTGAAAATCCAAGTATATAACATCCACTGATTCTCCTTCATCTATCCTGCTAATTACTTCCTCAAGAATTCCAACCATCAGGCAAGGTCTCTCCTTCGCAAAACCATGCCAATTTTATCATGTGCATCTATGTACTTGGAAACCTTACCCTTTATAATGGACTCTAAAATCTTACCAACCATTGAAGTCGGGCAAACCAGCCTATAGTTTCCCTTCTTTTGATTAATTCCCCGTGGAGTACCATGTGCAATTTTCCAGTCCAGTTCTCCTGCCTCGAGTGATTCTTGAAAGATCACCATTAATGCCTCCATAATCCCTAAAACTACCTATTTAAGAACCCTGGGATGTAATCCATCTAGTTCAAGTGATTTATCCATGTTGACCTTTCAGCTTCAAAGCAACTTCTCCTTAGGAGTAGCAACTTCTGCCTCCTAACTCTCTTGAATTTCAGGGATTTCACAAAAAAAAATCTGCCATTTCTTTATTCTCCATTATCACTTCTCTAGTGTCATTTTCCAGCAGTCCAACGTCCACTCTTGCCTCTCTCTTATTCTTTATATATCTCAAAAAAACTTTTGCTATCTTCTTTTATTTTATGGGCTAGCTTATCTTTATATTTAATCGGCGGCGATTAAGGACGGCGATTAAGTTGTACTTGAGGTGGCGAGCGTCTTGCAGCCACAGGAGGGCTAGAGGCGAGGACTGTCGGGGGGGCGGCGAGCGGCCTGGAGCTTGAGGTGGGAAACTCCAGCCCAGGGCGGCAGAAATTAAAATAGAAATAAACGTACCCGTGGACCCGTTGTGAGGGGAAATAAAGATGGCGCTGTGAAATTCTTGAAAAGCCCCAACTGCGCAGGAGCGGTTGAGGACCCGTTGGGTCCCCTTTGCGATGCCAGTAAAGATGCGCACGGGAATTCTCCCCCAACTGCGCATGCGTGGGTGGGGCAGCTATTTTAATTTAATTTTTTTTTAAACTTTAAAGTTTTAAAATAAACCATCGATCTGAACAAAACCTGTTTCATTTATAGCACAGGACAATGGTGAATAAGGTGGGGCAAAAATCGTAGCACTATTGTGTAACGTTTTGGCACAAATAGAGGAACAAGACAAACCTACAAACAAGATGAGAGTTTTAGTATTATTATATCTCTATAATTATAAAACTGATCTTCGATGTGTGTGGGTGTGTGTGTATAATCACACCTGCTCGAAAAAACAACGCCCTAATGGTAACATTTTTACATATTCCTGTGGAGTTTTATCCCGTGGTCCTAAAACGTCTAATCTGAAATATTCATGCTTTATTTCTCAAGTTATTTATGAAAATATTCACAAATTAACCATATAACCATATAAGGTTATATAAATCCATATAAATCGGAAATATCTTTGAAAATGAACGAGATGTGGACGTCGTAATGGCACTGCTCCGCGCTCTATTCCACGTGCTGCGAATTACGTCACCCTCAAACCCCTGTACCTTCTCCCCCCCCCTCCCCCCCCGGTTATTCAAAAGACGAGCAAGTTGGGCCCTGTACTCAAGGTCCCGCGAGCTCCCCCGCTCATCTTTCCAGAAAATTCTCAGCGGTTGAACTTCATTTTTTTCCTTTAACTTTGAAAATTGTAATACGTTAACGTTGCTTTAAAGACTTCCAGCTTAAACATTAATCGTTTAACATTTAATTTCACACTGTGGTTTTCTCCATGATTTATGCGCTTTTTCACTATTTTCTTACGCTGCTTTTCCCTGTTATTCACTTCCTGGTTTTTCACCAATTGTACTTCTCCTCCCCCTCCATTTTCCCTCCTTCTCCCCCCCTCTCTCCCCCTCTCTCCCCTCCCCCTCCCTTTCCTCCCTCTCTCTCTCTCCCCTCCACCTCTCTCCCCTCACTCTCTCCCCCCCCACCTCTCTCCCCCCCCCACCTCTCTCCCCCCCCCACCTCTCCCCCACCCCTCTCCCCCACTCCTCTCCCCCACCCCTCTCCCCCTACTTTCCTGTGGTGTGGTGACCACACTTGCACAGAATAAAGTACAGTTGAATCAATATTTTGTTTAACAATTATCTGACATCCTAACTCTTGTACTCAAATGTTCACTTTCAAACTTCAGTATTTTTATTTTGGGTTATCTATTGTTCAGCTGTCCTGTTAGGTTTAGGTATTATGGTAATTCTTTTATGAAACTATGCCGTTTGAGAGGGGCTAAAAATTGCTTTGTAAGTCATTTAGGAGTGCCTTCTGTCATTCAGTAAGATTAGCCAGTCTGTGACAAAATTCCTTACGCTGTCTTTTATCATATGTTCTTTAACAACATTATATCAACTGTAACAATCGAACTACTGCTGATAGTAATCCCATTTGCTGAAATATGTATTAAATGTCTGCTGTCCTTTTTTGTGTAGGATTTTCTCACTTTTGTAGAAATATTTGCTCATTTTGAGATGGTATTTAGAGACCCTAACAGGTGAAAATAGGCCATATGAAGAAATTGATTGCAATTATACTATTCTTGAAAACTCTGCAATTTAATTTTTTAATTTCATTTCCTTTATTAAATGTTGGACATGGAAAATGTAAGTAAGATAATATATCTGCTGTCTGTAACTTAACTAACTCAGCTCTGCAATAATGAAATTATTGAAACACATGAACCTCTGAACTCTTTTGCAGGTTCTGGCACGTATTGCAAATGCGACAAGGCCGACAATTCATCTTTGTGAAATAGTTAATGATCAGCAACTTGAAAGACTTCTGCTTCTGCTGGTAGGAACAGACTTCAACAGGGGAGATATCTCCTGGGGTGGAGCATGGGCACAATATTCCTTGACCTGCATGATTCAAGATATTTTGGCAGGTACGAAACAAAAAAAATATATATTAATCCTGTTTCTTCCTCAAAAATGATTACATTTTTCCGATGTGTTCAAACATAACATAAAAGTCTAATTTTTCTGCTGTGGATGAGTGTGAACTATTCATACAATCATTTTTTATTCTCTCGCACAAAACACTTGTTTTGTTTCCCTGCAGCTAGGTAGCAGTGTTTAATATCAACAATGTCAACAAAATAGAGAGAGTACAGAGGAGATTTACTAGAATGTTGCCAGGGTTCCAGCAACTATGTTACAGAGAAAGGTTGAACAAGTTAGGTCTTTATTCTTTGGAGCACAGAAGGTTAAGGGGGGACTTGATTGAGGTCTTTAAAATGATGAAAGGGATAGACAGAGTTGACGTGGATAAGCTTTTCCCATTGAGGGTAGGGAAGATTCAAACAAGAGGGCATGACATGCGAATTAAGGGACGGAAGTTTAGGGGTAACGTGAGGGGGAACTTCTTTACTCAGAGGGTGGTGGCTGTGTGGAATGAGCTTCCAGCAGAAGTGGTGGAGGCAGGATCGATTTAACATTTAAAAGTAAAGTGGATAGGTATATGGACGGGAAGGGAATGGAGGGGTATGGTCTGAGTGCAGGTAGATGGGACTAGGGGAAAACAAATGATCGGCACGGACTGGAAGGGCCGAGAGGGCCTGTTTCCGTGCTGTAATTGTTATATGGTTATATGGTTAATATGTCCTTATCAAAACTCTTCAGATTTTCTTTCTCTAAATTGATTAGCTGGAGAAAGATTTGTCTTCTCATTTATACACCTTAAGACTTTACTCCTTGCTTATGATTGTGGTTCTTTTCCTCCATATTTCCCTCTTTTATTTCTCTTTCCATTCTTCCTCCATGACTATCACTATAGAGTCAGAGAGTGATACAGCATGGAAACAGGACCTTCGGCCCAACTTGCCCACACTTGCCAACATGTCCCAGCTGCATGAGTCCCACCTGCTTGCGTTTGGTCCATATCCCTCCAAACCTGTCCTAGCTATGTACCCGTCTAACTGTTTCTTAAATGTTGGGATAGTTCCTGCCTCAACTACCTCCTCTGGGTAGCTTGTTCCATACATCCACCCCCCTTTGCATGAAAAAGTTAACCCTCATTTATTAAATCCTTTCCCCTTCACCTTAATCCTATGTCCTCTGGTCCTCGATTCACCTACTCTGGGCATCTATTCCTTCTTTTCTCACCTCAGTTCCCTCATCAAGTCCCTAATAAAAAGCCAAGCTAATGCAGAATTGAAGGGAAATTTATTGGCTTTGTTATAGTACTGGATGTGGGACTAAATGCACATAATCAAAATGCTCTTGCTTTCATCCTGTCTGGTAATTCTTGGTTCATTAATGCCCCTTTACTTATTTTGCCATGTTGTAATAAAGATAATTTACAGTAGCCATTAATGTACCAGTATATGAGAAGTAGGAGGAAACTGGAACAGCTGGCAGAAACCCATGTGACAGGTGGAATGTGCAAAGCCACATGATCAAACCAGGATCCCTGAATCCGGTGCTCTTGCATCATTGTGCCTCCCAAATATCTACCTTTTTTTTGTAAATGAACATGTTAGTGATTTACTTTAAAGATCTGTGATTTCAAATGCTCTTGGTGTAATGGTGTACTGATGTGACCATGTGCTATTGTAGATGCACTTTATTGGAAGTATGCACCAGATCAATCAATATGTTAACCATTTGTAGTCAATCAACCTGTTGTGAATTGCTTTTTCAAGATTTCCTCCATGATTTATTTAATGTTCCTCAAATGAGTATTTTGCAACTTTTGTAATTTTTGTACACCTTGTGTATAAATAGTAGATATTTAATGATTTTTGTGTAACCTTCTACAAACTAACTTAAACTTTGAACAGGTGAACTGTTGTCACCAGTTGTGGTGGACTGTATGGAAGAAGGAGCAGTGGGTGAAGATGTAGGTGTATCCGTTACTGACTCTGATGATCCCTTGCCACAATCATCAGTCATTCCACTTGTGGAATCTATAGATGAACCTTTAACCCCAGATATTACAGGTGAGTGATTTACGACCTCTTGTATGCCATATTGTCCTTTTTATTAATTTTACAGAACAAGTAGTACTGTAAGCTTTCATAAATTTAAGACAAAAACACAGCCTTAAAATTGCCTGGTGAGTGTATGTGGTCCATTTCCATACATTAGTTAACATACTTGGCAATGTTAAAGCTGTTTTCATCATCCAAAGGTGCTCCGTCTGCATCATCTTTGGAAAAAGATAAAGACAAAGACTTTGACATGCTACAAGACCTGATGGATGTTGATATTGGTCCCCTAGATGTTGACTTTGATGAAGATCCCCTTGCTGCCAAAGTATTCAAGGTATAGTACCCACAATTACATTACATTTTTGCATGCAAAACTAATGATTAGTTATTATTGGTGGAATGGGCTATCATTATGTTGCTTTGGGCAATATTAAATTTTATAACCGTACATGTCCTTCTGAAATGTGTCCTCCCCACCACATTTCTTGTAAATTCTCAATATCAGGTCTAAAGGATTAAACAAGAGTCAGTCGTATGTACTTGTAC
The DNA here is from genome assembly GCA_035221665.1 of Okamejei kenojei. Lineage (NCBI taxonomy): Eukaryota > Metazoa > Chordata > Chondrichthyes > Rajiformes > Rajidae > Okamejei > Okamejei kenojei. Next base: position 96,245,029 of record CM069138.1, read on the forward strand.
ACATTTATGTTAAATCTGCAGTGTGTGAAAAGAGAAGTTAATTGACCATGTCATTAATCTAGATTTGATCAATTCGGAGGTTTGTCAATCCAGACCATTTATCCTCACAAAAGCATTCATTCTTTTTTTAAATCCAATTGGATTTGATTTTTATTTGAAAATATATATGCATTATATTTAATAAATGTACACCACTTGTATTTGAGGACCCCAAGGCAACATAATTTTAGTTATGCAAATTTAATGGACAGGCAAAGTTCATATTGGGTGATTTTAGATGGGCTGTTTCAGGACAGCATGGGATTGCTTTATTTTAGCCATCATATGTTAGATTCCTTTATCATTACATTTAATACTTTAAATTTAAACTTTCTGTCAATTTGTGAAGAATGCTATTATTACACAAAATGTGTGCAGTAATAGAATCGTCATTAAACAGCTTAGTGTTATTATTCAACAATTTTTTTTGTTCACTGAAGCCTATTAGCAGTACTTGGTATGATTATTGGGGTACGGACTATGGCACTTACAATTACAATCCTTATATTGGTGGTGTTGGAATTCAGATGCCAAAACCACCACCTGCTAGTGAGAAGAATGGATCTCAAAGTATATCTGTCTCCGTATCACAAGGTTTGTATGTTTTATGCATAATTTCTCTTGCATTTTGATACGGCAAGCTAATAGCTAAAAATGGGTAACATGGGTGTGTTTTGGTTTTCAATGCAGCACTCGATGCACGCCTGGAGGTTGGTCTGGAGCAACAAGCTGAGCTTATGTTGAAGATGATGGCTACACTGGAAGCTGATTCCATTCTTCAGGCTCTTACTAACACATCACCTACAGGTAGTCAGATGAATTGCTAACTACTAGAGCAAAGTGTTATATATAATAGGAATGGAAGAAAAGTTGGCCCGATCCAATATTTAGTGGCTGCTATATACATTTTATTTTACCTGCATTGTTCCTAACACTGCACCTGTTTGCCTATATTTATTAAACATAAATCTGGCAATCTAATCTTTGAAATTCTCAATTCATCTAGGATTTGCAGGAGAGAAATGATTCCCACTACCCTTTTATGTGAAGAAGGGTTTCCTGAAAACACTTGGATCAGCCTAAATGTTTGCATTTTATATCCTTGCATTCTAGTTATGACCCTGACAGTTGCAGACTTTAAAATCACGCCACAATAAACCAAGTGACTTATTTGGGGGTCAGATTCATGCATAGAGTAGAGTGGCCATATGGTGGGCACTCAATGTTGTTGTCTAGTGGCTAAGCTATTAATTTGACTCTCTTGTGTGATTATGGAGGTGAGTCTAGATTCATGTTGCTCATTATTGTACGTTTTGTTCTGACATGCATGGAGTCAAGTGAGAAACAGACTCTTGTTCCATCATATAATACTTTTGTAATACTCTGCATTGGAAGCTGCTTGCATCAGGGGAAAAAAACCCAATGCAACTGCAGTGTTAAAGTATTTGTGTGGTATTTGCTCCTCCAGGTGGAGAGCCCCCCAATAAAACCTTTAGGACAATTAATGCACATAAATGCACATTTGTTGCCATATTGTTAATTGGGTAAACTATTAAGTAGTTTGCTGTATTTTGTAAAGTATTCTATGGTGGAATAAATTTCTGTAAAATGATGAGATATATGAATGACAACGTAACTCTGGAAGCCTTCAAATGTACAATTCCTTCTAGAAATCAGGCTTGTTTAGTTAGGAGAACTCAGGAGTACAGGATGTTTGGACAAATAAAGACTTGCCATGGAGTAGCAAGCTATTAGTAACATTGCAGTCCAAATTCAATGCAATAATTGCCAATCTGCTCACTAATATAATTGTATTTTGCCATCTGTAGAGAAATGAGCTGGCATTGAGATTTAAGGAATATGCTAACAGGAAAACAAACAAGCAAACAATGCCTTGCTAAATTCTTTTAATTACTTTAGTATCTCAGCCTCCTCCTGGAACTGATGACTCCTTGTTGAGAGGAGTGCATTCATCTAGTCAGCTGATTGTGCCACCACCATCAATTCCAATGCTAAGTGCATGCTTCAACAAGCTGTTCTCCATGCTGCAAGTTCATCACGTTCAGGTATAAAATACGAATTATTTCACTTGCTTTTAGTCTGCAATTCCACCCCCCCCACCCTTTTAATGCAGTTTTTAATTTTATTTCAGTTGGAATCATTACTGCAGTTATGGCTTACACTGAGCATGAATGCTTGTTCTGTTGGGAATGAAGATGCTGGAGCTGATGCTTTTTTATTTAATGCAAGCAGAGTGCCAACAATCCCATTAAATCAAGGTGAGCCACTTCTTCCCAAATTAGGTGTTTTTCCATCCTGATTGTCTCACAAATCTGAATCTGATTGAGTCTTTGGACGAGGTGACCAAAAAGGTTGAGGCAGAGCTGTATTTCAGTAAGGCATTCAACAAGGTTCCACATGGTAGGCTGCTCTGGAAGGTTAGATCACATGGGATCCAGTGAGAGATAGCTGACTGGATAGTAAATTAGCTTCATGGAAGGAAACAGAGGGTGATGGTGGAAGGTTGCTCTTTGGAATGGAGAAATGGATGAGAATGCGGAAGGTATGATTAGTAAGTTTGCAGATGACAATAAAGTGGATGGTATTGCAGATAGTGACGATGGCTACAGGATTGGTTGGGCAGGTGGGTTGAGGAGTGGTTGATGGAGTTTGTTACAGGGTACAAGCTGTTGTATTTTGGGAAGTCTAACATGGGCAGGACCTACACAGTGAATGACAGGGCTCTGGGGAGTGTTGTAGAGCAGAGGGATCTAGGAGTGCTGGTGCATGGTTCATTGAAGGTGGCACCATGGGTAGATAGAGTGGTCAAAGAGGCACATCAGTATTGAGTATAGAAGTTGGAAGGTTATGTTGCAGTTGTACACGACATTGGTGAGGCTACATTTAGACTATTGTGTTCAGTTGTGGTCACCCTGTTATAGGAAAGATGTTAAGCTGGAAAGGGTGCAGAGAATGTTTACAATGATGTTGCCAGGACTCATGGGCGTGAGCTATGGGGAGAGGTTGAGCAGGCTCAGACTTTATTCCTTGGAGCAAAGGAGGATCTTCCAGAGGTGTATAAGATCATGAGAGGTAACTGCACAGTGTCTTTTACCCAGAGTAAGGGAATCAAGAACCAGAGGGCATACGTTTGTGAGGGAGAAAGATTTAATAGGAATCTGAGGGGCAACTTTTTTTATACAAAGGGTGGTTGATATATGGAATGAGCTGCCGTAGGGGCTAGTTGAGGTAAATACTATCACGCCATTACAAAAACAATTTGCACGGGCTCATGGATAGGATAGGTTTAGAAGAATATGGGCCAAGCACGGGCAGGTGGATCTAGTATAGATGGGGCATGTTACTCAGTAGATGACTCTTGCCAGTCTGCAAGTCATAATTTTAGTTCCTTTTCTGAACCATTGAGTGTAGTTGCATTTCACAAAATGATGGGTGCCTAGAACTTGCTGCCAGGGGTTATTGTGGTAAACCAATAAGATAGTGTTTAAGATAACTTAGATATACACATAGATATGTAGGGAATGGAGTCGCATGCAGGGTGATGAGATTAGGTTATCTAGGCATCATGTTTGGCACAGAGGTTGTGGTCAAACGGCTGTTTCCTGTGCTGTATTTTTCTCTGTGCAAATTTTGAAAGCATTTCTGAAAAGATCTCTTATGAATTTAATGACAGCTTCAATATCAAGCCTTTTAACCGTGTTGGCATGGTACCCAAACACATCTCTGCGGACGTGGTGTCTTGTATTGCATAGTCTGACCCTTATGACAAATATGCAACTGAATGGTAAGTGGTCTTTCTTGACATTTTTTTACATCCTCTGGAAAAATCCTAACATTCATTTCATTTCTGTGGGTCATGAAGGATAGTTCTGTTTACCAGCCCTTGCGAGCCATCCTGAATTGAAATAAAAAGCTTCTAGCTACACATTTTGTTTTTCTTTCCTGATTGCAAGTTGAGGAACCAGTTGCGTAGAGATGAGCGGAGACCTAGTTCTCCGAGTTTGATATCAGTTTGAAGAGGATGATGGTATTGAGTGGCGGTCACGGTGGCGCAGCGGTAAAGTTGCTACCTTACATCAAATGCAGAGCCGGAGACCCGGGTTTGATCCCGACTATGGAGTTTGTACGTTCTCTCCCCGTGACCTGCGTGGGTTTTCTCCGAGGTCTGGTTTCCTCCCACACTCCAAAGACGTACAGGTTTGTAGGTTAATTGGCTTGGTAAAGGTAAAAATTGTCCCTATTGGGTGTAGGATGGTGTTAATGTGTGGGGATCACTGGTTGGCGTGGGCCGAAGGGCCTTCCACGCTGTATCTCTAAACTAAACTAAACTTGAGCAGTGGTCCATGAACAACAAACAGCCTGTTGTGTACATCTTTCTATTGCCCATGGTCCCGTGCAGAGTGTAGGGCCTGTGTGATCGCATCTCCCATTGATCTGTTGTGATGAGCAGCAAATGACAGTGGGTCCTTATCCTTGCTACAGTATGAATTGATGTATGTCATAGCCAATCTCCCAAGCACTTCATCCATGGACACTGGTGATCATGTAGGCATGTCTCTCACTCTTGGGCACCGATATTATTGATGCCCTCTTAAAGCTACCAGAGTTATGAATCTGTGGAATTCTCTGCCTCAGAAGGCAGTAGGGGCCAACTCTCTGGATGCTTTCAGGAAAGAGTTAGGGCTTTTAAAGATTTTAAAGGGAATCAAGGAATATGGGGAGAAGGCAGGAATGGGGTACTGAATGTGGATGATCAGCTATAATCACAGTGAATGGCGGTGCTTGCTTGAAGGGCCGAATGGACTACCCCTGCACCTATTGTCTATTGTATCCATGGACCTTATTACTGAGATGTCCACAACTCTCCAGCCTGTGGGTCAGCACAGGTTTAAGGAACACGGCCATGTACAGGGCCTGACACTTTCTGAGGATTCGGCTTCATGAAGGATCTTCTGACCTCGACCTTGGTGACTGAGATTACAATACCGTCGGGAACTGTGGGAACCCAAGAAGGCAGACTAGTGATCTCCTTTTCAAAGCGAACGTAAAAGACATTGAGCTCGTCCTGGAGTGATGCCTCATTCTTGCTTGAGGTGTCACTTGGTTTTGCCCTGTAGGGAGTGATGGTGTGCAAGTCCTGCCACAGCTGCTGAACATCCATCTCGTCCTCCAATGAGGAGCTAAAGTGTCTCTACTTTTCTGATAACCTTATCGAGGTTGTACCTGAACTTCCGCAATGAACCTTCGTCGCTATACTTGAATGCATGACATCCAGTCCTTAGTAGATTGTGGACCTCCTGGTTCATCCATGGTTAATTCCCTAATGTTTGGGAATGCTTGTATGTTTCGGTGGGAACAGACTCCTCCACACACTTCCATGAAGTTGGTAACACCATGGTGTATTTGTTCAGGTTTATGAGCAATAATGAGCATGTTGGAATTGTAGCACATTGCAAGCTGAACAAGTGGGACAGAAGGGGAAATGTTTGAAATTTGGCAGATTTTTTTTTTGATTACTTGTATTTATTATTGTATTTGGGGGATGCTATTTACTGACTGAAATTTGATATCTCCTAGTTATAATTTTTTATCTTTTACTATAGCAATGTGAATTAATATTATTCACGGGCTTTCATTGGTTTTACTCTTTTACTTGGTTGGATCCATAAGTATGGATCACGGACGGATTTAAGGGCGGTCACCGTGGTGCAGTTGCTGCCTTACGGCAAATGCAGCGCCGGAGATCCGGGTTCCATCCCGACTATGGGTGCTGTCTGTACGGAGTTTGTACGTTTTCCCCGTGACCTGCGTGGGTTTTCTCAGAGATCTTCGGTTTCCTCCACACTCCAAAGATGTACAGGTTTGTAGGGTAATTGGCTTGGTAAATGTAAAAATTGTCCCTAGTGGGTGTAGGATTGTGTTAATGTGCGGGAATCGTTGGTCGACGCAGACCCAGTGGGCCGAAGGGCCTGTTTCCATGCTGTATCTCTAAACTAAACTGTTAGGGTAGCTTTTTAACTTTTCTTTTTGCTTTAAGAGAGTAGATTTGAGAAATGATTTGATTCTGTGAACTCCACATTTACAATTGTAATTATTAAATGCTGCTTTTTGTTCAGTTTCTATTAGATCTAATTGTTGATTTAAATGTTGCATTTGCTATACACGAATTACATTAATATGCTAATCTAAGGTTTAAGAATATTGTTGTTGATTGGATTTCTGTTTCAGTTGCTCCATCTAATAGCATGGCGTTGCAGGAAAACACAGCACACGTGATGGTGTCAGATCCAAACATGATTCACGTTTTAGTGAGATTCTTCTCGGGATCCAGCCCTCATGGCACTTGTCAACACAGTCCCCAGGTACAACTCTGGCTTTGTAAAATTATCTGCATTTCATTGCATTGTTCCCATGTTCATTTTATTCTTATTTTCTGATGTGTTTAAGGTTTGAAGAGACAATGTGACGATATTCCTGTTCAGTATTTCATTAGCTTTAAAATAGTTATGGATAAAGACAGGGTGAGCCCACGTTTAGAATTTAAAGTTTCGAGAGGTCATGTTGCAATTGTATAAGACGTTGGTGAGACTGCATATAGAATATTGTTCTGGGCACCATGTTATAGGAAAGATATTTATCAAGCTTGAAAGGATTCCGAAAAGATTTATGAGGATGTTGCCTGGACCAGAGGGTGTGGGCTATAGGGAGAGGTTGAGTAGGCTGGGTCTCTATTACATAACCATATAACCATATAACAATTACAGCACGGAAACAGGCCCTCTCGGCCCTTCCAGTCCGTGCCAATCATTTGTTTTCCCCTAGTCCCATCTACCTGCACTCAGACCATACCCCTCCATTCCCTTCCCGTCCATATACCTATCCACTTTACTTTTAAATGTTAAAATCGATCCTGCCTCCACCACTTCTGCTGGAAGCTCATTCCACACAGCCACCACCCTCTGAGTAAAGAAGTTCCCCCTCACGTTACCCCTAAACTTCCGTCCCTTAATTCGCATGTCATGCCCTCATGTTTGAATCTTCCCTACCCTCAATGGGAAAAGCTTATCCATGTCAACTCTGTCTATCCCTTTCATCATTTTAAAGACCTCAATCAAGTCCCCCCTTAACCTTCTGCGCTCCAAAGAATAAAGACCTAACTTGTTCAACCTTTCTCTGTAACATAGTTGCTGGATCCCAGGCAACATTCTAGTAAATCTCCTCTGTACTCTCTCTATTTTGTTGACATCCTTCCTATAATTAAACATGGAGTGCAGGAGGATGAGGGGAGATCTTATAGAGGTATACAAATCATGAGAGGAATAGATCGGGTAGATGCACAGAGTCTTTTGCCCAGAGTATCAATGAATCAAGGACCAGAGGACATAGGTTTGTGAAGGGGAAAAGATTTAATAGGAATCAGAGGGGTAACTTTTTCACACAAAAACTGATGGGTGTATGGAACAAGCTGCCAGAGGAGGGAGTTGAGGCTGGGACTATCCCATCGTTTAAGAAACTGTTAGACAGATACATGGATAGGAAAGGTTTGGAGGGATATGGACCAAGCACAGGCAAGTGGGACCAGTGTAGCTGGGACGTTGTTGGCCTGTGTGGTCTAGTTGGGCCGAAGGGCGTGTTTCCACACTGTATCACTCTATGACTCTAATTGGGACAAGGACATCTTTGGTATTAGACAGACTTGAGCAAATTGATTGGAGTTGGTTGTTTGTGGGCAAAGGATCACATGGAAAGTGTGATGCGTTTAAATGTGTGATGACAAGAATTCAGGGCATGCATGCTCCAGTTTTAGTTTAGTTTTAGTTTAAAGATACAGTACATCTTTGGAGTGTGGGATGAAACCGGAGATCTCAGAGTAAACACACGCAGGCCACGGGGAGAACGTATAAACTCTGTACAGACAGCAACCATAGTCAGGATCAAACTTGGGTCTCTGGTGCTGTAAGGCAGCAACTCTACCGCTGTGCCACCGTGAAGGACAAAGCAGGTGGGAGTAAGGAAGTTTGGTTGACGAAAAAAATGTGAGGCTCTGCTCAGGAAAAAGCAGGCGGCGTGAGACAGATATAGGCAGCTGGTATCAAATGTATCCCTGAAGATGTTTGGGGGACTAATGGGCCATACTGAAGAAGGAAATCAGCGGGACAAAAAGGGGTCAGGAGATCGCTCTGGCAGATAATATTCAGAAAATCTAAAGATCATTTATGTGCATTCAGGGGAAAAGGGTAACTAGAGGGAGAATAGTATCCCTCAGAAACCAAGGCAGTCATCTCTGTGTGGAGCAGGAGGAGATGGACAAGGTCCTCAATGAGTATTTCTCCTGTTTTTACTGTGGTGAAAGACATGAAGACTGGGGATCTTGGGACTGTTCTTGGAAATGTCTTGAGGTAGTCTATTCAATGGTCAAGGAGGTGCTGAATGCAGGAACTTAACTTGGGCCTAGGGGTAGGCATGTTACTGGAGGGTATTCTGAGGAATAAGATAGATACATTTGGTATTTGATAGGCTGATTCGGATTGCATGGTTTTGTACGTGAGAGATCATGTCTTATGTATCTGAGTTATTAAGGAAGTTGATGGTAAAGCCATGAACATTGTCTACATGGACCAGCAAGGCATTTGGAACATAGAACAACACAGGAACCTGCCCTTCAGCCCACAATGTTTATGCTGAACATGATGCCGTTAAACTGATTGCATCTGCTTATCCATGATCTATATCCCTCTATTCGCTGCCCTTCCATGTGAATGTCTGAAAGCCTTTTAAATGCCACCATCACTATTCTCTGTTTGGAAAAAAAAGGCTAAGATGTTATTCCTTGCAATGCAAGGGGATGAGGGGTGACCGTATAGATGTGTATAAAATCATGAGAGGGATAGGGTAAATGCACACATCCTTTACCCAGAGTATGGGAATATAGAATCAGAGGACATGGATTTAAGGGGGGGGGGGGGTTAATAGGAATCTAAGCGGTAACATAAAGGGTGGTAGGTATATGAATGAGCTGCCGGAGGAGGTAGTTGAGGCAGGTATTACCACAACATTTAAAAAATATTTGGACAGTTACATGGATAGGATTGTTTTTGAGGTGTATGGGCCAAACTCAGGCAGGTGGGACTAGTGTAGATGGGGCATGTTCCTGTAAGTGGCACCACAGATAGATAGGGTGGTGAAGAAGGCTTTCTTCAGTCAAGGAAACGAGTATAGAAGTGGGTACTTTATGTTGCAGTCATACAAGACGTTGATGAGGCCAATGTGTCATGTTCAGTTTTAGTCATCCTGCTATAGGAAAGATGCTGGAAAAATCCCAGAGAAGATTTGCCAGGATGTTGCCAGGACGAGGGCTTGAATTATCAAGAGTGATGGGGAAGGCTAAGACTTTATTCCTTGAACTGTAGGAGGCTGAGGACTTAAAGAGGTGTGTAAAATCATGAGGAGAATAGGTAGGGTGAATGCATGTCTATTTTTCCAGGTTAGGGGAATAAAGGACTAGAGGCAGACACAAAATGCTCGAGTACCTCAGCGGGCCAGGCTACTGACAGCGGGAAAGAACTAGAGGCCTTCGGTTTAAAGGGTGACATAGGGACTGACGATGTAGAGTCGCTGCAGATAGAATTGAGGAATTGTAAAGGTAAGAAGACACCAACGGGAGTTATCTACAGGCCCCCAAACGGTAGCCTGGATATAGGGTGCAAGTTGCAGCAGGAGTTAAAATTGGCATGTAACAAAGGTAATGTCACTGCGGTTATGGAAGATTTCAATATGCAGCTATAGTGCCCTCCATAATGTTTGGGACAAAGACCCATCATTTATTTATCTGCCACAGTACTCCCCAATTTGAGATTTGTGATAGGAAAAAAATCACATGTGGTTAAAGTGCACATTGTCAGATTTTAATAAAGGCCATTTAACACATTTTGGTTTCACCATGTAGAAATCACAGCAGTGTTTATACATAGCCCCCCCCCCCCCCCCCATTTCAGGCCACCATAATGTTTGGGACACAGCAATGTCATGTAAATGAAAGTAGTCATGTTTAGTATTTTGTTGCATATTTCAATCTCAATCTCATAATGGCTTATTTGACTTTCATTATTTGATAAACAGCAATAAAAGTTTCCAACGGTAATGAAAGACTTGAGGAAAGACTAGATGCGGAGAGCTCTCTTATACCTATATTAAGGAGGCAATTAAACACACCTGAGCAATTACAAAGATCTGTGAAGCCAAATGTCCCAAACATTATGGTGCCCTGAAATGGGGGGACTATGTATAAACACTGCTGTAATTTCTACATGGTGAACCAGTTAGCCTGACCTCAGTAGTGGGGAAGATGCTGGAGTCAATTATTATAGAAGTAATAATGACTCATTTGGATAGCGGTAAAGGGCAGATCCATGGCGGATGCAGTATAATGTAGATAAATGTGAGGTTATCCACTTTGGCGGCAAGAACAAGAGGGCAGATTATTATCTCAATGGTGTAAGATTAGGAAAATGGGAAGTGCAATGAGATCTGGGTGGCCTGGTACACCAGTGACTGAAAGTAAACATGCAGGTACAGCAGGCAGTGAAGAAAGCTAATGGCATGTTGGCCTTCATAACGAGAGGATATGAGTAAAGAGATCTTTCTGCAGTCGTGCAGGGCTCTGGTGAGACCACATCTTGTGCAGAGTTTGGGCCTCCTAATTCGAGGAAGGACATCCTTGCTACTGTGAGAGTGCAGCATATGTTCACGAGGTTAATCGCCTGCGATGGCGGGATTGTCATATGAGGAATGATTGAAAAGACTAGGCTTGTATTCACTGGAGTTTAGAAGGATGAGGGGTGATCTTATAGAAACATATAAAATTATAAAAGGACTGGACAACCAGATGCAGGAAAAATGTTCCCAATGTTGGGTGTGTCCAGAAAAGGAGCCACAGTCTTAGAATAAAGGGGAGGCCATTTAAAACTGAGTTAAGAAAAAAAAATCACCCAGAGAGCTGTGAATTTGTGGAATTCTCTGCCACAGAACGCTGTGGAGGCCAATTCACTGGATGAATTTAAAAGAGCTCTAGGGGCTAGTGGAATCAAGGGATAAGAATCTGGGGAGAAGGCAGGCACGTATTACTGATTGTGGATGAACAGCCATAATCACAATGAATGACGGTGCTGACTCGAAGGGCCAAATGGCCTCCTCCTGCACCTATCTGAGGCAGGTACAATAATAATATTTAAAAGATATTTTGCCAGGCACATGGATAAATAAGGTTTGGAGGGATACCAGCCAACAATGGATAGATACAAAATGCTGGAGTAACTCAGCAGGAAAGGCAGCATCTCTGGATAGATGGAAACAACTGGCTTAGATGTTGCATCTTGGCCTTTTACCGTGCTGTATGACTCTGTATGACTATGATTTAATGTAATCCAAATATGGGACTAAGGAGATCTTGCACACTCCACCCTCCACTCGCCCCGCCCCATTACAGATAGGATGTGGAGGCTTTCGAAAGGGTGTCGAGGTCTACCAGAATGTTGCCTGATTTAGGGGTATTAGCTAAAGGAGAGGTTGGCCAGACTTACATTGTTTTTTCTGGAATGTTGGTATATTAAAGGGGCACAGCGGTAGAGTTGCTGCCTCACAGCTTCAGAGACCCGGGTTCAATCCTGACTACAGATGCTGTCTATGCGGGAGTTTGTACGTTCTCCCTATGACCACGTGGGTTTTCTACAGGTGCTCCCGTTTCCTCCTGCATTCCAAGGGCACGCAGTTTTGTAATTTAATTGGCTTCTGCAAATTGCCCCTAGTGTGTGAAAATGGGATATAATGGAACTAGTATACAGGTGATCGATGGTCAGTGTGGACTCGGTGGGACCAATGGCCTGTTTCCATGCTGTAAAGAACAGTCAGAATCTTTTACCCAGGATAGAAAAAACAAATACTAGAGGGTGTTGTTTGAAGGTGAGAGGGGCATAGCTTGAAGGAGATGAGCAGGGCATGTTTTTGCACTCAGAAGGTGGTGACTGCCCAGAACACACTGCTGGAGGTGGTGGTTAAAATGGATACGTCAGTGGCATTTAAAAGATTTTTACCATAGGCAAATGGATATGCAGGGAATGGAGGGATTTGGGTTATGTGCAAGAGAATGTGATGCTTGACATCATGCCCGGCACAATCTTTGTGCGCTGAAGGGGTTGTTCTTGTACTGTACAATCACATATGTACAGTTAGTAGTTGATGCCATTTCCAAAATAATATTGTTGTAGCTTTTAGTATTGAAAACATTTAATTCAAGTGATTTTAAGGTTGATTTAAAGGTTCTCCAGTTTGCAGACCTCCAGTTCTCCAGTTCACAGACCTCCTTACTCCTACTCTACCTCCAGGTCCTTCAGGTCGGCTGACGTTAGGCTCCTGGCCGTCCTACGATCTAAACTTAACCTCGGGGGCCACCATGCCTTTGCTGTTGCAGCCCCTAGACTGTGGAACAGCATCCCTCTCCCTATCAAATCTGCCATCAACTCTTAAGCTCTTTAAATGCCGGTTGACGGTGGATATGCAATGGAAGGCATTTAAAGACTGCATGGATGAACTACAACAATTGTTCATCCCAGTATGGCAAAAGAATAAATCAGGGAAGGTAGCGCATCCGTGGATAACAAGGGAAATCAGGGATAGTATCAAAGCAAAAGATGAAGCGTACAAATTAGCCAGAAAAAGCAGCCTACCAGGGGACTGGGAGAAATTCAGAAACCAACAGAGGAGGACAAAGGGCTTAATTAGGAAAGGGAAAATGGATTATGAAAGAAAACTGGCAGGAAACATAAAAACTGACTGCAAAAGTTTTTATCGATATGTGAAGCGAAAGGATTAGTAGGTCCCTTGCAGTCAGAAACGGGTGAATTGATCATGGGGAACAAGGACATGGCAGATCAGTTGAATAACTACTTTGGTTCTGTCTTCACTAAGGAAGACATAAATAATTTGCTGGAAATAGCAGGGGATCGCGGATCAAATGAGATGGAGGAACTGAATGAAATCCAGGTTAGCCGGGAAGTGGTGTTAGGTAAATTGAATGGATTAAAGGCCGATAAATCCCCAGGGCCAGATATGCTGCATCCCAGGGTACTTAAGGAAGTAGCCTCAGAAATAGCAGATGCCTTAGTGATAATTTTCCAAAACTCTTTAGATTCTGGAGTAGTTCCTGAGGATTGGAGGGTAGCTAATGTAACCCCACTTTTTAAAAAGGGAGGGAGAGAGAAAACGGGGAATTACAGACCAGTTAGTCTGACATCGGTGGTGGGGAAACTGCTAGAGTCAGTTATTAAAGATGGGATAGCAGCGCATTTGGAAAATGGTGAAATCATTGGACAAAGTCAGCATGGATTTACGAGAGGTAAATCATGTCTGACGAATCTTATTGAATTTTTTGAGGATGTAACTAGTAGAGTGGATAAGGGAGAAGCAGTGGATGTGTTATATCTGGAATTTCAGAAGGCTTTCGATAAAGTCCCACACGAGATTGGTATACAAACTTAAAGCACACGGTATTGGTGGTTCACTATTGATGTGGATAGAGAACTGGCTGGCAGACAGGAAGCAAAGAGTAGGAGTGAACGGGTCCTTTTCAGGATGGCAGACAGTGACTAGTGGGACCCCAGCTATTTACAATATACATTAATGATTTGGACGAGGGAATTAAATGCAACATCTCGAAGTTTGCGGATGACACAAAGTTGGGGGGCAGTGTTAGTTGTGAGGAGGATGCTAGGAGGCTGCAGGATGACTTGGATAGACTGGGTGAGTGCAGAGATGCCAAGTGTCCCGGATTCGCCGTATTTTGTCCCGGCGAAATAACCTTTTTACGGTGTTCCGGCAGCCAAACATGCTGTTACGGAACACCGCCGCGCCGGTGTTCCTCCCGTGGTGAACGCCGGCGCCATGTGCCCCCGGTTTGCCGGCCCGCGCGATCAGCGGCACTTTGCCGGGCCCTAGTGTCCGCGCCTGCGCAGTTGGGGAGGGTTGCCGCCCTAGTGGCCGCGCGTGCGCAGTTGGGGAGGGTAGCTGGGCCCCAGTGCGCGGTGGGTTGCCGGCCTGGCGCCATTTCGAGCCACGCCACGCCCGGCCCAGAGCCCGGGCGGCGCCGGCCCGCGCGATCAGCGGCACTTTCCTGCCACCAGCCGGCCGCTCGCGGCAGCCCCATCACCGGGCCTCCCCCCCACCCCCACCCAGTGCGCAGGCGCAGACCTGCCGGCAACCTTGCCAAGTGCGCATGTGCCGCACCCGCCCGCCGGCAGCCCGCTGATCTGCACCAGTGCGCAGGCGCATAGCCGCCGGCAACAACCCCAGGTGAGTATGTTACGGAGAGAAATGCATTTAACCCCAATTTGTTACGGACAAATGGGTTGAATGTTACTGTGAACTAAATTTAGGGTTGGCATCTCTGTGAGTGGGCAGATGCAGTATAATGTGGATAAATGTGAGGTTATCCACTTTGGTGGCAAAAACAGGAAAGTAGACTATTATTTGAATGGTGACCGATTAGGAAAAGGGGAGATGCAACGAGACCTGGGTGTCATGGTACACCAGTCATTGAAAGTAGGCATGCAGGTGCAGCAAGCTGTAAAGAAAGTGAATGGTATGTTCGCATTCATAGCAAAAGGATTTGAGTACAAGAGCAGGGAGATTCTACTGCAGTTGTACAAGATTTTGGTGAGGCCACATCTGGAGTATTGCGTACAGTTTTGGTCTCCTAATCTGAGGAAAGACATTCTTGCCATAGAGGGAGTACAGAGAAGGTTCACCAGACTGATTCCTGGGATGGCACTACTTCCATATGAAGAAAGACTGGATAGACTCGGCTTGTACTCGCTGGAATTTAGAAGATTGAGGGGTGATCTCATAGAGACGTACAAAATTCTTAAGGGGTTGGACAGGCTAGATGCAGGAAGATTGTTCCCGATGTTGGGGAAGTCCAGGACAAGGGGTCACAGTTTAAGGATAAGGGAAAGTCTTTTAGGACCGAGATGAGAAAATCGTTTTTCACACAGAGAGTGGTGAATCTGTGGAATTCTCTGCCACAGAAGGTAGCTGAGGCCAGTTCGTTGGCCATATTTAAGAGGGAGTTGGATGTGGCCCTTGTGGCTGAAGGGATCAGGGGGTATGGAGAGAAGGCAGGTACAGGATACTGAGTTGGATGATCAGCCATGATCATATTGAATGGCGGTGCAGGCTCGAAGGGCCGAATGGCCTGCTCCTGCACTTAATTTCTATGTTTCTATGTAAGTTCAGGCTCAAAATCTATTTTTATACACTAGCATTTGAATCCCCCTGATGTGGCTGATCTTAGTTTTGTGACCTTTTGCTGATTATTTGTACCTATGTGCTGCGTGCATTCCTGTGTATGTCTGTTTCATTTTGTGATTTTAGCTCCCCGCTCTGGTCTGTGCAGCACTTTGGTCAACGTGGGTTGTTTTAAATGTGCTTTATAAATAAATTTGATGATTTGATTTGAAGTGGTAAAGTGAGAAGGAAAGTATTCTTGGATCTATGGTTTATTCTGTGTGTTGGAAGGTCTGAAGGAGGATCTCAACCCGAAACGTGATCCATCCCTTCTGTCCGGGGATGCTGCCTGTCCCGCTGAGTTACTCCAGCATTTTGTGTCTATATAGCTATGGTTTATTCTATTTTGAGTATAGACACCTGATACAAGGACTGATCATAAAAGGTAGGAAGCTGGAAAAGAGGTGTAACCGGGATAAAGCTTCACAAGTGACAGATGAATGCATGTGAAGGGTTGGGTTTTGGTTTGTAGATGAATGGAGTAGTGACAAAGGCTAGAGATGGAAAGACAAAATGGTGTCATGAGAGAAGAGGAGTGAAATGTGAAGCCAGAGGTGGATCGGGACAAAAAAAGAAAGTGTGTGGGATGGTGGGAAAAATAGGTGCATACAGGCGGAGCACAGGAAGGATTAAGGGGGTAGGGTATTGGTACTTAAAATTATAGAATTCAATATTCATGCTGTTTGGTTGTAAGGCAGACCGTTTGCAGTAGGGGAAATGAATGCTGGAAAAGGGGTGGGACTGACCCATCAACTGTGAAAGAAAAATGGCAATGGTGAAAAGTAAGAGGTCAGAAGGGTAGCAGGACATTTGTTTATCTTCCGAGGTGCAAGATTTATAATTGTGCAGGGAGGAACTGCAAATGCTGGTTTAAACCGATGACAGACACAAAGCTGGAGTAACTTAGCGGATGAGGCAGCATCTCTGGGGGAACGGAATAAGTGAAGAAGGTCTCGGCCCGAAACACCACCTATTCCTTTTCTCCAATAGTGCTGCCTGATCCAATGTTACTCCAGCTTTTTGTGTCTGCCCATGATTTATAACTGTTCTTAGACCATTCTGAAGTTAAAAAAAAGTGAAATGTCTGTGTGAAATCTAGTGGGGTTAATAATGTAAACAAACATGAAAGGCATAAACTATGTGTAGATCACATGAATGTTTGGTGAACTGTCTAGTTTCAACCGTTCCCAATGATAGTTGTGTTTGATGCTCTTCACATGTAGCCCTAATTGCCTTGCTCCATCTTTGGGGTGGGGTTTAAAGTTGTCTTTAACACAACCCTGACCCTTTCAACCCAACAGTATGAGTAGTGAATTCTTCAATTGTAAGTAATACCCCTTCCATCCCCTCTATCTGTACCTATTTCTCCCACTACACCAGCACAATTTTCCTCCCCTCCCCCCCCCCTCCCCATTCCCTTCCACCCCATCCCCATTCCCTTCCACCTCTGGACACTTATAAAGTGCAGACATCTTCTCTCCTTATTTGATGTCCTTATGTCTCCTTTTCATCTCTAGCCTTTGACACTTACTTCACTCATCTACCACTCAACCCCCCCCCCCCCCCTTCGTATCCACCTATCCCGTACCAGACTTTGTCTTCCCCATGTCTTTTCCAACTCTCATCCCCCCTCCTATACATTCAGTGAAGAAGGGTTCTGACCCAAAACGTCACCTACCCATTCCCTCCAGAGATCCTTAAATGCTGCCTGACCCATTGAATTACTCTAGTGTTTTGTTATAGAAATTTGAAACCTGCTGCAGATTACCCGTCCACCATGCCTTTAATCTAAGTTCCCAGAGGGTAAACACGGCACTTTCCTTTACGGTCTGCATCCAACACCTACAATCCTGAAAAAAAATTCTATGTTGCATAGTTGTCATGCTTGTCAACTGTTTTTCTTGTTTATTTAAGTTGATTACGATAAGTGATTATCTCCCAATTCCATCTATAGCCAAGGTTATAGCCAAAATTTTTAATGTGTACACTAAAATTAACCTCTACTTATTTTCCCAAATTAGTGTCTTTAGTTTGATTGGCCTTTTGTGGTTGTAGAGTTTTTCTTCAGCCCAGCACGTGAAGTGCCATAAATCTGACAGTGCAAACATGTTTTTGCAACCTCCCTCACACAGTGGTATGTCAGAATATGCATCAGTCATTCCTGCAGTAGCCGCATGCAGTGTAATGGTGTTCCAAGAGCATCATCGATTCATTTCACATGCACAGGTTTGTGTTTCAACCTGCACTCCAATTATGGAACCATTTAGTGGTTGTTTATGTTTTTCAGGTTGGACCAACAGCTACACAGGCTATGCAGGAGTTTCTCACTCGCCTCCAAGTGCACCTCTCCTCAAACAACCCTCAGGTTTTCAGTGAATTTCTGTTAAAGCTCATCCATATACTTTCAACTGAAAGGTAACTCAAAGTTTCAAAGAGGTGTCATGAAATGGATACAAATGTTTTTTAAAAAAAAGGAAAATATATTTTCCTCTTAATCCAGACCCTGGCACATCATTAAGTTGAAATTCCCAGGGAAGCTTAAACTAACGTGTTTTAGTTTATGCTCAAGCATATATTAACATCACACTCTGACTTGACTGAGTTTTTTTGAGGAGGTGACGAAGGAAATTAATGAAGGTGGATGTTGTATACATGGGTTTTAGTTAAGCTTTTGATAAGGTCCCTCTTGGTAGGCTGATCAAGAAGATTAAGATTTACTGGATCGACTTGGTTGAGCTGCCTTATTTGTAGAAGATAGGGTTGTGGTGAAGGTAGATGTTCTGGTTAGAGGTCTACGGCCAGTGGAGTTCTGCAGGGATCTGTGCTGGGACCTCTGTTATTTGTGATATATATAAATGACCTGGATGTAATTGTAGATCACATTTATTATCATGTGTCCCAAAATGGAACGATGAAATTCTAACTTGCAGCAGCACAACAGACATGTAAACATATTACTGTGTAAAACCTATAATAAACAAAAGAGAGAGTAAAAGTTTAATAAAACATATATAACATGACATATCAAATCTCTTCAATCTTCTTGGGAAGTTGAGGCATTAACCATATAACCATATAACAATTACAGCACGGAAACAGGCCCTCTCGGCCCTTCCAGTCCGTGCCGACCATTTGTTTTCCCCTAGTCCCATCTACCTGCACTCAGACCATACCCCTCCATTCCCTTCACGTCCATATACCTATCCACTTTACTCTTAAATGTTAAAATCGATCCTGCCTCCACCACTTCTGCTGGAAGCTGATTCCACACAGCCACCACCCTCTGAGTAAAGAAGTTCCCCCTCACGTTACCCCGAAACCTCTGTCCCTTAATTCTCATGTCATGCCCTGTTGTTTGAAACTTCCCTACCCTCAATGGGAAAATCTTATCCACATCAACTCTGTCTATCCCTTTCATCATTTTAAAGACCTCAATCAAGTCCCCCCTTAATCTTCTGCGCTCCAAAGAATAAAGACCTAACTTGTTCAACCTTTCTCTGTAACATAGTTGCTGGAACCCTGGCAACATTCTAGTAAATCTCCTCTGTACTCTCTCTATTTTGTTGACATCCTTCCTATAACTAGGCGACCAAAATTGTACACCATACTCCAGAATTGGTCTTACCAATGCCTTGTACAATTTTAACATTACTTCCCTACTCCTATATTCAATGCTCTGATTTATAAAGGCCAGCACACCAAAGGCTTTCTTTACCACCCTATCTACATGCGATTCCACCTTCAGGGAACTATGCACAGTTATTCCTAGATCCCTCTGTTCCACAGCATTCCTCAATTCCCTACCATTTACCATGTATTGATGGGTTATCTTTATGATTGTATCAATATGTTGATGCAGGAACTGTAACACCATTTAAGAGACAAATCTACATGTACATGGATATGTTGGGTTTAGAGGGATATGGGCTAAGCATGAGCAGGCGAGACTAGTGTAGATGGCGCACACTTGTCGACATGGGCAAGTTGGACCGAAGGGCCTGTTTCCATACTGTATGACTCTATGATTTACAGAAGCCAAGTACAAAATCCTACAAACCTGCATGCCTTTGCTCTACTGTTCTATGCCCCAGGAATTTCAACTGAACGATGTGCCAGGGACTGGACTAATTTCTCATTGATTGATGGCACTTTTGTAGTATTCCTTTAACACTGTATCAGACGTTGCATTTAACATTGCCACAGAGTAGGTATTAGGTTGTGTCACACTTTCTGAAGAACCCAGGCATGATGAGCTTGATAGGCTTCCTTAAGTGTCATTAATTTTCTATGTATCTATGGGAAAAATACTGCTCTAAATATGTTGGACTTCTGAATGCTGAAATGCTGAAACATATTTGACTTTAATAGGTGCATAAAACCTTTTCATGGCTGACTTGATCCCACTTTGTTATCTAATGTTATCCCACTTTTTAAGAAAGACGGGAGAGAGAAACCGTGAATTATAGACGAGTTAGCCTGACATCAGTGGTGGGAAAGAGATCTGGAGTCAATTATAAAAGATGAGATAGCCGCACATTTGGTTAGCAGTAACAGGATCGGTCCGAGTCGGCATGGATTTATGAAGGGAAAATCACGCTTGACTAACTTCGGGGATTTTTTGAGGTTGTAACTACGAAAATGGACACGGGAGAGCCAGTGGATATAGTGTACCTGGACTTTCAGAAAGCATTTGATAAGGTCCCACATAAGAGATTAGTGGGCAAAATTGGAGCACATGAGCTTGTATACACTGGAGTTTAAGAAGGATGAGAGGGAATCTTATTGAAACATATATGATTTTTTAGTAATTAGACATGCTAGAGGCAGGAAACATGTTCCCAATGTTGGGGGAGTCCAGAACCAGAGGTTTAAGAATAAGGGGTAGACCATTTAGAACGGTGATGTGGAATTATACATTTTCACACAGAGAGTTGCGAATCTGTGGAATTCTCTGCGTCAGAAGGCAGTGGAGGCCAATTCTCTGGATGCTTTCAAGAGAGAGTTAGATGGAGCGCTTAAAGATAGCGGAGTCAAGGGATATGGGGAGAAGGCAGGAACGGGGTACTGATTGTGGATGATCAGCCATGATCACAGTGAATCGAAGAGCTGAATGGCCTACTACGAATGGCCCCTATTGTCTATTGTCTATGACATGCTGCAGAACTGGAACTATGTGTCAGCCACAATTTAGTGCTGAATGCACATATGATCTAAACTATTTAAACAAACCTTTAGGCTGTAGATCACGTGTTGTGAAGATTAACATAATTCATATGAAAACATACATATGCGCCAAGCACTTAATTAAAAAAAACAGAATTGTTCGAGTATTGCATGTTTATTGTACATGATTGCTTATTTAAAACATTGTTTGATAATGTGGGGATAAATTTTTAATTGTGTAAAATCTTGAACTGTATTTTCTTTTAAAACTCCGCAGGGGCCCATTCCAAACGGGACAAGGGCCATTAGATGCGCAAGTAAAACTGCTGGAATTTACCCTGGAACAAAACTTTGAGTCGGTTTCTGTCAGCTCAATCTCTGCAGTCATTGAATCAGTGACATTCCTGGTGCATTATTACATCACCTGCTCTGACAAAGTTATATCTCGGAGTGGCTCCGACACTTCAGTGGGTGCTCGGGCCTGTTTTGGTGGATTGTTTGCAAATATCATCCGCCCAGGTGATGCAAAAGCAGTTTGTGGGGAGACTACACGGGATCAGCTCATGTTTGATCTACTGAAGCTGGTGAATATTTTGGTTCAGCTACCCCTTTCCAGTAACCGGGAGTACAGTGCTAGAATGGTAGCTAGCACCAGCACCTCGGATAGTGTATCTGATGAAGAAAAGGTCTCCAGCAGTAAAGATGGGAATGCAAGCACCTCTTTTACACAAGCTGCAACAACTTGCATTGCTGACTTGGTATTAGGAAATCAACAAATCATGAGCCAAATTCTTTCGGCATTGGGTCAGTGCAACAGCAATGCTATGGCAATGATAATAGGTAGGTACCTGCATATTTTGTTTGAAAGTTTACATCAAGAGTCTGTTCAGTTAGCATAATTTGATAGAAACATAGAAACATGTAATATATGTGCTGGAGGAGGCCATTTGGCCCTTCGAGCCTGCACCATCATTCATTGTGATTATGGCTGATCATCCACAATCAGTAACCCGTGCCTGCCTTCTCCCCATATCGCTTGATTCAGCTAGCCCCCAGAGCTCTACCTAACTCTCTCTTAAATGCATCCAGTGAATTGGCCTCCACTGCCCTCTGTGGCAGAGAATTCCACAGATTCACAACTCTCTGGGTGAAAGCATTTTTTTTCTCATCTCAGTTTTAAATGGTCCCCCCTTTAGTCTTAGACTGTGGCCCCTGGTCCTGGACTCCCCCAACATTGGGAACATTTTTCTGCATCTAGCTTGTCCAGTCCTTTTATAATTTTTTACGTTTCAATAAGATCCCCCTCATCCTTCTAAATTCCAGTGAATACAAGCCCAGTCTTTCCAACCTTTCCTCATATGACAAGTAATCTTTGCTCACATAAAAAGTAATCAGTGAACTGATAGTTTGTGTTATTGAAGAGCTGAGCATTGTAAATTGAAGGAATTGAAATGACCACTGTCGATTAAAATGGTGGCGTAGCAAATGGAGTTCAGTGGTGATGTGTGGTGTATTTAAAAAAGATGTGTTTTGCACATTGGGTGACATGTTGGGTTACATGGGATTTGGAAACTCTCAGTTTGAGTTATAGAAACATAGAAAATAGTGCAGGAGGAGGCCATTCGGCCCTTCGAGCCAGCACCACCATTAATTGTGATCATGGCCGATTGTCCCATATCAATAACCCGTGCCTGCCTTCTCCCCATATCCCTTGACTCCACTAGCCCCTAGAGCTCTATCTAACTCTCCCTTAAATCCATCCAGTGATTTGGCCTCCACTTCCCTCTGTGGCAGGGAATTCCATAAATTCACAACTCTCTGGGTGAAAACGTTTTTTCTCACCTTAATCTTAAATGGCCTCCCCTTTATTCAAAGACTGTGGTTCCTGGCTCTGGACTCGCCCAACATTGGGAACATTTTTCCTGCATCTAGCTTGTCCAGTCCTTTTATAATTTTATATGTTTCTATAAGATCCCCCCTCATCCTTTTAAACTCTAGTGAATACAAGCGTAGTCTTTTCAATCTTTCCTCATATGACAGTCCCGCCATCCCAGGGATCAATCTCGTGAACCTACGCTGCACTGCCTCAATCACAAGGATGTCCTTCCTCAAATTCGGAGACCAAAAATGGACACAATACTCAGTGTACAAGGATGCCCAGGTCTCGCTGCACCTCTCCCTCGCCTAACCTAACCCCATTGAGATAATAATCTGCCCCCTTTTTGCTGCCAAAGTGGATAACCTCACATTTATCTATATTATACTGCATCTGCCCACTCAGTCAACCTGTCCAGGTCGCCCTGCAACCTCCTAACATCCTCTTCACAGTTCACACTGCCATCCAGCTTTGTATCATCCGCAAACTTGCTAGTGTTGCTCCTAATTCCCTCTTCCAAATGATTAATATATATGGTAAACAGCTGCGGCCCCAACACCGAGTCTTGCGGCCCTCCACTCGCCACTGCCTGCCATTCTAAAAAGGACCCGTTCACTCCTACTCTTTTCTTCTTGTCTGTCAACCAATTTTCTATCCATGTCAACACCCAATCCCCAATACCATGTTCTAATTTTAGTCACCAGTCTCCCGTGCAGGACCTTATCAAAGGCTTTCTGAAAGTCTAGATACACTACATCCACTGGCACCCCTTCATCCAATTTACTTGTCACATCCTCAAAAATTCCCTTTCATAAATCCATGTTGACTTGGACTAAACTTTTACTACTATCCAAATGCCCCATGATTACCTCTTTAATAATTGACTCCAGCATCTTTCCCATCACCGAGATCAGGCTAACTGGTCTGTAATTCCCCGTTTTCTCTCTCGCTCCTTTCTTGGAAAATGGGATAACGTTAGCTGTCCTCCTATCCGCAGGAACTGATCCTGAATCGATCGAACATTGGAAAATAATCACCAATGCATCCACTTTTTCTAGAGCCAACTCCCTGAGGACCCTGGGATGCAGACCATCAAGCCCAGGGGTTTATCATCCTTCAGTCCCATTAGCCTACCCAATACTATTTCTCGCCTAATGAAAATTTTTTTCAGTTCCTCGACCCCCTTAGATCCCCTGTCCTCCCATACATCTGGGAGATTGTGTCTTCCTTAGTGAAGAATAAAGGAAGAAACATATAGCATCAGAAGCACAAAGGTTAGGTCAGAGCAGGAAAATCTTCTGGGATGTTTGGCTGCTAAATGTTGTTAGTGAGCAGAAGGAGAGACCATATCAGTATTTAAGACTAGGCAAAATAGATGATGGAATGACAGGAGATTTAGGAATGTGGAGGCAGGGAGAGTGCATGGAATTAAGACTATAGAAGATACAAACAAGCATCAAATCACCTCTTGTTTGATTATATGTTGCTGTGTAATAGTTGCTGTGTCATTCCACCTGAAGCCTGAGATACTTCATCCTTCAGTTTCTTCGCCCAAATAACAGCGTTTTGCAGATGGAAATAGGATTTTAATTTTTTGAAGACAATTTTCTAACTTTTACTTTTGTTCCACTAAGAAACTATAAACATCAATTAACCTGTCTGTACAGCTATTTTGAGTATCTTAAAAAACATGCACAATAATAGTTCTCTCAAAATTATCATTGGAGATAATTTAAAATGTTAATATTTGCACTGTATCTACAAATGGAATTGTAGAAGCCATTATACAATGTTCATTGAAGCTGTTACTTCCCTATCAGGGGCAAGCGGATTACATCTTACCAAGCATGAGAACTTCCACAGTGGATTGGATGCAATTTCAGTTGGTGATGGTCTTTTCAGCATTCTGACCACTCTTAGCAAAAAATCCACTTCAGTACAGGTCATGCTGCAGCCAATTCTCACGTACATGGCATGTGGGTACATGGGAAGACAGGTAATTGAAGTTTTTGGATGCAATGTTTATGGTGTTCGTCTAATGTTATGCTGGCATTTGCTCATTTTCAATGCTGCTACTGTCCTTTCCCCCCACGCTGAAGGACCCGATCTTATCCAAGCCTATTTTTTTTCACTCAACATTTATTGACATGACAAAATACACATACAGACAAAACAAAGAGACACACAAAAGACAATCGCAAAATGACAAAATACAGATCACCTAACCTTTATTAGCAATGCATCAGATCCTCTTAACATTCTATCATAGAAGCATCTTATTCACAGGCACCAGAGCAAGCTCATCCGTTCATATCCTTGAATCAATCTTGGCATTTGTAATAGTACCGGTTTCCATATAATATTAAAGGCATCAGCCCTCAACTGGAGTTTAGCAGTTATACTTTCCATCAAGTATACATTTTTCAACCTTTCCCTCCACTGTTGAACATTTGGTGGCATTTCTTTTCTCCATAACACTGTTATCATCTTTTTAGCAATCAACAGCATCATCCCAAGCAAATATTTCTGATTTTGAATATCTGTCGCAGCTGGAGTATCTCCTAATATGAAACAAGCCAGTTCTAAAGGTAGATCCACTCCCAGAATTAATTTAATCTCTACCTGGATGTCTCTCCAGTATTGGTACAATTTGGGACAATCCCAAAAAATATGTGTGATCACCGATCTTCCCACATAGTAAATTTGAGGTGTTACTGTATCTTGCCAGCACTAGAGGGGTCCTAAATACTCTCATTTTAATTTTCCAATCAAACTCCCTCCAAGAGGGGCTGCTTGTTAGCTTATGGCCCAAGTCTTAAACCAATGTGTTTCAAATATATTTATCCACTGATCATAAAAGCATAGAAAAGCAATAGAACATGTGGGTTAGTCGTCATTTGATCGTGCTCCACTATTCACTGTGATCATGGGTGATGATCTGCTTTGTACCCTCTTCCTGCTGATTCCCCATTCCTTCATCCCTTAAGAAATTTAAGTCAAGAAATATATTTGCCGCCACCTTGAACATATTTAATGACTGCCTTCATTCCCTTCTGAGGTAGAGAATTCAAAGGTTTAGCATGTTCGTGTGTGAAGACATTTCTCAGAATTTTTTCAAGCCTCATCTACTGCATTTGTTCGGTATGCCGGATGTGGCCTCTACATCAAGGAGATCAAGGGAGGCATAGTATCGCAGCAGTAAAGTTGCTGCCTTCAAACGCCAGAGACCTGGGTTCAATTCTGATTACGGGTAAAGTCTATATGGAGTTCTCCCTGGGTTTTCTACAGGTGCTTCAGTTCCCTCCCACATTCCAAAGACATGTAGGTTAATTGGTTTCTGTAAATTCCCCTCGTATGTTGGATGTGAAATTTGGATAACATAGAACTAATGTCTGTGTGATTGATGGTCAAAGGGGACTCGGTGGGTTTTCCATGAAAGCATCCTTTCTGTCCCTGCCTTTTGAGGCCACACCACACCATGAATGTCATATATCTCTAAACTCAAACTAACGCTCCCTGCCCCCCTTCCCCCCTACAGACTAGGTCGATTCCTCCCGATCCCCGGAATCCACATATAACTTTAAGCTAACCACCTCTTTTTTTTACCGTCCCGTAATTTTCCCATACCCATCGCCCAGTTCTCCTACTTCCAGTTTTCCTGTCATGAAATTCCCAGCCCTGGCTACTTAATCCCAGATGCCTCCAGGCTTGCCATAGCACAGCCCGGCTCCCATCCAACTCTTCGCACCTTCTCCCCTCCTCCTCCCTCCCTTCCTCTCTCACCACCCTCTACCCGTACAGGGACGACCTTCTCTCCGAGGAGCCGTTACACTTGTCCACAGATCGCAAGCGCCCCTGCGGGCTGCCCGCCCTCTCCTCTCTCTCATCTTCTCAACCCCCCCCTCTCTCCCCTCCCCCCCCTCTCTCTGGTCGCTCTCTCTCCCCCCCACTCTCTCCTCCCCTCCCTCTACTCCCCCTCCTCTCTCTCCCCCTCCCTCCTCTCTCCCCCCATGCTCTCTGCTCCCCCCTGCCCACCCCCACAAATTAAAAATCATTAACAAAAATATCAAGGGAACTATTTGCTTAAAAGGAGCTAATGATAGTATTAATATTAGATCAAGGGGGGTTAGCGCTTTCAATCCCCCAACAACTGCAGGTTGCAGATGACATCAAATGGGTTGGCACTATAGAAAAAGTACGGAAATTATAAGGGGGTGGGGGGGGCATTGAAGATCCTTACTGGCAAAATCACAATTACTCTCACCGACGAGAAGTTTCAGTTAAAAACACTCCCCTGCCTCCATTTAGAGTTAAATTAACAAACACAGAGTGCTGAGGAACTCCCCCTTTGCTGCAGAACAGGCATGATATTCTTATTCCTTCCGATTTAAATCGTAATTTCTTGACCTGGGACTGTCTCTAAGGGGGTTCTCACCGACCAGCACCCTTTAAAATTCCCGCAATTTGCACTTCACTTGTCCAATCACATAATGTGCTGGTCTTGAGTCATAGGGGCCTTCACATCTCCCGAGACCTCCAGTGTGTCCCATGCTGATCACCCCCTTCCCAATGGTGAGTTAATAAAGTTTATGTAATCCAACCATACATATGTTAACTTGCTAGACTGCCATCCATGCAGAAAAAAAAATTGCTTTGCGCCACTCTCTTTTTCCAACAGCTGGAATTGGCTCTCCTCTACTACAATCATTATAAAAAGGGTATCAACCTAAAATGTCACCTATTCATTCCCTCCACTGATACTACCTGACATTGTTGAGTTCCTCCAGCACTTGGTGTTTTGGTCAAGATTTCTACACCTGCAGTTTCCTGCATCTTCACTATTTGCATTTAGTAGCACAACCAGTGTCCTCTGATTTGAACTCCACTGCCATTGGGACATCTCTGCTAATTGTTCTTCATTCTAGCTGCGACACAGTGGCGCAGTGGTAGAGTTCCTGTCTTACGGCGCCAGTGACCCGGGCTCTATTCTTACTCTGGGTGCTGTCTGTATGGAGTTTGTACGTTGTTCCTGTTACTGCGTGGGTCTTTTCTGGATGCTATGGATTCCTCCACATTCCGAGGGGGTACAGATTTGTAGGATAATTGGTCATTTGTAAATTGTCCCTTGTGTGTAGGATAGTCGTCATGTGATCGCTGGTCGGTGTGGACTTGCTTGGCCAAAGGGCTGTTTCCACGCTGTATCTCTAACGTATAGTGATTTATGCTTAGTTCTGCCATCGCAGAGCTATTTGATCAACCACTAAATGAAAATGATATTAATCTAATAATTCGCAGTCTGTGGATATGTGATGATCTCCTTGGGTCATATTTCATAAATGAAAACATAAAAGACACTTTAAAAATACAGTGTAAGGCTGTATAGTGCTTTGTGATATCCTGATATTAAGAAAGATGCAGAATAGATGAAAGTGCATTTTGAAAATGATTGTTGCATATTGTTTAATGTACTTCAAATGTTTATTAAAAATGAAGGAAAATAACTTGTTTTGTTTGAGGAAAATACTGAGAAGTGTATTTTAATTTTATTAAGCATTTTTTTTAACATAATTGCTAGAAAATAAACAAATCTTGTAAAGTTGAGGTGTATTTTCAGAGCATGTAAAATCAATTGCCTCTTTGGTCCTGAGATGATTGGAAATAAGGGTATGCTGGACTTGGTCTATATTTCATGAAACCATTGACGCGCATCATTGAGTGTGGAAACAGGCCCTTTGCCTAACTTGCCCACACCGGCCAATAGGTCCCATCTACACTAGTACCATTTGGCCCATATCCCTATAACCCTGTCCTATCCTTGTACTTGTTTCTTGAACGTTGCAATAGTCCCTGCCTCAACTACTTCCTCCGACAGCTTGTTCCAAACACCTACCACCCTGTGTGGAAAAGTTACCTTTCAGGTTCCTATTAAATCTTTCCCCTCTCACCTTAACCCTATATCCTCTAGTTCTCGATTCCCCTACTCTGAGCAAGAGACTCTGTGCATCCACCCGATCTTTTCACTCATGATTTAGTACACCTCTATAATAGATCACCCCACATCCTCCTGCACTCCAAGGAATAGAGTCCTAGCCAGTTCAACCTCTCCCTATAGCTCAGGACCTCGAGTCCTGGCAACATCTTCGTAAATCCTCTCCACCCTTTCCAGCTTTACAACATCTTTCCTATAACGTGGTGCCCAAAACATATACCATTACATGTAACTGACTCATTAGGTAGAACACAAATGAATGCTTTTTTGAAAATATATTCACTCACATTTTTGTCATTTATTTTCAGGGTTCGCTTTCAACATGCCAGTTATCTGAGCCACTTCTGTGGTTTATTTT
The DNA here is from genome assembly GCA_035221665.1 of Okamejei kenojei. Classification (NCBI taxonomy): domain Eukaryota; kingdom Metazoa; phylum Chordata; class Chondrichthyes; order Rajiformes; family Rajidae; genus Okamejei; species Okamejei kenojei. Next base: position 96,273,811 of record CM069138.1, read on the forward strand.
GAGGGTATTGGACTCCACTGAAGCACTGAAAGCATTCCATGATATGGGTAGGCAAATTGTAGCAGCAGAATCTTGCTAATAGAAAATTATAGTTTCAGTGGTTGCTTACAAAGTTTCTTTCTCATTCCCATTTGGTTTCCTGTATTGACAAATGTTTTATAAAACTAAAACCAATGTGTGTCAGTTTGCACCAGTTTTCAGAATGTGCTACCAGGAGCAGCAGCAAAGCTTCAAGTCTGTGTGCTATCATTCCATTCAATTATGGCTGATTTGTATCAAAACGGCATCTACTTGCCATGGTTCTGTAATAACCATATAATAACCATATAACAATTACAGCACGGAAACAGGCCCTCTCGGCCCTTCCAGTCCGTGCCGACCATTTGATTTCCCCTAGTCCCATCTACCTGCACTCAGACCATACCCCTCCATTCCCTTCCCGTCCATATACCTATCCACTTTACTTTTCAATGTTAAAATCGATACTGCCTCCACCACTTCTGCTGGAAGTAAAGAAGTTCCCCCTCACGTTACCCCTAAACTTCTGTCCCTTAATTCTCATGTCATGCCCTCTTGTTTGAATCTTCCCTACCCTCAATGGGAAAAGCTTATCCACGTCAACTCTGTCCATCCCTTTCATCATTTTAAAGACCTCAATCAAGTCCCCCCTTAACCTTCTGCGCTCCAAAGAATAAAGACCTAACTTGTTCAACCTTTCTCTGTAACATAGTTGCTGGAACCCAGGTAACATTCTAGTAAATCCCCCCTGTACTCTCTCTATTTTGTTGACATCCTTCCCATAATTAGGCGACCAAAATTGTACACCATACTCCAGAATTGGCCTTGTACAATTTTAACATTACTTCCCTACTCCTATATTAAATGCTCTGATTTATAAAGGCCAGCACACCAAAGGCTTTCTTTACCACCCTATCTACATGCGAGGGGGACCAATATCCTGGCAGGGAGATTTGCAAAGGCTACTGGGGAGACTTTAAACTAGAAAGGCTGGGGGGAGGGACTCGGGTAGAGGGGGCTAGGGGTCAGGGTGTGGGGCAAGAGGCAGAGAAGGGAAGCACTCGGATCCAAAATGTAGGCGAGAAAGGTGAAAAAGATAATAGACAGAGAATAAGGGATGGTGGGTTTCTAAAATGTGTATATTTTAATGCTAGGAGCATTGTTAGTAAGGTGGACGAACTTAGAGCCTGGATAGACACCTGGAAATATGATGTTGTGGCAATCAGTGAAACATGGTTGCAGGAGGGCTGTAATTGCCACCATTACGCTGTAAATATTCCAGGATTTCGTTGCTTCAGGTGTGATAGAATTGGAGGGACCAGAGGGGGAGGTGTTGCATTGCTTGTCAGAGAAGATATTACAGCAGTGCTTTGGCAGGATAGATTAGACGGCTCGTCTAGGGAGGTTATTTGGGTGGAACTGAGAAGTGGGAACGGTGTAGCAACACTTTTAGGGGTGTATTATAGACCGCCAAATGGGGAGCGTGAATTGGAAGAGCAAATATGTAAGGAGATAGCAGATATTAGTAGTAAGCACAAGGTTAGTGATTGTGGGAGATTTTCAATTTTCCAAAATAGACTGGGAAACACATTCTGTAAATGGGCTGGATGTTTTGGAGTTTGTAAAAATGTGTGCAGGATAGTTTTTTGCAGCAGTACATAGGTAATCGACCAGAGAAGGGGCAGTGCTGGACCTCCTGTTTAGGAATGAGGCAGGTTAGGTGACGGAGGTATGCGTTGGTGAGCACTTCGGGACCAGTGATCACAATACCAATTAGTTTCAATATAATGATGGAGAGAGTCAGAACTGGACCTAGGGTGGAGATTTTTGATTGGAGAAAGGCTAACTTTGAGGGAATGCGTAAGGATTTTAAAGGAGTGAATTGGGACACTTTGTTTCATGGGAAGGATGTAGAAGAGAAATGGAGGACATTTAAAGGGGAAATTGTAAGAGTACAGAATCTTTATGTCCCTGTTAGGTTGAAAGGAAATAGTAAAAATTGGAAAGAGCCATGGTTTTCAAGGGAAATTGGACACTTGTTTCGAAAAAAGAGAGATATCTACAATAATTAGTCGCCTAGTTATAGGAAGGATGTCAACAAAGTAGAGAGAGCACAGAGGAGATTTGGGACCATTATCCACCATTACTCTCTGACATCTCCCAGTCAGCCACTGTTGAATCCATCTTGCTACTCCGCCATTAACACCCAAAGATTGAACCTTCTTAACCAACCTTCCATGGGGAACCTTGTCAAAGGCCTTACTGAAATCCATATAGACAACATCCACTGCTTTACCCTCATCAATTTCCCTAGTAACCGCTTCAAAAAATTCAAGAAAGTTTGTCAAACATGACCTTCCAGGCACAAATCCATGTTGACTGTTCCTGATCAGACCCTGTTTATCCAGATGCTTATATATATTATCTCTAAATATCCTTTCCATTAATTTGCCCACCACTGACGTCAAACTAACAGGTCTATAATTGCTCGGTTTATTCTTTGAACCCTTTTTAAACAATGGAACAACATGCGCAGCACGCCAATCCTCCGGCACTATTCCTGTTTCTAATGACATTTGAAATATTTCTGTCATAGCTCCTGCTATTTCTACACTAACTTCCCTCAATGTCCTAGGGAATATCCTGTCAGGACCTGGAGACTTATCCACTTTTATATTTTTCAACAGTGTCAGTACTTCCTCCTCTTTGAATCTCATAGTTTCCATAGCTACTCTACTTTTTTCCCTTACCTCACAGAGTTCAATATCCTTCTCCTTGGTGAATACCGAAGAAAAGAAATTGTTCACTATCTCCCCCATCTCTTTTGGCTCTGCAAATAGCTGTCCATTCTGGCTCTCTAATGGTCCAATTTTATCCCTCGTTATCCTTTTGCTATTAATATAGCTGTAGAAACCCTTTAGAAACATAGAAACATAAAAACATTGAAACATAGAAATTAGGTGCAGGAGTAGGCCATTCAGCCCTTCGAGCCTGCACTGCCATTCAATATGATCATGGCTGATCATCCAACTCAGTATCCCGTACCTGCCTTCTCTCCATACCCTCTGATCCCCTTAGCCACAAGGGCCACATCCAACTCACTCTTAAATATAGCCAATGAACTGGCCTCAACTACCCTCTGTGGCAGAGAGTTCCAGAGACTCACCACTCTCTGTGTGAAAAAAGTCTTTCTCATCTCGGTCTTAAAGGATTTCCCCCTTATCCTTAAGCTGTGACCCCTTGTCCTGGACTTCCCCAACATCGGGAACAATCTTCCTGCATCTAGCCTATCCAACCCCTTTGGATTTACTTTCACCTTTCTTGCCAAAGCAACCTCATATCTTCTTTTAGCCTTCCTAATTTCTTTCTTAAGATTCTTTTTACATTCTTTATGCTCATCTAGCACCTAATTTACTCCATGCCTCCTATAATTATTGTAGATATCTCTCTTTTTTCGAAACAAGTGTCCAATTTCCCTTGAAAACCATGGCTCTTTCCAATTTTTACTATTTCCTTTCAACCTAACAGGGACATAAAGATTCTGTACTCTTACAATTTCCCATTTAAATGTCCTCCATTTCTCTTCTACATCCTTCCCATAAAACAAAGTGTCCCAATTCACTCCTTTTAAATCCTTACGCATTCCCTCAAAGTTAGCCTTTCTCCAATCAAAAATCTCAACCCTAGGTCCAGTTCTGACTCTCTCCATCATTATATTGAAACTAATGGTATTGTGATCACTGGTCCCGAAGTGCTCACCAACGCATACCTCCGTCACCTGACCTGCCTCATTTCCTAACAGGAGGTCCAGCACTGCCCCTTCTCTGGTCGATACCTCTATGTACTGCTGCAAAAAACTATCCTGCACACATTTTACAAACTCCAAACCATCCAGCCCATTTACAGAATGTGGTTTCCCAGTCTATTTTTGGAAAATTGAAATCTCCCACAATCACTACCTTGTGCTTACTACTAATATCTGCTATCTCCTTACATATTTGCTCTTCCAATTCACGCTCCCCATTTGGCGGTCTATAATACACCCCTAAAAGTGTTGCTACACCGTTCCCACTTCTCAGTTCCACCCAAATAGCCTCCTAGACGAGCCCTCTAATCTATCCTGCCAAAGCACTGCTGTAATATCTTCTCTGACAAGCAATAGCAACACCTCCACCTCTGGTCCCTCCAATTCTATCACACCTGAAGCAACGAAATCCTGGAATATTTAGTTTTCCAATCACAGCCCTCCTGCAACCATGTTTCACTGATTGCCACAACATCATATTTCCAGGTGTCAATCCAGGCTCTAAGTTCATCCACCTTTCTTACAATGCTCCTAGCATTAAAATATACACATTTTAGAAACCCACCATCCCTTATTCTCTGTCTATTATCTTTTTCCTCTTTCTCGCCTACATTTTGGGTCCGAGTGCTTCCCTTCTCTGCCTCTTGCCCCACACCCTGTCCCCTAGCCCCCTCTACCCGAGTCCCTCCCCCCAGCCTTTCTAGTTTAAAGTCTCCCCAGTAGCCTTTGCAGATCTCCCTGCCAGGATATTGGTCCCCCTCGGGTTCAAGCGCAACCCGTCCTTTTTCTACAGATCATGCCTTCCCCAAAAGAGGTCCCAGTGATCAAGAAACTTGAATCCCTGCCCACTGTACCAGTCCCTCAGCCACGCATTTATCTTCCACCTCATTCCATTACTACTCTCACTGTCATGCGGCACAGGCAGTAATCCTCAAATCGTTACCCTTTTGGTCCTTCTTCTTAACTTTCCCCCCAACTCCCTAAATTCTCCCTTCAGGACCTCGTCTCTTTTTCTGCCTATGTCATTGGTACCTATGTGTACCACAACATCAGGTTCCTCTCCCTCCCTTTTCAGAATCTTTTGGACACGTCCTTCGATCTTTTGTGAGATAAGAATACTATTTAAATATTGTTTAATTTTTTTCACGGTTAATTTGTAAGTTTCCACAATTCTTCGTCTGACTAGCTGCGTTCTGACATCCTCTTTTATTCTGAATTCACTTCTATCTATTCTATCTAATCCTTAATCATCTTAAATGCTTCGGTTAAATCACCATTAAGCAGCTACATGCAATTGGCTTTGAAGAAATTGTTATCATTTAATTTTATTAAAATCTACTTCTCTCCGATCAATGTTCACTGAACTTCTCCCAGAACATTTATCTTGCCTCGATGCAGTGGCAAGAACTGATTGTGATGCTGTCTTTAGTCGTATGCCAGAAGTTTGTACATTTAACCGCCAGATAAACTTGTAATCTAGGGTAGCTAGTGTTGAGTGAGCAGCCCACAATTAGCACATACAACAAATGACTGTACAGCATAGAAACAGGCCCTTGGGTCTACGATGTCTGGAGATTATGTTAAATTAAACTAAACCCTTCTGCATGAATATGATCCATATCCCTCCCATATATAAATATGTGCCTCTAAAGTGCCACTGTTGTATCTGCCTCTGAATTTGAGGTTTATGAGTTAGGAGGTATGGCTAAAACACTGATCAATTTTTGCTGTTTGATGCAAGTAGTTTTTCAAATTCTTCAGTTGGTGAATGGAATTCTGTCTCTAAACCTAATTAACAAAGATTTACTTTTTTAGGGGGAGTCCAGCTTATCTGCAATAACATGGTCACGAGTACACGAGCAATTGTTAATACCGCAAGGAGCATGGTATCCACTATAATGAAGTTTCTTGATTCTGGCCCTGGGAAAACGATTGATGGAAATTTGAAAGCACGAGTGTTGGCGTCAGAACCAGATAATGCTGAGGGACTCCATAACTTTGCCCCATTGGGTATGTTATACCTCATTTAAATTTCACTGACTCTGTGTAGAATTTATTTGTTTCTTATTGTACGTAAAGGTGTATGCCCAGAGTAGGTAAATCGAGGACCACAGGACAGGTTTAAAGTGAAGGGAAAAAGATTTAATAGGAATCTGAGGGCTAACTTTTTCACATAGTGGTGAGAGTTAGATTTAGCTCTTAGGGCTAACAGAACCAAGGGATATGGGGAAAAAGCAGGAAAGATGTCTGATTTTAGATGATCAGCCATGATCATATTGAATGGTGGTGCTAGCTCGAATCGCCGAATGGCCTACTCCTGTACCTATTTTCCATGCTTCATCATGGTGTGTGTATGGAATACGTTTCCAGAGGAAGTAGTTGAGGCAGGGACTATACCAACGTTTAAGAAACAGTTAGATGTACATGGATAGGACAGATTTGAAGGGATATGGGCCAAACGTGGGCAGGTGGGACTATTGTAGCTGGGAGATGTTGGCCAGCGTGGGCAAGTTGGGCCAGAGAGCCTGTTTCCACGGTGTATCATTCCATGACTCCATATGTTTGGACTAACAAACTGAAGGTATAGGCCAAAACAGGTTCCAGTATTGTTGCCAGTCCTTCAGACAGTGTTCTAGTGTACTGTGTTCAATGTGTGAAAACTTTGTAATTGTTTTTCTTTTTGTCCATTCTTTACAGGTACAATAACATCCAGTAGCCCAACAGCACAGCCAGCTGAAGTACTACTTCAGGCTACACCACCTCATCGTAGAGCTAGATCTGCAGCATGGTCATATATTTTCCTCCCAGAAGAAGCATGGTGTGACCTCACTATTCATCTTCCTGCTGCAGTGTTACTCAAAGAGATACACATTCAGCCTCACCTTGCATCTCTTGCCAGTAAATATATATATTTTTCATTGAGATTTGGTGATAACTCAGTTGAATATTTTGCTCCTTACCACCTGAGAGATTTGGCGTGACTGGGACAAGATGATGTGACACCACTTTGCTCATCTGAAAACATGGCTTTTGTAGCATTCTAGCTTACACCAAGTGGGATTCAGAAGGGCTGGAAAGATGCTAAACTATAGATAATCTATTGGGAATTTTAGTAGTTGCAATGGTGTAACAGGGAAAGTATTCCTATAATAATACCTATGGATGGTTCAAACAAAAAGTTAATTTTTCACATTGGAGAGGTGATAGAGTTGCAAATGAATGACACAATTTGGGAAGTCACTGATGTACATTTTTGGTCATCAAATATTTGGTGATGTATCATGCTGGTAATCTTCTAACTGGAAATGTGTTTGACCCATAGTAACTGAAATCACAGATTGTGCAGCTAGCTAGGTGTTTAAAAGTAAATATTGATTCTACTTTCTCTTTTGCAGCATGTCCTTCTTCAGTGTCAGTTGAGATCAGTGCGGATGGAGTGAACATGTTGCCCCTTTCTACCCCAGTTATTACCAGTGGACTAACTTACATAAAAATGCAGCTAGTCAAAGCTGAGGTGGCATCAGCTGTCTGTCTCCGACTGCACCGTCCACGAGATGCCAGCACACTAGGCCTGTCCCAGATTAAACTGTTGGGGCTTACAGCCTTTGGCAGCACTTCATCTGCAACTGTGAATAACCCTTTTCTCCCTTCTGAGGACCAAGTTTCCAAAACCAGGTAAGCTGAGTACCAAAGTTCACGAGAGTTAGCATGTAGAAGCCATGGGAGAAGCCATATAACTGGCTTCAAGGAATGTTTCTCCAACAGCAGAAGGATATGTGGAATGTAGGTGGTAGGAAATGTGTAATGAGAAGCCATGAATGTGGGCTGGAGTGTTCATGTTGAAGGAATGGGTTTACGAGCTCAGTCACATTTGAAGAAGTGAAAATAAATACGGTGAGTCGATACTGCTGCTGAAATCTGAAGGAAGAGGAGTTTCTCAGATGAGTGGTTTGAGCAAGAAAAAGGGAGAACAATATACAAAAAATATTGTCTGCTTAATACCCTGACAGTTGGGGAGGAAAGAGCTCGGTGGGTGTTAAGAGAACTAGTATAGATTGACACAGAAAGCTGGAGAAAAGGAATAGGTGATGTTTCAGGTTGAGGCCCTTCTTCAGACTGGGAGTCAGGGGAACGTGAAATGAGAAATATAGACGGTGATGTGGAGATTTAGAACAAATGAATGAAAAATATGCAAAAAAATTGCGATGAAAAAGGTAACAGGCCATTGTTATCAGTGTGCTAGGTGAAAACGACAATGAATCATGGAATCATGGAAAACTTTATTGTCATTCAGACCTTGCGGTCTGAACGGAATTTCGTTGCCTGCAGTCATACATATAGTAAATAACAAAAACACACAATAAACACATATTTAACATTCACCACAGTGAGTTCACCAGACACCTCCTCACTGTGATGGAAGGCAAAAATATTGTCTTTGTCTCTTCCCTTCTTGTTCTTCCTCTTCCTCTGCGCTGAGGCGACCCGGACCTCCGATGTTGTGACCGCACCGGGTGATGTAAATAAGTCCTGCGGGTGAACGGCGCTCCGCGAGCGTGCGGTTCAACTCCACGGCCCGGGACGGTCGAAGCTGCCGCCCTCCAATGGACGCAGCTGTTGCCGCGGGAGCTGCGGAAAAACAGGTCACCAACCTGTGACCTACGAGCTCCCGACGATGTCGTCCACTGGGCCCGCGGCCGAACCTCCGAAGTCGCTGCCGCCGCCACCGCCACCAGAAAGCTGCCATAGCTCCGAGTCGGGCCGCCGGAACGCCTGAACCCGCCACAGCCCCAAAGTCGGCCAGCCCCGCGCTGGTAAGTCCTGGCTGGCTCTGCCTCCGGAGCCTCGAGGTCGGTCGCAGTCGGAGGCTGTCAGCTCCGCCATTAGGCCTCAGCGCAGACGGAGATGTGGGATACGACGAGAAAAGTCGAGTCCCCCCCAAAAGGAAGGCACTAAAAACGTTTCTCCCACCCGTCCCACACACATACACTACATAATAACTCAAATTAACACAAAAACAAGACAAGAAAACAACAACAAAAAAAGAAAAACAGACAGACTGCAGGCAAGCCGCTGCTGCCAGGGCAGCGCCGCCACTCTTGTTGAGAGTGGCGATGAGACTCAACAAGATGACTGAAGCTGGGTGACGTGGGTGGGGAAGGATGGAGAGAGAGAGAGAAGGGATGCAAGGTTACTTAAACTGAGACAAATCAATATTCATACCACTGGGTTGTTGGCTGCTGGAGCAAAATACTGTTGGGATTGTAAGATGAATGGAACAAGGCTCAAAAGAGGAGTAGCTGTGAAAGAGAGATGCAGAAATGGGTCTGTGATTTGGTAATGGAGCCAAATCGTCACCATGACTGGGCTTATTGATGGGAAGCAGCATCAGTTAATTGGCAGTCAGAATGTGGCTGGTCTGCATAAGCCATGAGCAATGCTTTTGTTAGAGTTGTGAAATGCATAATAATGACATAAACAAGTTCAAGTCAGTTTTTAAATTCACTTATTTTTAAGCATGTAGAAATGTCCAAAAATGTTGCATACAACTCTAATATTTTGCAGTAAATTAAAATGGCCTGTCAATTTAGAGAGTTATTGCTTGAGATAAAAGTTATAACTTTGCATAGATAAGGGTCTCCAATCATCCCGAAATCTGATGTAACAGGTACATTTCTTGATTAGTAGAAGTGTCAGATGTTCTGGGGAGAAGGCAAGGGAATGGGGTTAGGAGGGAAAGATAGATCAGCCATGATTGAATGGTGGAGTAGACTTGATAGTCTAATTCTACTCCTATTCCTTATGACATGAAATTTGTAAATTTAGTATTCTACAATCATGGTAAAGTTTAATTCTTTACCCTAAATACTTGATTTTCTCAGGTATATATTTTTACTGTGGCTTGGTGGTTCTCATGAAACCTTAGTAAGCAAATCAGTAAGCAAACTGGAATATTCTAGTTTTAATCTTTGATGTCAATGGGTAATTAAGCCTAGTTGGTTAGCAGTGATGTATTGCTGTTTACTTCAGAAGGCAAACATCAGCTACATCTGGTCTCTGAACAATTAATGCAGGGTGCAGGTAAAGCATGTGAATATCATAAGAGGAGAATATCAGCCAGTACAGTGAGTATTATTTTTTGCTCACTTGTCTACCATTGAGAATTATTGCCAGTTCAGCAAGTAATAAATGTGTAGGAAAGAACTGAAGGTGCTGGTTTAAATAGAAGATAGTCACAAAATACTGAAATGACTCATCGGGACAGGCAGCATCTCTGGAGAGAAGGAATGGGTGACGTTTCTGGGTCGAGACCCTTCTTCAGACTGACTACCAGCAAGTAATAAAGATGTGCAGGAGTAAAGTGGCTGCTTGAAGTGGCTGCTTGAAATGAGAATAGAAAATATTAAACGGGGTAGAGGGAGAAATAACCTCTAATCTTTTCAAACATAATTTGGATAATATTACAGAAGAGTTCACTTGTGTTTTCAGCATTGGATGGATGCGACTCCTTCATCATTGCTTAACCCACATCAGTGAACTGGAGGCGATGATGGCCTGTGCAGCAGCTCCGACTGCTAACCTACTGCAGACCTGTGCCGCTCTCCTCATGTCTCCTTATTGCGGCATGCATTCACCAAATATTGAAGCTGTCTTGGTCAAGATCGGCTTGCAGTCGACCAGGATTGGTCTAAAGCTGATTGACATTCTTCTCAGAAATTGTGCAGCTTCAGGCACTGACCCAACAGGTAAAGGTTACTCAACGTGAAACTAAGGTCACAAAGAAAATGGGTGAAGGCAGAGCTATAGATGTGGACTTCAATAAGGCCTTTGACAAGATTCCGCATGATAGGCTGGTCCACAGGGTAAGGTACAAGGGATCTGTGCTGTGTTGACAAACTGGAGTCAAAATTGGATGCAGAGCGTACCAGTGGATGAGTTTTTTGTAACTGGAAGTATGTAACAAGTGATATACTGCAGGAATCAATGCTTGGACTTTTGTTTATACTATATTATTGTCTCGGTTGAGATTGTAATTGGATTACAAAATTTGCAGATGATACAGAAATAGGTGGAGTTGTAGATAGTCTCAGGATACAATAGGCATTAGATTGGCAAATTGGATCTAGTGGTGGCTGGTAGAATTTAATCCAGACAAGTATGTAATGCACTTTGGGGATTTGAATTCTGGTAGGACCTGTGGAATCAATGGCAATGCCCTTAGCGTTAATATACAGAAGGGATCTTGTGGTGTAAGTCCATCATTTGCTCAAAGTAGCAACCTGGGAGAGTGAAGAAGACACAAGGGATGGGCTGTTATTTTGTAGCTGTACAAAAAAAAACAGTTAGGTAGCATTTGGGGTATGGTGTACGGTTCTGTTGCCACACACTAGGAAGGTTGTGATAGCAAAAGAAAGGTCAAAAGAGATTCACCAGAATGTTGCCTGGAAGGAGGACTGTTGTTCTAATAGGAACATGTATAAGCTGGGCCTTAGGGAGCTGGGGGTGACCTTAGATGCTAATAAAATTATGAGTGACATAGGATAGATATAGTCCTTTATTGCAGGGCAGGTGATTGTAGAACCAGAGGGCCTAGGTTTACTATGAGGGAGGAGAAAGATTTGAGGGGTACATTTTTCATGCAGTTATTTAGGGCTGCTATAGGAGATGGTAAATTGAGATACAGCTATAACTTTTTTTAAGGCATTTGGACAGACACTTGAATGGAAAAGATATAAGGATACAAGCCATATAAGGCTAATGTGAACAGCGTAGATATGGAAGCTAATGTGCAAGGATGAGGAGGCCTGAAAGGGCCTGTCTCCATGCTGTACTGTGATATGGGGAAACGGTCAGCTTTTCAGTTAATCAACTCTAAAATATCAATAATCAAAACTTATAGATGAAGGGAAGGTTGGATAACTATCTTAGTATCATCTGCATACTTACTTATCCACATTTTTTCAATGTGTTAATCTTGTATTTGTTAACAGTAAGTCGGCAAGTGCCTCATTTGATTAACAGCCATAAGAAGGAAAATGGGCATAGATTTGGAATTGATAATGACAGAATGACAGGTAAAATGGCTGATTCTTATTCTGAAATAGATGAATTTCGTACGGTCACCATTAAATACAAAATAAGGTGTTTATTCAGGAGACATGTTGGGAAGATGGTTATGCTCAATATTTTTCTCCATGCTCTTCTTTAATTTCCCAAAAGAACTGATCATGCTTAAACTTTTTGTTCAACCAGATTTAAACAGTCCTTTGCTTTTTGGGCGACTAAATGGTCTTTCTTCTGATTCAACAATTGACATCTTGTATCAGCTGGGAACAACTCAGGATCCTGGTACTAAAGACAGGTAATGCATCTTGTTGTAGGATCTTGTTGTAAAGATCTGCTTCACATTTTAAGTTATTCTTTGGGAAATTTTAATTTATAATAGTCTAAGCCATGCCTTTCTACAACAGGCAAAATTTGTTAAGGATAATATATCTTACCAAAAAGGGCCATGTAGTGGATGTGTCTTTTTACTGCCACTTTACTGCTATGTAAACACTCCACAGCAGCTTTTCCAGGTGAGATTTCTTAGTGCCCGATTGTGAAATAACCAATGAAGTATCCTGTGTATGGTCAGTAGAAGTTAACAATGAGTAATCTTTTGCACCATCTTGTCAGGCTCGGTGATCATTAGTGGATTCTCAAGTACTTCATACTTCAAGTACCTCAAATATTGGATAAACAGGGTTTGATCAGGAACAGTCAACATGGATTTGTGCCTGGAAGGTCATGTTTGACAAACCTTCTTGAATTTTTTGAAGCGGTACTAGGGAAATTGATGAGGGTAAAGCAGTGGATGTTGTCTATATGGATTTCAGTAAAGCCTTTGACAAGGTTCCCCATGGAAGGTTGGTTAAGAAGGTTCAATCTTTGGGTGTTAATGGCGGAGTAGCAAGATGGATTCAACAGTGGCTGAATGGGAGATGTCAGAGAGTAATGGTGGATGGCTGTTTGTCAGGTTGGAAGCCGGTGACCAGTGGGGTGCCTCAGGGATCTGTGTTGGGTCAACTGTTGTTTGTCATATATATCAATGGTCTGGATGATGGGGTGGAAAATTGGATAAGTAAGTATGCAGATGATACTAAGATAGGTGGTGTTGTGGATAATGAAGTAGATTTTCAAAGTCTACAGAGAGATTTGGGCCATTTGGAAATGTGGGCTGAAAGATGGCAGATGGAGTTTAATGCTGATAAGTGTGAAGTGCTACACCTTGGCAGGACAAATCAAAATAGGACGTACATGGTAAATGGTGGGGAATTGTGGAATGCTGTGGAACAGAGGGATCTAGGAATAACTGTGCTTAGTTCCCTGAAGGTGGAATCGCATGTAGATAGGGTGGTAAAGAAAGCCTTTGGTGTGCTGGCCTTTATAAATCAGAGCATTGAATATAGGAGTAGGGAAGTAATGTTAAAATTGTACAAGGCATTGGTAAGACCAATTCTGGAGTATGGTGTACAATTTTGGTCGCCTAATTATAGGAAGGATGTCAACAAAATAGAGAGAGTACAGAGGAGATTTACTAGAATGTCGCCAGGGTTCCAGCAACTATGTTACAGAGAAAGGTTGAACAAGTTAGGTCTTTATTCTTTGGAGCGCAGAAGGTTAAGGGGGGACTTGATTGAGGTCTTTAAAATGATGAAAGGGATAGACAGAGTTGACGTGGATACGTTTTTCCCATTGAGAGTAGGGAAGATTCAAACAAGAGGGCATGACATGAGAATTAAGGGACAGAAGTTTAGGGGTAACGTGAGGGGGAACTTCTTTACTCAGAGGGTGGTGGCTGTGTGGAATGAGCTTCCAGCAGAAGTGGTGGAGGCAGGATCGATTTTAACATTTAAAAGAAAAGTGGATAGGTATATGGACGTGAAGGGAATGGAGGGGTATGGTCTGAGTGCAGGTAGATGGGACTAGGGGAAAACAAATGGTCGGCACGGACTGGAAGGGCCGAGAGGGCCTGTTTCCGTGCTGTAATTGTTATATGGTTATATGGTTACTTTCAGATTTTAATGAATGTAATTGAAAATGTGAATTAATTTATATATGCACTTCAAAAACAACTTGTGGCCAGGCAGTAGTTTGCATTGTGTTAGCATGCTACTGATGCCTGTTTTGCAGGTGCTGGCCTTGGCAAAGGGGCTTTTGTTTGGAGCAGAGGAATGCTGGTGTGTTATGGAACATTTTATGATGCTGGTTTGGTTTATATGAAGCAGTCAAGATTTTGATATTTAGCCTATGCAATTTTACCAGTAGGAGATAGAAAATAAATCAAAAAAAGAGCTTTAATTTATTCATGTAAAGCACCAGGATGGGTATTGTTGCTGCCCTGTACTCTACCTGCTTCTACCTGTGAGCTGGTAGCTTTTGAAATAATGCATGATTGTTTTTGATTGAATTATCTGAGGGACACCAAGATCGTTTCCAACATCTGTGTCTAAGAGTTACGGGATCATACTGATTTTGCCATAGTTTATTTTAGTTTAGAGATAAAGCATGGAATACAGGCCATTTGGCACATCAAGTCTCGGCCGACCATCGATAACCTGTTCACACTAATTCTATGTCATCCCACTTTTGTCATCCACTCAGGTATTGTGTGTAGGAAGGTGGAGTCTAGCATAGGCAGGACCTACACAGTAGATGATAGGTTTCTGGGGAGTGTTGTAGAGCAGAGGGATTTAGGAGTGCAGGTGCATGGTTCCTTGAAGGTGGAGTCGCAGGTAGATTGGCACATTGGCACATTGGCCCTCATCAGTATAGAAGTTGGGAGGTCATGTTGCAGTTGTATAATATGTTGGAGGGGATGCATTTAGAATATTGTGTTCAGTTCTGGGCACCATGTTAGAGGCAAGATGTTGTCAAGCTGGAAAGGGTACAGAGAATATTTACATGGTTGTTGCCAGGACTAGAGGATCTGAGCTATGGGGAGGGTTGAGTAGGCTGGGACTCCATTCCTTGGAGCGCAGGAGGATCAGGGGTGATCTTATTGCGCTGTATGAAATCATGAGAGGAATAGATTGGGTAGATGTACAGAGGTTCTTGCTCAGAGTAGGTGAATCGAGGACCAGAGGACATGGGTGAAGCAGAAAAAATTTAATTGGAATCCGAGGGGGAACAAGCTGCCAGAGTAGAGAGTTGAGGCTGGGACTATCCCAACATTTAAGAAACAGTTAGATAGGTACATGGATAGGACAGGTTTGGAGAGATATGGACAAGGTGGGGCTAGTGTGCCTGGGACATGTTGGCCAGTGTGGACAAGTTGGACCGAAGGGCCTGTTTCCACATTGTGTCACTCTCACTATGACACTCCCTACACACTTTGGAGAGGCCTGTTAACCTGTCAATTTGGAGAGGCCTGTTAACCTACAAACATGCACGTCTTTGGGATGTGGCAGGAATCTGAAGCACCCTGAAGAAAGCCACACAGTCACAGGGAGAACATAGAAAGGCCACACAGATGCCTGGGATCAGGATGGAACCTGGGTCTCTGGCACCGTGAGGCAGAGGCTCTACCAGCTGTGCCACCGTGTCACCCCCATGGTGCCATTTTCCTCTTACAATTGCTTGCCCAGGTGTTATTGATCAGTGTCTATGTTTAGTTTGGTTTATTTTATTGTCACGTGTACTGTGGTACAGTGAATAGCTTTTGTTGCGTGTTAACCAGTTAGTGGAAAGATTATACATAATCAACAATCGAGTCATCCACAGTGTACAGATATATGGTAATTGGAATAAGGTTTAGTGCAAGACAAAGTCCAGTAATGTCTGATTAAAGATAGGCTGAGGATCTCCAGTGAGGTAGATAATAGCTCAGCTCCATCATCTAGTAGCATAGATAAAATAAGAAATGCTGCTGTGGAGGAGAGGTTTAAAAGAGTGAAGCAGTTGTACTGCGCGATTGCAGATGCGCTTCTGTTACCAGCACACAGAGTCGCTTGGGCGCCATTGACTTGTATTATCCAATGTCAGGTTAGAACTTGACCTGAATTCATATGTGGACACAATTGTCAGTTGAGCAATAAATGGAGAGTTCATGATTTAATGGAGGAAATCCTTGTGTTCTTCAGATTACAGCTTTTGTGTTATAATGTTCACTGAGCTGACATGTATCTTTCCATTTCAGGATTCAGGCATTGTTAAAATGGGTTTATGACTCTGCGGGAGTAGCTGCACTGAAGAGAAGTGGTCACGTTGCTGCTGTAAATACTGAGAACATAACGCGTGAATATGGCCTCCTTATGCCATCGCCATCTCACCTGCACTGTGTCGCTGCTGTCTTGTGGCAAAGCTACGAGTTACCTGTAGAGTATGATCTTCCAGATTTGCTAACCAGAGATCTCTTTGAGTAAGTAAAATCTTTAACATTGCATTGATTTAATTTGGAAACACAATTTTCAAATACCCAAGGGTCCTTACATCTCCTTACAGATGCTGCCCGACTCACTGAATTGCTCCAGCACTTTGTACTTTGCTCAGGATTCCAACATCTGCAGTTCCTTGTGTTCCAATTTTTTTTGTTTACTCATTTTCTTTGCATTAATATTTAACGAGGTTATCCACTTTAGCGGCAAAAACAAGGGGGCCGATTATTATCACAACGTGGTTAGGTTAGGTAAGGGGGAGGTGCAGCGAGACCTGGGTGTCCTTGTACACCGGTCACTGAAAGTTGGCATGTAGGTACAGCAGGCAGTGAATAAAGCTAATGGAATGTTGGCCTTCATAACAAGAGGATTTCAGTACAGGTCTGTGCGACAGAAGTCTGGGATAGTATAGCCGGTGTGGGGAATGGCTCCCCTGGCTCGCTTTGAAATTCGAAGAGGAGTTAGTTTTTTTTCAATTTGAGGTTCTTCTGCAGTTGTATAGGGCTCTGATAAGACCACGTCTTGAGTATTGTATACCGTTTTGGTCTCCTAATTTGAGGAAGGACATCCTTGTGATTGAGGCAGTGCAGCGTAGGTTCACGTGATTGATCCCTGGGATGGTGGGACTGTCATATGAGAAAATATTGAAAAGACTAGGCTTGTATTCACTGGAGTTTGGAAGGGTGAGGGGGGATCTTATAAAAACATATAAAATTATAAAAGGACTGGACAAGCTAGATGCAGGAAAAATTTTCCCAATGTTGGGCGAGTCCAGAACCAGGGGCCACAGTCTTAGAATAAAGGGGAAGCCATTTAAGACTGAGGTGAGAAAAAACATTTTCACCCAGAGAGTTGTGAATTTGTGGAATTCCCTGCCACAGAGAGCAAGTGGAGGCTAAATCACTGAATGGATTTAAGAGAGAGTTAGATAGAGCTCTAGGGGCTGGTGCAATCAAGGGCTATGGGGAGAAGGCAGGCATGGGTTATTGATTTGGGACGATCAGCTATGATCACAATGAATGGTGGTGCTGGCACGAAGTGCCGAATGGCCTCTTCCTGCACCTATTTTCTATGCTTCTATGACATGAATTTATAGGTATAAAAAAAATGAGGGGAGCATACTTTTCTGATTGGTGACATATACACTGGTGTGGCATGGAATTTATGCCAGGGTCGCAATATTACAATTTAGATAAATTCTTTGAATTTAGAGACTAATGGAAAGTCTGCTAAATTGTGTCAGCAACAAAGGAAAGCGAAACAAATTGTGAAGAGGACAAGGAAGTTGCAAAGGGATATAAATGGATTAAATGAGTGGGCAGTGATCTGGTCAATAGAATATACGTGTGAAAATATGAAATTGTATATTAAGGAAGAAAAATAAGTCTTATTTAAATGATAGACAAGAAGTGCCAGAGCAGCTCAACGGGTTAGGTAGCACCTCTGGAAAAAAGCAGGTGACGTTTCGGGTCAGAAACCTTCAGGCTGCTGAAGAAGGGTTTCTACCCAAAATGTCACCTGTATATAGTCATAGTGATACAGTGTGGAAAAGGGCCCTTCGGCCCAACTCGCCCACACCAGTCAATAATATCCCAGCTACCTGAGTTCTACTTGCCTGCGCTTGCTCCATATCCCTTCAAACCTGTCCTATCCATGTACCTGTCCAACTGTTTCTTAAACGATGAGATAGTCCCAGCCTCAACAACCTCCTCTGGCAGCTTGTTCCATGCACCCACCACCCTCTGTGTGGAAAAAGTTACCCCTCGGATTCCTATTAAATATTTTCCCCTTCACATTGAACCTATGTCCTCTGGTCCTCAATTCCCCTACTCTGGGGAAAAGACTGCATCTACCTGATCTATTCCTCTCGTTATGTATACCTCTATAAGATCTCATCCTCCTACGCTCCATAGAATAGAGACCCAGCCTACTCAACCTGTCCCTATAGCTCACACCTTCTAGTCCTGGCAACATCCTCTGAATCTTTTCTGAACCCTTTCTAGCTTGACAATATCTTTCCTATAACATGGTGCCCAGAACTAAACACAATATTCTAAATGCGGTCTCACCAACATCTTATACAACTGTAACATGACCTTCCAACTTCCATACTCAATACTCTGACTGATGAAGTCCAAAGTGCCAAAAGCCTTTTTGACCACACTCCAGAGATGCCGCCTGGCCCGCTAAGTCACTCCAGCACTTTGTGTCTGTCTTCGGTGTAAGCCACCTTCTTACACATCTTACACAGTTGCTACTTACACATCTGCATTTCCTTTCTACTTATTTAAATGATGACAAGTTCAGAGATGCAGAGGAATGTGGATGTCGAAGGCATGATTCACAAAATGCAATATTGGAGATATTCCAGCCTCAGTCAGGTTGGAAATTTTAAAGAATGTTACTGTTAATTAAAAGGGTAATTAATAACTGAAGCTGGGCACAACATTTGCCACACCACCAGTCTTCCAGGACCTCCACTGCATTTAAAGACGACTCACAAATTTCCGCGAGGGCTCCTGCAATTTCCTCTCTAGCTTCCCACAATGTTCTCGGACATATCCGATCAGGACCTGGAGATTTGTCTACCTTTTTAACTTACTCCTTAGTTCACAAAACTCCTCCAGTGATAGACTCGATTTCATCTGCTCATACCTGTCACATGCCTCCTTTTTACTCTTGACCAAAGCCTCAATTTCCCTCGTCATTCCTTACGTTTGCCTGCCTTGCACTTGACGCTCCTTTTCCATCAAATAACAGTCCAATCAACTTGAGCGAATTCTTGTCTCATAACCTCAAATTTGGCCTTGCCCCAATTTAGCACTAAGTCTTGGGCCCACTATCCATAATTATCTTAAACTGAACAGAACTGTGGTCGCTGGTCCCAAAAGGCTCTTCCACGAACATTTCATCCACTTGCCCCTCCCAATTTTCCAAGACTAGATCAAACATTGCCCTCTCCTGTGTGGGGCCCTCAACATATTGCCGGAGAAAACTCACCTGAACACTTTTGACAAATAAATCTTTTGTACTATGACATTCCCAATTAACATTGGGAAACTATGACAACCATATTTGACCTGCAGCTGTCTGCAATCTCTTGCCACATTCACTGTTCTATTTCCCATTGACGATTCGGGGGACTGTAGTACACCCCCAACAAGTTGATCATCCCCTTTCTTGTTCCTCAGCTCCACCCATACAGCCTCACGAGATGAACCGTCCATAATGTCACTTGCAACCACTGCCGTGACATTCTCCTTAACCAATTACACAACCCCCACCTCCCCCTCCTCTTTTACCCTCGCCCCTCTCTCCTGAAGCACCTGTACCCAGGAACATTGAGCTACCAGTCCTGCCCCTCTCTTAACCAGGTTTCAGTCATGGCCACAACGTCCCAATTGCGTGTACCTATCCATACCCTCAGTTCATCTGTCTTGCCTGTCAGGCCTCCTGCATTAAAATAAGTGCAAATCAAACCAGCATTCCTTCCTCACTTCCTGCCTATTCTGTCTATACTTTCTCCCATCACCCTCCACACCAGCTTCTAACCAACCTGCCTCTGTCCTGTATAAATTCCTAATTTAGATAACTTCGATAACTTCTACAAGCACCTCCCTTTCTTACCCCATAATATGTCCTTCCCCCCTCTCCCTGACCTTGCACCAGTTTCTCTCAACCCCCCCCCCCCCCCCCCCCCCCCCCCCCCCCCCCCCCCCCCCCCCCCCCCCCCCCACTGAAAGTGAGATAGCTTCACAATTCGCAATAAGCGAGTTCGGCATTACGAATGAGCATGCCATGGTCAAAGTTTACTATGCATAAACATTGCTGGAAAGCAGTGGAGCTGTGTACATATACACCTTCATTTCTTCCGTTTTTGCCAGCTATGATTCTTCTGGGTAAGAAAATACTGCTTTCAAACTATGAATTGGTTGTATTTATTGTTCCTTTGTTAAAAGCTGAGATTATTTTGTTTTTTTATTGCTTTATGCTTTGGTGAATGAGCTGGATCGCGGTTGGAGTCAGCGCTGTTGAGTTGCTGCTGGGCCATCCCCGTCCCCACCCGGGTGTCACTCGGTGGGGGGGGAGGAATCCAGTGGCGGTTCGGCAGCGCTTGCAATGCCAGGGATCCGGGTTCGATTTTGGCTGCGGATGAGGCGTGGGTCTGTGTGCATGCTCTCCCCTGTCTCCCACTAGTATCTGTCCCCTCTCTCTTGCTGTTACACCCCGTTCTCACGCTACCTGCCCCATTGACTTATGGAGGTCTCTCTGGAATCGAGAATTTCATTGTTCATTCGTATTCATAGGTGCTGAAGAATTCCATTCTTTGAAATGAGCAGAATAGTGAAATTGTACTCAGAAACTATCATCGTTGTGTTCCAGTCTGGAATACATTAATTTTCCTATAAAGTGACCACACGACACCCCCGTTCCTCAGATTAAATATATTTTTATGTCGCAGGTAGATAGGGTGGTCATAAAGGCTTTTGGCACTTTGACCTTCATCAATCTGAGTATTGAGTATACAAGTTGGGAGGTCATGTTGCAGTTGTATAAGATGCTGGTGAGGCTGCATTTAGAGTATTGTGTTCAGTTCTGGGCACCATGTTATAGGAAAGATGTTGTCAAGCTGGAAAGGGTTCAGAAAAGATTTACAAGGATGTTGCCAGGACTAGAGGGTGTGAGTTATAGGGCTGGTTGAGTAGGCTGGGTCGCTATTATTTGGAGGGCAAGAGAATGCGGTGATCTTATAGAGGTGTATGAAATCATGAGAGCAATAGATCGGGTAGATACACAGTATCTTGCCCAGAGTTGGTGAACCAAGGACCGAAGGATATATAGGTTTAAGGTGAAGGGGAAAAGATTTAAAATAAATCTGATGGGTAGCTTTTTCACACAAAGGGTGGTGGGTGTATGGAACAAGCTGCCAGAGGAGATAGTTGAGGCTGGGACTATCCCAATGTTGAAGAAACAGTTAGACAGGTACATGGATAGGACGGGTTTGGAGGGATATGGACCAAATGCAGGCAGGCGGGACTAGTATAGCTGGGACATGTTGAAGGGCCTATTTCCATGCTGTATCACTCTGTGACTCTCTGACCCACTCACCCTAGTACTTTAAGTCTGAAGAAGCGTCTCAATGCAAAATGTCATGTATCCATTTTCTCAAGATGTGATGCCTAACCCGCTGAGTTACTTATGTATTTTGTGTCTATCTTTGGAGAGGATGTTTGCCTGCGTGGAGAATCTTGAATTAAGAGTCGATGTTTAAAAATAAGGGGTTATCCATTTAAGATGGAGATGAGACAAGATATTTTTTGAGGTTGTTTGGACATTAGTAGTCTTCCTCAAAGTGCTGTGGGAGCTGAATTTATGAACATTTCTTTGTAAGCTGAAAAGGCCGAAGTCCTGCCACCAGACCTGGTTGGAGTGTCAGCTGTTGGTTTGTGTAAATTGAGAAAAAGTTAGTAACAAGCTTTCTCTCTCAATTCTGACAAAGGGGTTTTCACATGAAACACTAACTCAGTTTCTCTTTCCTCGAATACTGCCTGGCATGCTGAGTATGTCCAGATTTTTGCATTTTTTAAATTTCAGATTTACAGCTTTCCAACTGTTAACAACAGGGTTCAAAGTGCTTTTCTACCTGTTATGAATTGTCTCTGTATTGCAGTCATACTTTTTCACCAGAGCAGCATTATCCTCAAGTTAATTCTATATTCTGTCTCGTCAGATTGCTGTACAACTGGTCCATGTCCCTTCCGTGTAACATGGTTCTGAAGAAAGCTGTCGACAGTTTGCTATGTTCCATGTGTCACATCCATCCCAGCTACTTTTCGTTGCTCATGGGTTGGATGGGCATCAGTCTGCCTCCAATACAAATGCAGCACAGACTTTCAATGACCGATGACAGCAAGAAAGAGGACTTGGATTCTGGTTTAACAGACGACTCTAAGAATGCACAGGCACCAATTGCACTAAATGAATCCCAACTGGTTACACTTGCAGCAGCAACACAGTCTCCAGAAGCTATTAAACAGCTCTTGGAATCTAGTTTACCTTCAATGCTTGTGAAGAGCTTAATCAGTTTCTGTTTCAGTCATATTTCTAGTCTGGATTTGGCAATGCCTTCTGCAGAGTTTTCCACAGACAGAAACAAAAGGCATCATTCGCAACAGCGTGCAATGAGCAAAGTTCCCATCACAGCTGATCTGGTGGCTCCTGTTCTCCATTTTCTAACTGAAGTAGGTAACAGCCACACCATGAAGGACTGGTTAGGGGGGCCTGAAGTAAACCCCTTGTGGACTGCTCTGTTGTTTTTATTGTGCCATTCCAACAGCAACAGTAGTTCTGGACACCACCACCAGAATGGATCTCATCATGTTGGTTCAAGATATCTTCCTCCATCCTCTTCAACCACAGGAATAGGATTAACCACTCAACAAAGAACAGCAATTGAAAATTCAACAGTCGCATTCTTCCTGCAGTGCATTTCTTGTCATCCATACAATCAAAAATTAATGGCTCAGGTAATGTCAACATTGTATATTAAATTGATTGCTGAACTTATTTGATGGCTGAAACTTGTGTTATGGGAACCTCAAATATTGGATTTAATGGGATTGAATATAATTTGAGTTAAGAAATAAGTGTGTACTGAATTTTAAACAACTTTTTAACACACTGTAAAGTGAAATTATTAAATAAGTTAAATTTTCCCAGAAAATAAATTACTTCCCCCCCCCCCCCCCATCTGTTAGTGAACAATATTGTTCTCAATCATTTTAGAGCCTTTTTCTAGCGACTGCACACCTTAACCAGAAAATTGAATTTTAATGACCGATACTGATTACTGATTCTAAATTCTTCATTATCCCTAATTGCCTCAGACAAAGTCATATCTACCGAGTAAATTTAAAGACCATTAAGAATCAGTTCTGTGAGCCTAGAGTTACCACCCAATCTTGCTCAGGATGTGGGAAGGAACTGCAGATGTTTGTTTACACCAGAGATAGACACAAAATGCTGGAGTAACTGCGGGGCAGGACAGTGCGACTAGAGTAACCATATAACCATATAATAGATGGAGCATTTTGGATGATATGTGCAAGCTGGACCAAAGGGCCTATTTCAATGCTTTTGATGGCTATAAATGCCACTAACTACTTCAACCACAACAGCGTTCAAGCACTGTGCAGAAACAAACTTGGAACTTTGCCCATCTCACCTTAAAGCTTTGCCTTCTACTATTTGATTTTCCCATTGTAGGAATAAGATTCTGAACGTCTAATTTATCTATCCCACTCACAATTTTCAGGCTCAGGTTGGGGGGAGATCCCCCCGCCACGGGTACCATGAAATCCCGTGCTACCTGCTCCATGGTCGGATAGTCGGCAACTAAACCATCTCCCCCGCCTGGTTTGCCAGGTGCGGAGGGGGCTGTGGACCCCCAGCAGGACCAGAAACAAGACCTGTCAAAGGGCGGATGAGCTCCTAGCGAGCCAACGGCCGTGCACACTTCAGTAGAAGTTGCGATCACTGTCGTACACAGCATCGTAAGGTTGATGTTTTCAACCATGATGATGACTCGTGATTTTACATACTTTTATCAGGTCTACCCGCAACCTTCGGCATTCCAGATAAAACAATCCAAGTCGGGAGCTAATACCTTCTAATCCAGGCACCATTCTGGTAAACCACCTCTACACCCCTGTTAAAGTCTCCTCATCCTTCCTGTAATGGGGTGACCAGAACTGCACGCAATAATCCAAATGCAGCAGAACCAAAGTCCTATAATGCTGCATCACCTGAGACATCGCAGATTAAGTTACCTTTCAATGGCTGAAAGCTGACCGTTTTGATCATGATAAACGTATAATATCTTGTTATGTTTGATTTGTTTACTTAAAATCAATTTGATATTATGCTGAATATTATGCAATACTTTATCAGATGACCATTTAGCAATAACTCACAACAGTCATACTGCATGGAAACATACAATAGAAACTTATTTTAAAATTCAAATGCTTTCAGGTTCTGTGTGAACTATTCCAGTCAACACCTCAGCGATCAAATATCCCAACATCTGGAAATATTTCTGGTTTTATCAGGAGGCTTTTCTTGCAGCTGATGCTTGAAGATGAGAAAGTGACGGTGTTCCTACATTCTCCTTGCCCTGTAAGTACCAATTGACATTTATCAGCACAGTTAACAACGAGTGCAGGTTTCAATCATCTCTAAAAGTAACCACGTAACATTTTAGCTAGACTTGGTTAGATACACACATGACCTAGAATGAACGATTGTAGTTGGAATATGGTGCAGATGGAGAGTGGAAGATAGCACATTGATTTGCTACTGACATTGGAGAGGATTTCTGCCAGTTGGCAATGTGATGTGAACTTCAAAGAAGATTTAGGAAGGAGAAGTTTGAAATGTAGTTAGTGTAATAAACAGATGGTTATAACAAAGTCAATCAGCAAAAAGGGTTAAAATGATAAAATTAAAGATGTAGAAACAATGAATTGTAGATGCTGGTTCTACACAAAAGGGCACAGTGCTGGAATAACTCAGTAGATTAGACAGCATCCCTGGAGAACATGATGCAGGGCTCTCACTTAACCTTTTTTCCCTGTTGCCAGCCGGGCAACCTTGACAGCTTTTTAGGTTGCCAAATGACAGTTTAGGTGGTCATTGAAGACGATTTGCATGACTCGTGCGATAATGTGCTCGGACAAAGTGCGTAGTTACCAGTCGGAATTATGCTCAATGAAGCATTCACATATTATGTTCAAGAAGGAACTGCAGATGCCGGAAAATCAAAGGTGGTCAAAAGTGCTGGAGAAACTCAACGGGTGCAGCAGCATCTATGGAGCGAAGGTAATAGGCAACGTTTCAGGCCGAAACCCATCAGTCTGAAGAAGGGTTTCGGTCCGAAACGTTGCCTATTTCCTTCGCTCCATAGATGCTGCCGCATCCGCTGAGTTTCTCCAGCACTTTTGTCTACATTCACATATTATTTCTGTTTCAAATAACTCACAAATTAAACATATTCACCAATCAGGACATGATATATACCACAGTGACATGCAGCAAAATTATAATACAATATCTCAACTCTTTTTACACATTGCAATTAATGCAATTTCTATTAGTTCTTTCCACTTCCAAACAAAAATGTGGTTGGATTATTCAGCGTATGATCAACAATAAATGACCATGTCATATGCTTAAATCCTGCAGGACCATGTTTTCTGTGAAGAACCGAAAATTACCATATATGCTTAACCATGCACACTGCAGATTGATGCAAGCATGTTTTCTGTGAAGAACCGAAAATTACCATGACAAGGCCATAGCATGGGTCGTTATCTGTCCCTTAATTCTCATGTCATGCCCTCTTGTTTGAATTTTCCCTACCCTCAATGGGAAAAACGTATCCACGTCAACACTGTCTATCCCTTTCATCATTTTAAAGACCTCAATCAAGTCCCCCCTTAACCTTCTGCGCTCCAAAGAATAAAGACCTAACTTGTTCAACCTTTCTCTGTAACATAGTTGCTGGAACCCTGGCAACATTCTAGTAAATCTCCTCTGTACTCTCTCTATTTTGTTGACATCCTTCCTATAACTAGGCGACCAAAATTGTACACCATACTCCAGAATTGGTCTTACCAATGCCTTGTACAATTTTAACATTACTTCCCTACTCCTATATTCAATGCTCTGATTTATAAAGGCCAGCACACCAAAGGCTTTCTTTACCACCCTATCTACATGCGATTCCACCTTCAGGGAACGTCTCTGACCAACGCCAAAGTGCCGCCAACACCTCGCCACTGCCTCCCCTCCTCCAGCCAACAGCAAGGTGCGGGTCCGAGCGGTGCCGTTCAAAGATCCTATAGGATCTGTTGTGCAGCTGCTTCAGACGCCGGAAGGAGACCTAACTCCCTCCCTCCCGGCCTCGGCGCACAGCACGGGTTGATTGGAAAGTGCTGTTCGCAGAGTTGCAAGCAGCGATCAGGGCGATAGCAGCCGCTGATGGCAAATCTGCAAAAAGGAGCTTTCAAACAACCAGTCTTACACGGCGACGCCGGGAGGAGGGAGAGCGAGGCCTTGTTCCGCCGGGCGGGGTGAGGGAGGAGGAGGCGCTCTGACCCTTCGCCACCCCCCTCCTAGCAAAGATATCTTTGGCTCCTAGTATCTTTGCCTCGCAATTAAAGATACTAAAGGAATACGGCCGCCGCCCACACGAAACGTCAGTTCCTATACTCCAGAGATGCAGCCTGACCGCGGAGTTACTCCAGTTTTTTTGCGTCTACCAGTATAAACCAGTATTTGGGTGCCAAGCCGGGCAAAATGAGTCGGCGTTTAGGTTGCCCGGGGTCACTTTGGGTGGTCAATGGCACCCGGGCAACAGCTAATTTCGAGCCCTGTGATGGGTGATGTTTTCGGTCGAGGCCCTTCTTCAGACTGACTGTGGGTGGGAAGAAGAAAGCTCAAAGGAGAAAGGCAGGACAGAGCGTTGCATGTAATAGGTCAACATAGTGATACAGTGTGGAAACAGGCCCTTTGGCCCAACTGCCCACCTCGGCCAACAATGTCCCAGCTACACTAGTCCCACCTGCCTGCGTTGGGCCCAGATTCCTCTAAACCTTTCCTATACACGTACCTGTCTAAATGTTTCTTAAACATCACAATAGTACATAAACGTCACACACACACACCCACCACACTTTGTGTGAAAATGGTACCCCTTCAGGTTCCTATTAAATCTTTTCCCCCCTCACCTTAAACCTATGTCCTCTGGTTCTTGATTTCCCTACGCTGGGCAAGAGACTCTGTGCATCTACCCGATCTGTTCCTCTCATGATTTTATACACCTCTAAGATCATACCTCATCCTCCTGCGCTACAAGGAATAGAGTCCCAGCCTACTCAACCTCTGCCTGTAGCTCAGACCCTCGGCTCCTGGCAACATCCTCGTAAATCTTCTCCACACCCTTTCCAGCTTGACAACGTCTTTCCTACAACATGATGCCCAAAACTGAACACAAGACTCTAAATGCGGCCTCACCAACGTCTTATACAACTGCAACATGACCTCCCAACATCTGTGCTCAATACTGGCTGATGAATGCCAATGTGCCAAAAGCCTTTTTGACCTCCCTATCTATGTGAGATTCCACCATCAAGGAACCATGCACCTGTACTCCTAGATCCCTTTGCTCTACAACACTTCCCAGAGCCCTACCATTCACTGTGTAGGTCCTCCCCATGTTAGACTTCCCAAAATGCAACAACTCACATTTCACTGTATTAAATTCCATGAAAAATTCCTTTAGCCCAGCTGCCCAACTGATCAAGATTCTGCTGCAATTTTTAACAACCATCCTCACCATCTGCAATTGCACCCACTTTAGTGTCACTTGCTAATCTTGCCATATACATTCTCATCCAACATAGGCAAGGGTTTTATTTTGGTAGGCAGGTGGTTGGAACAAAGGCCAGAAATAAGAAGGAAGATGTGAGACCGGTTTGAAGAATTGTGAAATGTTGTGAATTGCTGTAGTCGAATGCTCCTTGCATTTTCAACAAGTTAAGGGAAAAAGAGTAGCAAAGTCAAATGTGGGTCCTTGAAGGCAGACACGGGATAAATTATTATGGGGAACATAGGAAATGGCAGAAGAGTTGAACAGGTACTTCAGATCTGTCTTCACTGAGGAAGACACAAATAATCTGCCAGATGTACTGGAGGACAGAGGATCTAAGGGGGTAGAGGAACTGAAATAAATTTTCATTAGGCGAGAAATAGTATTGGGTAGGCTAATGGGACTGAAGGATAATAAATCCCGTGGGCCTGATGGTCTGCATCCCAGGGTCCTCGGGGAGGTGGCTCTAGAAATAGTGGATGCATTGGTGATCATTTTCCAATGTTGGATAGATTCAGGATCAGTTTCTGTGGATTGGAGGATAGCTAATGTTATCCCACTTTTCAAGAAAGGAGCGAGAGAAAACGGGGAATTACAGACCAGTTAGCCTGACTTCGGTGGTGGAAAGATGCTGGAGTCAATTATTGAAGAGGCAATAATGGGGCATTTGGATAGCAGTAAAAGGATTAGTCCAAGTCAGCATGGATTTATGAAAGGGAAACCATGCTTGACTAATCTTCTGTATTTGTTTGAGGATGTGACAAGCAAAATAGATGAAGGGGAGCCAGTGGATGTAGTGTATCTAGACTTTCAGAAAGCCTTTGATAAGGTCCTGACTGGTGACTAAAATTAGAGCACATGGTATTGGGGGTAGGGTGTTGACGTGGATAGAAAATTGGTTGGCAGACAGGAAGCAAAGAGTAGGAGTGAATGGGTCCTATTCAGAATGGCAGGCAGTGGCGAGTGGAGTGCCGCAAGGCTCTGTGTTGGGGCCGCAACTGTTTACCATATATATTATTGATTTGGAAGAGGGAAATAGGAGCAACACTAGCAGGTTTGCAGATGACACTAAGCTGGGTGGCAGTGTGAACTGTGAAGGGGATGATGGGAGGTAGCAGGGTGACCTGGACAGGTTGAGTTTGTGGGTGGATGCGTGGCAGATGCAGTATAATATAATAAATGTGAGGTTATCCACTTTGTGACAAAAACAAGGGGGCAGATTATTATCTCAATGGGGTTAGGTAAGGGGGAGGTACAGCGAGACCTGGGTGCCCTTGTAGGTTGGTGTGCAGGTACAGCAGGCAGTGAAGAAAACTAATGGAATGTTGGCATTCATAACAAGAGGATTTCTGTATAGGAGTAGGGAGGCTCTTCTGCAGTTGTATAGGGCTCTCATAAGACCATATCTGGAGTATTGCATACAGTTTTAGTCTCCTAATTTGAGGAAGGACATCCTTGTGATTGAGGCAGTGCAGTGTAGGTTCACGAGATTGACCCCTGGGATGGCGGGACTGTCATATGAGGAAAGATTGAAAAGTCTAGGCTTGTATTCACTGGAGTTTAGAAGGATTAGGGGGGGAATCTTATAGAAGCATATAAAATTATAAAAGGACTGGACAAGCTAGATGTGGGAAAAATGTTCCCAATGTTGGGCAAGTCCAGAACCAGGGGCCACAGTCTTAGAATAAAGGGTGATAAAAAAGCTGAGGTGATGAAAAATGTTTTCACCCAGAGAGTTGTGAATTTATGGAATTCCCTGCCACAGAGGGTAGTGGAGGCCAAATCACTGGATGGATTTTAGAGAGAGTTAGATAGAGCTCTAGGGGCTGGTGGAATCAAGGGATATGGGGAGAAGGCAGGCACGGGTTATTGATTGTGGACGATCAGCCATGATCGCAATGAATGGCGGTGCTGGCTCGAAGGGCCGAATGGCCTCGTGCATCAATTTTCTATGTTTCTATGATTTGACCTCTTTGCCTAAATATTTCAGTGGATTCGACATTGGGGAAAGGCTGTCAAAAAAGGAAAGGATGGTAGTGAAAGGATGGTAGTTGTGCACTAATGTTAAGGGAGGAGGTTACTGATCTTGGCATGGCAGATTGTCATGGTGAAATGGATTCAATTTGAGACCGAAACAAGCAAAGGGCTGAAAAATTTTGGAGGGAGAATCCAGAAATCGGAGGTGCAAAGGGACGCGAGTGCAGGTGTAGGATTCCCAAAACGTTAATTTGCAAGTTGAATCGGTAGTAAGGAAGGCAAATGCAATGTTAGCATCTATTTCAAGGGGAATAGAATAGAAAGACAGGGATGATGTGCTGAGGCTCTATAAGGCGCTGGTCAAGCCGCATTTGGAGTATTGTGAGCAATTTTCACTTCACACCCAATTACCCACACCCTCCGTGCTGCACAACATCACTTCTCCATCATCAATAATAAAAATAGAGGAGGTGGAGAGGGTTTTCAGAAGACAGAAAAGCCGGAAACTCCAGGACTGGACAATATTTCCCCCTCTGCTCTCAAGCTCTGTGCTGAACAACTGGCACCAGTCCACACAGACATTTTTAACCAATCCCTGCAAACCTGTACTGTCCCTGCCTGCTTCAAAGTCTCCACTATTGTCCGTGTTCCCAAAAAAGCAAGAATTACTCGTCTTAATGACTACAGGCCTGTCGCACTGACCTCTGTAGTCATGAAGGCTTGTGCTGGCCAAACTGAAAAATATCACTGGACCCTCTGCAGTTTGCATAGCGGACCAATAGACCTGTGGATGATGCAGTCAACCTGGGCCTGCACTTCATTCTCCAGCACCTAGACCGCCAGGGGACCTATGTGAGGATCCTGTTTATTGATTTTAGCTCTGCATTCAACACCATTGTGCCAGAGCTACTACACTCCAAACTTTCCGAGTTGACTGTGCCTGAAACCCTCTGTCGGTGGATCACCAGCTTCCTGACAGACAGGAAGCAGCATGTGAGGCTGGGAAAGCACATCTCGGACCCGCAAACCCTCAGCATAGGAGCACCGCAAGGTTGCGTACTCTCTACTTTCTCTACACCAACGACTGCACCTCCACAGACACTTCTGTCAAGCTTCTCAAGTTTGCAGACGACACAACCCAAAATTGGACTGATCCAGGATGGGGAGGAATCTGCCTGCAGTCAGGAAGTGTCACAGCTGGCGTCCTGGTGCCATAGCAACAACCTGGAGCTCAATGCTCTGAAGGCAGTGGAATTGATTGTAGACTTTAGGAGAGCTCCCCCTCCCCTCACCCCACACACCATCAACAACACCACAGTCACATCTGTGGGGTCTTTTAAGTTCCTGGAACCATCAAAATATAAAAGTGGATAAGTCTCCAGGTCCTGACAGGATATTCCCTAGGACATTGAGGGAAGTTAGTGTAGAAATAGCAGGAGCTATGACAGAAATATTTCAAATGTCATTAGAAACGGGAATAGTGCCGGAGGATTGGCATGTTGTTCCATTGTTTAAAAAGGGTTCGAAGAATAAACGTAGCAATTATAGACCTATTAGTTTGACGTCAGTGGTGGGCAGATTAATGGAAAGGATACTTAGAGATAATATATATAAGCATCTGGATAAACAGGGTCTGATCAGGAACAGTCAACATGGATTTGTGCCTGGAAGGTCATGTTTGACAAACCTTCTTGAATTTTTTTGAAACGGTAACTAGGGAAATTGATGAGGGTAAAGCAGTGGATGTTGTCTATATGGATTTCAGTAAGGCCTTTGACAAGGTTCCCCATGGAAGGTTGGTTAAGAAGGTTCAATCTTTGGGTGTTAATGGCGGAGTAGCAAGATGGATTCAACAGTGGCTGAATGGGAGATGTCAGAGAGTAATGGTGGATGGCTGTTTGTCAGGTTGGAAGCCGGTGACCAGTGGGGTGCCTCAGGGATCTGTGTTGGGTCCACTGTTGTTTGTCATGTACATCAATGATCTGGATGATGGGGTGGAAAATTGGATAAGTAAGTATGCAGATGATACTAAGATAGGTGGTGTTGTGGATAATGAAGTAGATTTTCAAAGTCTACAGAGAGATTTGGGCCATTTGGCCAAGTGGGCTGAAAGATGGCAGATGGAGTTTAATGCTGTTAAGTGTGAAGTGCTACATCTTGGCAAGAAAAATCTAAAATAGGAAGTACATGGTAAATGGTAGGGAATTGAGGAATGCTGTGGAACAGAGGGATCTAGGAATAACTGTGCATAGTTCCCTGAAGGTGGAATCGCATGTAGATAGGGTAGTAAAGAAAGCCTTTGGTGTGCTGGCCTTTATAAATCAGAGCATTGAATGTAGGAGTAGGGAAGTAATGTTAAAATTGTATAAGGCATTGATAAGACCAATTCTGGAGTATGGTGTACAATTTTGGTCGCCTAGTTATAGGAAGGATGTCAACAAAATAGAGCACAGAGGAGATTTACTAGAATGTTGCCAGGGTTCCAGCAACTATGTTACAGAGAAAGGTTGAACAAGTTAGGTCTTTATTCTTTGGAGCGCAGAAGGTTAAGGGGGGGGGTACTTGATTGAGGTCTTTAAAATGATGAAAGGGATAGACAGAGTTGACGTGGATAAGCTTTTCCCATTGAGGGTAGGGAAGATTCAAACAAGAGGGCATGACATGAGAATTAAGGGACAGAAGTTTCAGGGTAACGTGAGGGGGAACTTCTTTACTCAGAGGGTGGTGGCTGTGTGGAATGAGCTTCCAGCAGAAGTGGTGGAGGCAGGATCGATTTTAACATTTAAAAGTAAAGTGGATAGGTATATGGACGGGAAGGGATTGGAGGGGTATGGTCTGAGTGCAGGTAGATGGGACTAGGGGAAAACAAATGGTCGGCACGGACTGGAAGGGCCGAGAGAGCCTGTTTCCGTGCTGGAATTGTTATATGGTTATATCTCCAAGGACCTTGAGTGGGGGGCTACCATCAACTCCACAGTCAAAAAACCACAACAGAGGATATACTTCCTGCAGCAGCTGAGGAAGCACAATCTGCCACAGGCAATGATGGTCCAATTCAATACGGCCATCGTAGAGTCTGTTCTCACCTTCTCCATCATGGTCTGGTTTGGCTCAGCCACCAAGCCACAACATCCGGAGGCTGCAGCGAATCGTCCAATCAGCTGAGAAGGTTAT
Source organism: Okamejei kenojei (assembly GCA_035221665.1). Classification (NCBI taxonomy): domain Eukaryota; kingdom Metazoa; phylum Chordata; class Chondrichthyes; order Rajiformes; family Rajidae; genus Okamejei; species Okamejei kenojei. Next base: position 96,306,635 of record CM069138.1, read on the forward strand.
TAGATACATAGAAAGATAGAAAATAGGTGCAGGAGGAGGCCATTTGACCCCTCGTGCCAGCACCGCCATTCATTATGATCATGGCTGATCGTCCCCTATCAATAACCCGTGCCTGCCTTCTCCCCATATCTCTTGACTCCACTAGCCCCTAGAGCTCTATCTAACTCTCTTAAATCCATCCAGTGACTTGGCCTCCACTGCCCTCTGTGGTGGGGAATTCCATAAATTCACAACTCTCTGGGTGAAAAAGTTTTTTCTCACCTCAGTCTTAAAGGTCTTAAAGCTTGGAACATCCCCTTTATTCTAATACTGTGGCCCCTGGTTCTGGACTCATTCAACATTGGGAACATTTTTCCTGCATCTAGCTTGTATAATTTTATAATTTTATATGTTTCTATAAGATCCTCCTCATCCTTCTAAACTCCAGTGAATGCAGCCTAGTCTTTTCGATCTTTCCTCATATGACAGTCCCGCCATCCCAGGGATCAATCTCGTGAACCTACGCTGCACTGCCTCAATCACAAGGATGTCCTTCCTCAAATTAGGAGACCAAAACTGTACACAATACTCCAGATGTGGTCTCACCAGCACCCTATAGAACTGCAGAAGAACCTCTTTACTCCTATACTGAAATCCTCTTGTTATGATGCCCAACATTCCATTAGTTTTCTTCACTGCCTGCTGTTCCTGTAAGCCAACTTTCAGTGATCTGTGTACAAGGACTCCCAGGTCTCGCTGCACCTCCCCCTTACCTAACCTAACCCCATTGGCTGCAACTTTCCCCCCATTGATGAACTGTACACTGCAAGGGCCAGGAAGCGAGCGGGCAAGATCATCTCTGACCCCTCTCACCCGGGCCACAAACTCTTTGAATCACTTCCCTCATTATTGCTACTTTTATAGTTAATGCACTTTTCTGTTATCTCCTTGCATATTTGCATTTGTCACTCAATGGTGAGCCTTTTGAATGCACCAAGTAGTGTAATGTCCTCTCTATTGTTTCTTCCTCGAACTAAACACGTTCTCCCTATTGATTCTTCTGTGATATTCCCTCTCTAGCATTCTTTTTAATCAATATTGCTACCCCACCTTTCCAGACATGTTGCATCCATGCCGAGTTGCCTCTTGAGGCACCATTCAGTCCTCACCATCATTATTGTATTTCCAAGTGACAAAATATGCCATGTGTTTCAAACCAAATTTAATTGTTACATATTTTCTATTTTCACTGACTCCAACTTGTTAGGATGTTAATGTAGCATAAACTCTAAAATAGTAAAATAAGTTTTATCTGATGTTGGTGAAGTCTTGTTTGTACCCTGTGTCCCTTTCTGATCTGCGTTCGTCTCCGTAGCATCTATCCTTTGCGTTATACTATTTCCTTTTTCTTTTTCTCTATCTTCCTCAGCACCCCTTCAACCGAGCTCCAATCTTCCATTTCTAGCTTAGCTTTTCTCCCTTCTAATTCCCACAGCTGCCAAATTAATCTGATAGATGTTCTGTTGCAGCTTGTAAATGACATAATGGATTTAACGTTCATAGTACAGAGCCTATTTGATTTGTTGCTGCAGGGTGGATAAGAGAAATGTTAGAACAGCATCGTGAACTTTACAGATGTGATAAATGAATGAGAGGTCTGGCATAGAAAGCTACGTCATAAAGTAAGATAAAAATGATTACAGGAGTGGTTGAGACTAGATGGATAGATACACGACAAAAAGATTGTAAAAAAGGAAATAGTGATTGTAGGTGATTGTGATTGTAACTGTTTGCTCTCATATTGACAATGACAGCAGTCTGTTTCCATGTAGATTTATACCGAGTCCCCTTGACTTATACCCCATTCTGCGATGTTTAACTTGGTGCTCTTTCTTGTTTCCTAAAATTGTGATTTGCCATGATTTTACAGCTTTATAAAGGTCGAATTAATGCTACTAGTCATGTGATCCAACATCCCATGTACGGAGCTGGACATAAATATCGAACTCTTCATTTGCCAATTTCAACCACCTTAGCTGAAGTTTTGGACCGTGTATCAGGTGGGTGTATTTTAATTGATGCAAAATTCTTGTTGCAATTATTGGTCCAATTAATCAGAACTGAAGTATAAAGAACTAATCAATGAATAAACTGTGGCATTAAAGACCCTTTATTGATGGACAGCTTTTCTGTTCATTCCAGGAAATCATGCCCATTATGAAAGTGAACAAGGTTACATAGAACATAAAATAGGAATGGACCTTTCAGCCCACAATGTTTGTGCTGAACATTTGTTTTGAAAAGGGAGAAGTCTGGACCTTGGGGGAAAGGTATTAAATTGGAGTAAGGCAGATCACAATGTTATTGGGCAGGAACTAAGGAGAGTACATTGGGAGCAGTTGTTTTTGGGTTACTCGGCATCTAACAAGTGGGAGTCATTTAAAGGCCAGTTTTTCAAAGTTCAAGACTAGCACGTTTGAGTAAAGAAGAGGGATAAGGATTGCAAGGTGAAGGAATTCCTGTTCCTGAGTTCCGGATGGGATCTATCCCAAGTAATGAAGATTCAGATGTAAAGCTGGGAAGCTATTGCAGAGGCTTGTTTGGGATAGGATTTACTCCCATTTGGAAGAGGACGGGTTGATTAGGGAGTCAGCATGGTTTTGTATGCGGACGGTCATATTTTTCTCGATCTAATGTTTTGAGGAGGTAATGATGGTGATTGATGAGGATAGGTGAGGGGGTATTGACTATATGGAGTTTAGTTTAGCTGATCCAGAATATTAAGATGCACAGTAAAGTGGTCGTATGGATTCAGAATTGACTAAATAAAAGACATTGGTTTGGGGTTAAAGGGTGTTATAGAGGCTGAATATCTGTGGCCAGTGGAGTTCTGCAGGGATCTGTAAAGATAAATATAAATATCAATTTACAAATGACTTGGCCATTATTTCAGATGGGTTCGTTTGTAAGTTTGCAAATGACACCAAGACGTCATTTCACATCAATGATTTGGATGAGAACATACATGGCAAGATTAGCAAGTTTGCAAAAGTGGTTGGCTTTGCAGATAGTGAAGATGGTTGTGAAAAATTGCAGCAGGTTCTTGATCAATTGGCCAGGTGGGCTGACGGGATGGTTGATGGAATTTAGAGTCATAGAGTGATACAGTGGGAAAACATGCCCTTCGGGCAGGACCTACACAGTGAATGATTGGGCTCTGCGGAATGTTGTAGACCAGAGGGATCTAGGAGTGCAGGTGCATAGCTCCCTGAAGGTGGAGTCACAGGTAGATCGGGTAGTCAAAAAGGCTTTTGGCACATTGGCCTTCATCAGTCAGAGTAATGAGAATAGAAGTTGGGAGGTCATGTTGCAGTTGTGCAAGATGTTGGTGAAGCCAGATTTAGAATATTGTGTTCAGTTCTGGGCACCATTTTACAGGAAAGATGTTGTCAAGCTAGAAACGGTACAGAGAAGATTTGTGAGGATGTTGCCAGAACTAGAGGGTGTGAGCTATCGGGAAAGTTTGAGTAGGCTGGGAGTCTATTCCTTGGAGCGCAGGAGGATGAAGGGTGGTCTTCTCGAGGTGTATAAAATCATGAGAGGAATCGATTGGGTAGATGCACAGAGTCTTGCCCGGAATAGGTAAATCGAGGACCGGAGGGCATAGGTTTAAGGTGAAGGGGAAAAGGTTTAATAGGAATCTGAGGTGTATCTTCTTCACACAAAGGGTGGTGGATGCATGGAACGAGGTGCCATGGGAGGAAGGAACTATCCCATGGTTTGGAGGGATATGGACTAAACTTGAGCAAGTGGGTCTAATGTAGATGGGACATGTATGGAAATGGAAACAATGTACTACATAGATACATAGACAATAGGGACAGGAGTAGGCCATTCGACCCTTCGAGCAAGCACCACCATTCATTGTGATCATGGCTGATCATTCACAATCGGTACCCCGTTCCTGCCTTCTCCCCATGGCCCTTGATTCCGCTAGCCCTGAGAGCTCTATCTAACTCTCATTTGAATGCATCCAGTGAATTGGCCTCCACTGCCTTCTGAGGCAGAAATTTCCACAAATGCACAACTCTCTGTGTGAAAATGTTTTTCCTCATCTCTGTTCTAAATGGCCTACCCCTTATTCTTAAACTATGGCCCCCTGGTTCTGGACTCCCCTAACATAGGGAACATGTTTCCTGAATCTAGCGTGCCCAATCTCATAATAATTTTATGTTTCTATAAGATATCCTGTCATCCTTCTAAATTCCAGTGAATACAAGCCCAGTCGACCCATTCTTTCATCATATGACAGTCCCGCCATCCCGGGAATTAACCTTGTGAACCTACGCTGCACTCGATAGCAAAAATGTCCTTCCTCAAATTAGGAGACCAAAACTGCACACAATACTCCAGGTATGGACTCACCAGGGCCCCGTACAACTGCAGAAGGACCTCTTTGCTCCTGTACTCAACTCCTCTCGTTAACGTACAAAAGATTTACTGTATCTGCTGTTCCAGGTGTGGACTCGGATATCGGCGAGACCAAGCGCAGGCTCGCGATCAATTTGCTGAACACCTATGCTCAGTCTGCCTAAACCTACGGATCCCCCGGTTGCTAAACACTTTAAGTCCCCCTCCCATTCCCACACTGACCTTTCTGTCCTGAGCCTCCTCCATTATCAGAGTGAGGTCCAGCGAAAGTTTGAGGAACAGCACCTCATATATCTCTTACACCCCAGTGGTATGAATTGCAGGAAAAATGTTCCCAATGTTGGGTGAGTCCAGAACCAGGGGCCACAGTCTTAGAATAAAGGGGAGGTCATTTAAGACTGAGGTGAGAAAAAACTTTTTTACCCAGAGAGTTGTGAATTTATGGAATTCCCTGCCACAGAGGGCAGTGGAGGCCAAATCACTGGATGGATTTAAGAGAGAGTTGGATAGAGTTCTAGGGCCTAGTGGAGTCAAGGTATATGGGGAGAAGGCAGGCACGGATTATTGATAGAGGACGATCAGCCATGATCACAATGAATTGCGGTGCTGGCTCGAAGGGCCGAATGGCCTCCTCCTGCACCTATTTTCTATGTTTCTATGAATATTGACGTCCCTAGCTTCAAGTAACCCTTGCTTTCCCTCTCTCTCCATCCCTCCCCCTTCCCAGTTCTCCGACCAGTCTGACTGTCCCTCTGATTACATTGTATCTCTGCTTGCTTTGTTGTCACCTTCTCCTAGCCAACAAGGTCTAGTCTATATTTTCCTTGATTTGCGTCTCTTTTGATCTCTTACACTTCCTTATTTCTGTAACTCCGTCTCCCCTGAAGAAGGGTCTCGAGCTGAAACATCACCCATTCCTTCTATCCAGAGATGTTGCCTGTCCCGCTGAGTTACTCCAGCATTTTGTAAACGGACATCTGCAGTTCCTTCCTACGCAAAAGACCAGGAAACATGGATCCATTTGATCATTTCAAACCCTTCACATAAGAAATTGGAAATTGAGAAGAAGACTGTTTTAAAGTTATGACAAGAGTATTTGCCTTGACATTGTTTTTCCTTTTTTTCCTTGTGTATTAGATACACCAAGTATAACTGCTAAATTGATCAGTGAGCAAAAAGAAGAAAAGGAGAAAAGGAACCAGGAGGAGAAAGACAAGTTGAAGAATGATAATGGTTTCCAAGACAACTACAGTGTTGTTGTTGCTTCTGGTAATTATTTTTCTGATGTAGAGTCGCCCAGTTTTCCTCATGGTATTGATTCTTCAATCCCTCCAGATGATGGTTTTATCCTTGCATAATCCTGATAGAAAGTTCAGGGAATTATGATTTATTTCAAATCAATGATTCTCTATTTTGAAATATAGTAGTATAAATATATACTACTACATTTCAAAATAGAGAATCCTTTATTTGGGGTTTATTGTCATGAACACCAGGGAGCAATGAAATTCCATGTTTGCATGAAGCTCATAGATAACGGTATACATTTTAATGAAAGGAACAACCAGTGAATGCAAAACAGCAGAATGTTGCCAAGATTGTCATGCAGTCTGAAGTAGTGCAAACAAAAGTGCAATAATGGAATAACTGAAGGAAGTTGAGTTAGGAGGCAGAGTGAATGGCAGCATCTCCAAGAAAGGTGTATGAAAAAGATAATTAGTTTGGGAGTATGTTCGCAGTGGGAAAGAAACTGTTCTCAAGGCTAAACGTCCAGGAGTTCAAGCTCCTGTATCATCTATCAGAAGGTAGAAGGTAAAAAAAAGGAATGGGCAGAGAAGCAGGCATCCCTCACGATACTTCCAACCTTCATGATGCAAAGTACAGTGAGGATGGATGTAATGTGCCTATGATGTACTTGGCCATGTTCATCACTCTCTTGTGGGTTCAGGCAGCCAAGAGCAGAGTAATTGCCATACCAGGCTGAGGTGCATCCTGTCTGAATACTTATAGGGTATCTGTCGAAATTGAAGGGTATCCTTGTGAGTATGCCAAATCTTTTCTAATGCCCAAGAAAGCTTTCTTGGTCACCACACCGATGTGAAGACTCTCGGTTAGGTTGCTGGTGATACTGAGGAACCTGAAGCTGAGGGAACTGAGCGCTAAGCATGAGGCGCATCAGTATGGATGGAAGAAATGTTATGACCAATTCGAACCAACTTGGATCTACCAGTTAGGAAGTCCAAAACACAGTTGCGGATAGACACCTTAACGCCATGGTTCATGGCCTCGAAGGGCCGAATGGCCTCCTCCTGCACCTATTTTCGATGTTTCTATGTGAGTTTAGAGATGAGTTTATTTGGTATTAGCCAAGAGTGTTTTATTGTCATATGTCCCAGATAGAACAATGACATTCTTACTTGCTGCAGAACAACAGAATATGTAATCATAATAAATAATATAATAAAAACTCAGAAAAAAAAGAACAAACAACAACAGTGCAATAATAATAATAGTCCACTGTCGTTCATAGCTTATGAGGTTGAAGTGTTTAATACCCTGATGGTTGTAGGGAAGAAGCTGTTCCTGAACCTGGACGTTACAGTACTCAGACTCCAGTACCTTCTTCCTGATGGCAGTGGTGAGATGAGTGTGTAACCAGGATGGTGTGGGCCTTTGATGATTTTGGGTGCCTTTTTGAGGCAGAGACTACGATAGATCCCTTCGATGGTGGGGAGGTCAGAGCCGGTGATAGCCTGGGCAATGTTTACAACTTTTTACAGTCTTTTACGCTCCTGGACGTTCAAGTTGCCGAACCAGGCCACGATGCAACCGGTCAGTATGCACTCTACTGTAAACCTGTAGAAGTGCAGGAGAATCCTTTTTGACATGCCGAATCTCCGTAATCTTCTCAGGCAGTAGAGGCATTGATGTGCTTTCTTTATGATTGCATCAGTGTGCTGGGTCTAGGAAAGATCTTCGGAAATATGCACGCCCAGGAATTTGAAGTTTTTGACTCTCTCAACCATTGATGTAAACAGGATTGTGGGTCCTCATCCTTCCTCTTTCAAAGTCCACAATCAGTTCTGTGGTTTTGCTGATATTGAGAGCCATGTTGTTGAGCTGGCACCATTTGGTCAAATGGTCGATCTCATTTCTATACTCTGACTCGTCCCCATCTGTAATTCGTCCCACAATGGTGGTGTCGTCAGCGAACTTGAAAATGGAGTTTGCACTATGTCTGGCTACACAGTCATGAGTATAGAGTGAGTAGAGCAGGGGGCTGAGCACACAGCCTTGAGGTGCTCCCGTACTGATTATCACTGAGGATTAAGTGTTTCTGCCAATTCGAACAGACTGGTCTGTGGATGAGGAAGTCGGGGATCCAATTGCAGAGGGATGCATAGAGACCCAGCTCCGTGAGTTTCATAACCTGCTTGCAGGGGCTGACGGTATTAAACACCGAGCTGTAGTCTATAAACAACAGCCTGACCTAAGTTTCTTTTTGTCCAAGTGGTCCAGCGCGGTGGAGGCCCAGTGAGATTGCATCCTCCGTTGACCTATTGTGATGGTAGGCAAACTGTAGTGGGTTCTTATTGAGGTAGTAGTTGAAGACTGAGCCTGTGATCAATGCAATCAATCCTGACTCGGGTGTTCAGATTGTCAAGGTGATCTAGAGCTCAAGAGAGATGGTCTTGGAACATGATGCAGATATGAGCCATTGCTGATCTTTCAAAGTACTTCATTACAGTTGATGCTAGAGCAACTGGGCAGTTGTCATTGATTCAGTGCACTTTATTTTTGTTGGAATGAGAGATTGAAGATGTCGGTGAGGAATGTGACCAATTGATTGGTGCATGATTTCAGAACCCTCCAGGGACTCCATCCTGGTCAGCCACTTTCCATAAGTTTACCCTTCTGAATGCAGATCGAGCCTGCCTCCAAGGTGTCTGGGTCAGAGCCAATGCAGGATGGGGCACATGCATTAATGGAAAACGGGTGTAGAAGGAATTGCTGGAGGTCACTGGTCTTCTGCTTGTAGTCCGTGATGGTCTTTAGACCCTGCCACAATCAATCAGCATTTGCTTGTTCTGCAATTCTCTCTTGGCATCCCTGATAGCCTTGTCGAGAACATACTTGCCCTTTCACAGTATGGCGTAATTTCTGTTACAAAGCCTGAGATTTAGACTTTAGCAGTGAGTGAATCTCCCTGTTCATCCAAACTTTAGGATAGATCTCAATTGTCTGCATTGGAATATTGTTGTCAATGGTTAAGGGGGGACTTGATTGAGGTCTTTAAAATGATGAAAGGGATAGACAGAGTTGACGTGGATACGTTTTTCCCATTGAGGGTAGGGAAGATTCAAACAAGAGGGCAGGACATGAGAATTAAGGGACAGAAGTTTCGGGGTAACGTGAGGGGGAACTTCTTTACTCAGAGGGTGGTGGCTGTGTGGAATGAGCTTCCAGCAGAAGTGGTGGAGGCAGGATCGATTTTAACATTTAAGAGTGAAGTGGATAGGTATTGACCAGGGATGGACGTGAAGAGAATGGAGGGGTATGGTCTGAGTGCAGGTAGAGGGGGATGGGGGAAAACAAATGGTCGGCACGGACTGGAAGGGCCGAGAGGGCCTGTTTCCGTGCTGTAATTGTTATATGGTTATATGGTTAATGCATTTCATAATGAAACTGGTGACGAGTGGCGTATACTCTGTTTCAGGCTGGATGATGTTCCAATTCATGACTGAGAAGAAGAATTAGTTGTCTGAGGTGTCTTGAACTTTAATTAAATTAAATTCGGTTCAATGAAATTGTTACTTGCAGCAGCACAACAGAATATGTAAACTCCAGCAATGATGTATGGGACATTAGGGTTTGCATCGAGAGCTGACATCTGAATATAATTCATCCAGTGCCAAAATTGCATTGACTTGCTGCTGACAAGATGCAGGATAAAGGGAATAATGTTTAGAGCAAGATACGGTGCAGTAATGTCCGATTAAAGATAGTCTGAGGGCTTCCAATGAGGTAGTTGGTAGCTCAGGACTACTACTTGGCAATAAGATGGTTCAATCCTTTGATAACAGCTGGGACAAAACTGTCCCTGAATCTGGAGTTGTGCGTTATCACACTTCTTTTACCTGATGGGAGAGGGGAGAAGAGGGATTGTCCGGGGTGATACTCGTCCTTGATTATGCTGGTGGCCTTGCTAAGGCGGTGTGGTGTAGATGGAGTCAACGGAAGGGAGGATGGTTTGCATGATGGTCTGGGCTGTGCCCACAATTCTCTGCAATTTCTTGCGGTCTTCGCTGGAGCTGTTCCCAAACTATGCTGTGATGCATCCCTATAAAATGATTTTTAAGGTGCAACTGTAGAAGATGGTGAGGGTTGTTGGGGACCTGGTGAACTTTGTAAACCTTCTAAGGAAGTAGAGGCGCTGATGTGCTTTCTTTGTAATTGCTGGACTAGAAGGATGAAAGGGAATCTTGTAGAAACATAACACATTCTTATTGGATTTAACAGGCTAGATGTGGGAACAATGTTCCTCATGTTGGGGGAGTCCAAAACCAGGGGTCACAGTTTAAGAATAAGGGGTAGGCCATTTAGGACTGAAATGACAAAGAAAATTTTCATCCAGAGAGTTGTGAATCTGTGGAATTTTCTGCCACAGAAGGCAGTGGAGGCCAATTCACTGGATGTTTTCTAGAGAGAGTTAGATATAGCTCTTGGTGTTAAAGGAATCAAGGGAAATGGGGAGAAAACAGGAACGGGTTACTGATTTTGGATGATCATCCACGAATGGCACCTAATTTCTTTGTTTCGCTTTGCACAGCTTCACTTCCTGAAGTCAATCACGATCTCCTTTGTTTTGCTGACATTGAAAAGAAGGTAGTTATCTTGACACCAGGTTACATGGTCCTCAATCTGCCTCCTGTACTCCATCTCGTTATTATTTCATATCCAGCCCATTAAGCTGGTGTTGTCTGCTAATTTGTAAATTTGGATTGGTATTTGGCTACACAGTCATGGGTGTACAAGGAGTTAAGAAGGGGGCAGAAAACGCATCCTTGTGGAGCACCATTGTTGAGGATTATCGTGGAGGATGATTTGTGGATTATGTCAATGATTTGGATGAGAATCTACAAGGCTTCATTCTTAAATCTGCAGTTGACACTAAAATTGGTATTAATTTATGCCACGAAGATGGGTTACAACAATTGCAGTGGAATCTTGATCAACTGTGCAAATGGGGCAAGGAATGGAAGATGGAGTTTAATGCAGATATGCACAAGAGGTGCATTTTGTGAAGTCACATCAGGCAGGACCTTCAGAAGAATGGTAGGGCCCTGGGAAATGTAGTAGAGCAGAGGGATCTTGAGGTACACTTACATGTACATAGTTCGTTAAAGTGGCATTGCGAGTAGAAAGGGTGCTGAAGAGACTGGGGAGGTGGGAACTTGAGTAGGAGGTCAGAAAGGTGATGGTTAGGATTCAAGAGATTCAAAGGAAGGAAGAGGTGATGGAATGAAGTCATCGATTGTAAGGGAATCCCCAATGGCAGACGATTCCCCAACCTCATGGATGATCATGAAAACAGTGCAGGAAAGCCTGTTTAGGTCTCTCTTGTGTTCAGAATCATGATCGGTGGGCAGTTTGCATGTTCGACTGAACTACATGGGACGACAAACCCCCTCCTCCCTACCATTCAAACTCCCTCCCGCCCAATGTACAAACCCTAGGAATTGATTGAGAACTAAAGGGCAAGGCTGCTTTATCTAAGGGAGTTGAGGGGATGCTATGCGCTCTGCTACACAGAGACATGGCTCACCACAGTTCCCCAGACTGTACTCCGGCCCAAAGGTTTCTCCATTCATCGCATGGACTGAACGGAGCCATCGGAGAAAGGGAGAGGCGGTGGGATCTGCCTTCCTGCTGTTCAGAAGTGACAGGCCTGTCCAACTCTTGCTCTCTACACCTGAAACACCTGGCGGTGAAGTGCTGTCCCTTCTACCTCCCGAGATCATTCGCCTCCGTCATCATGAACGTGTCTACATCCCTGTGTCTAGCACTGGAGGAGCTGCAGGCCATGGTCAAGGCGGCGTTTCCGGACACCAATCCTATTGTAGCTGGGGACTTTAAGGCTAACTTGAAGAAATCAAACTGCCACCAGCACGTGTCGTGCAGCACCAGAGGATCAAACACCCTCCACCACTGCTATTACGCTATCAATGATGCCCATCTCTTCATCTCTCATCCTCATTTTGGGGAACGGACCACCTGGCTGTGCTCACTCTTTCTGCGTATAGGCAGCGACTGAAGAAGGCAGCCCCAGTAGTGAGCATTGCACAGAGCTGGTCAGGGGAGGCAGAGGACTGCTTGGAGTCAGTAGAATGGGCGATGTTCAAGGACTCCGCAGCGGACCTGAACAAATAAACTTATCACCTACCTCAGCAAGAACCACGACACACTACGATTTGCCTACAACCGCAATAGATCCATGGGGGATGCAATCTCGCTGACTCCACTCTGCACTGGGCCACTTGGACAATAAAAATGCATACGTCAGGCTGTTGTTTGTAGACTGCCACTTGGCGTTTAACACCATCATCCTCTCTAAACATTACCAAGCTCAGGGAACCGGGTCTCTGCATCCCTTTGCAACTAGATCCTTGAAGAACTCATCAACAGAACACACGAGGGTGACACAGGGCAACTGGTAGAGCTGCTGCCTCGGCTCCAGAGACTAGGGTTCGATCCTGACCTCAGATACTGTCTGTGTAGAGTTTGCACATTCTCACTGTGACTGAGTCGGTTTCCTCTTGGTTCCAGCGGTTTCCTCCCACATCCCAAAGGCATGTGTGTTTGTAGGATAATTGGCCACTGTAAATTTCTCTAGTGCGCAGGGAATGGGAATGTGGGATAACATTGAATTATTGTGAATGGTTGATTGATGGACAGCGTGGATTTGGTGCGTCGACTGGCCCATTTCCATGCTGTATCTCTAGGATCCACAACACCCTGACCAGGCTCTCATTTCACTCCTGTCATTGGGAAAAAGGTACAGGTGACTTCCAGGTTCAGGAACTAGTGGTTTCCAACAACCATCAGGCTACTCAAAACTACGAACAATAACTAAAATCCAAACTATAAACTGCCTTGGTTGCACTCAGGACTTTGGGCATTTTGTTTTTCATTTTTGAACATTTTTTGCTTGTTATCGATTGAGTACCATGTCTACAAACTTGTTGTGATGCTGCAATTAAGAATTCCATTGTTCCATTTTGCTGCATAAAGCAATAAAACATTCTTGACTTAACAGTGAAGTGTAACTCAAAAGCATTTTCAGGCTACTTTTACGGTGGCGCAGTGATGACAGCCTCGCCAGCAGCCTGTGTGTCATTTTGACTATTTTTATTTTTATTGTGCCTAAAATGTATGTTTTAATGTTTCTCGGTATGTTTTGTGTGGGGGGGAGGGGGAATAGGGGGAAACCTTTTTCAGTCACTTACCTCGATGGAGATGTGATCTTTCTCCATCCTCCCCTGCGGCCTAACAACTTGGATTGGTGCGGCCTTTCCTGGAGACCGGCCCGGAGCTTCAAGCCGCAAGCACGGCGCAGACTGACCATCGCAGAGCGAGCAATACTTTGCCGAGGATCGCTCCGATCGCGGGGCATGTGGACTTTAACACCGTGAAGCCGCGGTCTCCGGTAAGAAGAGGCTGACTCGGGAGTGTTCCGATCCGTCTCAACGCCGGAGTTTCCATCATCCCGACGAGAGAGCTTGAACAGCGGACCGTCGGCAGAGGCAGTGCTGAGGGTACATAAGCCCCGACCACCACGGGTAAACAAAGGAGGAAGATGACTGAACTTTATTACCTTTAATCACAGTGAGGAATGTTGATTCCACAGTGGTGAATGTTTATGTTCAATTTATTGTGTTCTTTTTTACTTGTACAGCTGTATGGTAACTCAAATATCACTGTACCTTAATTGATGGAAGTGACAATAAATGTGAACTTGAGCTTGAACACCAAAATGTATTATTGATCTTGTATAGGGAAAGTTTTGGAATTGTTTTTTGATAAACGTAAACTTTCAATTTAAATTAGGGGTATGAATATTTGTTGCAATTGTTCAGCATTTTAATCTTTCAATCAAAGTCTTCAGTTTTCATGTTTAGAGATGTCATTAATAGGTGTTTACTTTGTAAATGTTTGTTTATGATTGCTATGAAGGAGATATCCTTAAATAGTTTTTTCATTTGAATAAATTGATCTTAATTTGGGAATTTCAGTTAATTTCAAAAACAAGATTTTGATGGATTTTTTTACTGTACGCGTGATCATGATAATAAATCAAAGCGAAATCCGGATATAAACGCATATGGATTAGCATTAGGTTGTTATGTTGTAAATAATGAATATTTCTTGTTGATTTACACAAGGTTTTAAAAAACTCATTAAACAGTGAGGATGGTAGATTTCTACGTTCTCAAACGTGCGGATTGTCAAACTATTTAGGTTTGAAATAAGCAACATTCATCTTGGGTCTGTGTCACAATGCTTATACTCTTTCATCCTTTTACAGGTCTAAAGTCCCAGTCAAAGAGAGCTGTTTCTTCTACACCCCCACGACCACCATCCAGGAGAGGAAGAGCAATGACTGACAAGTTGGCAACAACTTCCTTATCTACAGAATCTGCCAACAAAGCAATTAGTGTACCTGTATTCCATCTGTACCATCGACTTTTGCAAGGTAAGTAGATTCTACAAGATTATTATTAATTAGGCATGACCCCTTTCATGTTGGAGTTACATAGCACTGAATGACCTAACATGTCCATGAAACACACCTGTATGTGCGTATCCATTTGTCTTTATTAGGCCTATTCCTTTGCTATTCAAATACATTACTAACCTCTTAATCTATCCTTTGTTCTTTTCTTATATAATCTATTATGGGTTTTTTTCAATTAGAATGGAGTTATATACTGGATCAATGGAGATATATACGTGAGAGACATGCACGAGGCTTAAAATTCATCTATTCGATGTTCGGGTGTAAGGTCGGGTCTGATGTGCTGAACCATAGACTCTATTGCAGACCTCCATAGTCATAAGATGCAAGACCCAAAAATAAATATAGGGAATGAGGGAATAACTTTTTGTAGTTGGAACGTTAAAGGTATTAATGAACCGATTAAGAGAGGAAAAGTTTTTGCACATTTAAAGGCAAATAAAGCTGATGTGATTTTTATTCAAGAAACACATCTAAAAAAAGATGCTGAACATAGATTGAAAGCTAAATAGATTGATTTTACACATAAATCAAGAGGTGTAGCAATATTATTTCATAAAGGTATTTTATTTAAACATACATCAACTATAACTGATAAAGATGGAAGATATATTTTCGTCATAGGAGAATTAAATACACAAAAAATGATTTTCGTTAATGTATATGGACCAAATTTTGATAGCCCATTGTTTTTTAAGAAGGTATTTAATAATATTCCGGAATTAGCACAACATAATCTAATAATTGGACGTGACTTTAATTGTACACTAGATCCATACTTAGATAGATCTACAAGGCAAAGGAAAGTTAAATGACACTCTAGTGATTTATTAAATGCATATATGGAAACTACTAATATCAAAGATGTTTGGAGAATTGAAAACCCTACTGGACGAGAATACTCTTTTTACTCGTCAGTACATAAAACTTACTCAAGAATAGATTATTTTTTGGTGGACGCTAAACTTATCTCGCTTACTTATAAATCCCAATATCATAATATCATAATTTCTGATCATGCGCCATTAACATTCAAGATCAAAATAAATGGTAAACTACAAAAATCAGAACAGTGGAGATTTAACCCACAAATATTAGAAAATAAAATTACCCAGGAATATATTACAGAACAAATTAAGATTTTTTTCGAAATAAATGATAAACCGGAAATATCTTGTTCCTTATTATGGGAAACATTTAAAGCATACCTCCGGGGAATCATGATTTCATCTCAAGCATTTTATAATAAAAAGAAACGTAAGGAGCAGCAAGATTTGGAAAAGGAGATTAAACAATTAGATATACAGAATGCAATGAATCCAACTACTATATTACATAATAAAATTGCAGCATTGAAATATAAATTAAACAAAATATTTACAGACCAAGTCGTTAAATTTTATCAACATACTAAACAATTACAGTTTGAATTCGGTGATAAACCTCAAAAATTACTGGCTCGTCAACTAAGGAAAATGGAAGCTGAAAAAATAATTCATAGGATTAAATCACATAAAGGCGAACTGTTAACACAGCCTAAAGATATTAATGAACGATTTATGCAATATTATAAAAACGTATACACTGCGAAAACAACAGATAATAAAATAGGAATTGAAGCATTTAAAAAAAAATGTAACTTGAAAGGATCGGATTCACAAAATATAGAGTTATTGAATGCCGATATTACGATAAAAGAAATCCAAGAATCTATCAGATTACTAAAAAAGGGTAAAACACCGGGACCAGACGGCATTGGCTCGGAATTTTATAAAGTATTTTATGATCAGATTGTACCACGTTTGAAATTACTATATGATCATATATATACACAGCAAAAACTACCAGAAACATTAAATGAATCTATTATAACACTTTTACCCAAAATAAACAAAGACTTGGATGAACCAGGATCATTTAGAGCAATAGCTCTTCTAAATACCGATCAAAAGATATTAACTAAAATATTAGCACAAAGGTTAAGTTTAGTTGTTACTAAATTAGTTCACCTTGATCAAACAGGATTTATACCAAAACGATACTCTTCGTATAATTTGAGACGGTTATTCAATATTATATACTCGAAAAGAGATATTAATAAAGATCTAGTAGTTATTTCGTTAGATGCAGAGAAAGCCTTTGATCAAGTGGAATGGCCTTACTTGTTCTCGGTTATGGAAGCTTTTAAACTGGGAGAAAGGTTTATTAACTGGATCAAATTGCTATATACAAATCCGACAGCTCGAATAATAACAAATCAAATGTTATCACCTAAATTCAATTTATCTCGTGGTTGCAGACAAGGTTGTCCTTTATCCCCTTTATTGTTTGCATTGGCAATAGAACCGTTAGCCCTGATGGTGAGATCACATCCGGAAATATATGGATATACGATACTAGAGACACTAAAAATAAAATCTCTTTATATGCGGATGATGTGCTACTTTACATCACAAAACCAGAAACTAGTATCCGTAATTTGTTAAAATTAATAACTGAATTTGGATCCTATTCAGGATATAGTATTAACTGGAATAAAAGTGAACTTATGCCAATAACGGTAAACAATTTACATATATTACAACAATTCCCTTTTAAGATAACAAATGAAAAATTTAAATATCTTGGAATCTTTGTAACAAAAAGATTTGACTCCTTATTTAAAGCTAACTTTCCACTATTATTGAACAAATTAAATAAGAATATTATATATTGGAAAACTTTACCTATATCGATGATAGGCAAAATTAATATAATAAAAATGGTGTTTCTTCCACAATTATTATACCTTTTCCAATCAATCCCGATATATCTCCCTAAAAAAATTCTTTAAAAAGGTGGACTCCTTAGTCACTAACTTCATTTGGGATTATAAGTGCCATAGAATAAATAAAAAACATTTATGTAAACCAAAAATAAATGGAGGTCTAGCTCTACCAAATTTTATGTTTTATTACTGGGCAGTTAACATTAAAAAATATGAATTTTTGGTTAGAAGAAATAGATAATCAACCAACTTGGTTAAATATGGAAAAAGAAGATTGTTCTCCTTTTGAAATTAGTTCTATAATATTCGCTAATACTAATTTAGCTAAGAAAACATATAGTGATAACCCAATAATAGGAAGTGGAATACGTATTTGGAAACAAATAAAGAAAACATTAAAATTAAAATCTATACCACTATCTCTTAGCATTGTAAATAATGTTACGTTTAAACCTTCAATGATGGATAAAGCTTTTTCACAATGGAAAAATAATGGAATTATTAAGATTGGGGATCTCTATAGGGAAAACTCCTTCCTTTCATTTCAAGACATACAACAAATTTATGGACTACAATCTAAAGAGTGCTTTAGATACTTACAAA
The DNA here is from genome assembly GCA_035221665.1 of Okamejei kenojei. Taxonomy (NCBI): domain Eukaryota; kingdom Metazoa; phylum Chordata; class Chondrichthyes; order Rajiformes; family Rajidae; genus Okamejei; species Okamejei kenojei. The sequence continues at coordinate 96,324,211 of CM069138.1, forward strand.
TTAGAGATTATGTTAAAGCAAATACGCAAGAACTCAGAAATAGAAAGATAGAAATATTAGATGAATGTTTGAATAAACATCCGAATACAGAAAAAATTATTTCATATATATATAACATCTTATTGGAAGGTGATGTTCCATCAACAGAAATACATAGACAATCGTGGTAAAATGAATTATGTCAAACTATTAGACCAGAAATATGGGATGATAGTTTACAACATATACATCATTGTTCGCTAAATGCTAAACACTCTCTTATACAGTTTAAAATATTACATAGATTATATTATTCAAAAACCAAATTACATAATATGTTCCCAAAAGTATCTCCTATATGTGATAAATGTCAACATTTAGAAGCCAATCTGGCACACTCATTTACAAATTGTATACAAATTACAAAATTCTGGATTGAAATATTTAGGATAATTTCGAATGTTGTTAATATATCTTTGACACCCGATTCAAAGCTAATAATACTAGGAATATTGGAAACAGAACAAATAGTAACAACAAACCAGAGAATTTTTATTGATTATAGGTTAATAATTGGGAAAAAATTAATATTAAAATTTTGGAAAGGCCCTACATCCCCTACAATCAAAATGTGGAATACAGAAATGTCGGAGACTCTTCATCTGGAGAGATTGAGGCTTGTCTTAATGGACAGGTAAGATCTCTTCAGAGGGATATGGTCTCCATATATTGAATATTTACAGAGTCATAATGGATCGGTACGAGGGCTTGACTGCGGCCTGAATATTAGAATGGATGAAGAAAGAAATATAATAAATCATGCCTATATCTCCAATGACGGAATAACGATTAATACTCCATTCGTTTTCATATTTTTTTCATTATATATCTCTATCTTTTCTTACTTTATAAAAAAATAATTAAAAAAGTGTATAGAAGCATATAGTCCTAAATCTCAATATTAGTAATAATATTAATATTATTAATATTATGAAAGTATTTAATGATGTATTTTCGTTTATGTAAAATATTGCAATTTTCATACATATGTTTCTATAATAAAAAATATTCATCAAAAAAAACAAAAAACAAATACATGCCCAAATACCTTTTAAACATTGGGACTGTATCTGTCTTTACGACTTTCTCTATTATCTCATTCCATGTGATCATCACCCTCTGCGTGGAAATGCTTTCTCCTGGAGGTAACTAGACAGTCACTGTTTCCTCTGGAATGAAAAAGTGGAAAGGAATTAACCAGTTCATTTCCAGCACATTGATTCAATCACAAAGAAAGTTAATCAAAATCTCTACTTCCTTTAGAAGATTGAGGTGATTCGGTACTTTGTCAAATACTCTTTTGAACATGTCCAGCTGTATGGAAAGAGTGAAAAGAGTATACTAAAGAGCATCACAGCCTGGTTTAGTAACTCGAATGCCCAAGAACAAACAGGCAACAAAGAGTGTTAGACATTGCACGGTTCATCACAGGTATTGAGCTCCCACCATGGAAGGGATATAAGGCCCAGCTGCACAAAGGCAGCTAATATTATCAGACCACTCTGGCCATGCTCACATTTTGCTATTACCATCAGGAAGAAGGTACAGGTGTCTAAAAGCTGACCACCATTTTCAAGAACAGCTTCTTCCCATAAACCAGCAGACACTTGAGCACTAACCACTACATAGGTCAACTATGATCTTCTATGGACTATGGTTTTCATTGCACTGAGGACCTCAGCTTTGTACAATTACGGTTACCTGGTATTAATGATATTAATTTATTGTATTCTTGATTATTATATATGTATTTGTATTGAAAACATAGAAAATAGGTGCAGGAGTAGGCCATTCGGCCCTTCGAGCCTGCACCGCCATTCAATATGATCATGGCTGATCATCCAACTCAGTATTCCGTACCTGCCTTCTCTCCATACCCCCGATCCCTCTAGCCACAAGGGCCACATCTAACTCCCTCTTAAATATGGCCAATGAACTGGCCTCAACTACCTTCTGTGGCAGAGAATTCCAGAATTTCACTCTCTGTGTGAAAAATGTTTTTTTCATCTCGGTCCTAAATGATTTCCCCCTTATCCTTAAACTGTGACTTCCCGAACATCGGGAACAATCTTCCTGCATCTAGCCTGTCCAACCCCTTAAGAATTTTGTAAGTTTCTATAAGATCCCCCCTCAATCTTCTAAATTTTAGCGAGTACAAGCCGAGTCTATCCAGTCTTTCCTCATATGAAAGTCCTGACATCCCAGGAATCAGTCTGATGAACCTTCTCTGTACTACCTCTATGGCAAGAATGTCTTTCCTCAGATCTGGAGACCAAAACTGTACGCAATACTCCAGGTGTGGTCTCACCAAGACCCTGTACAACTGCAATAGAACCTCCCTGCTCCTATACTCAAAGCCTTTTGCTATGAATGCCAACATACCATTCGCTTCATTCACAGCCTGCTGCACCTGCATGCCTACTTTCAATGACTGGTGTACCATGACACCCAGGTCTCGTTGCATCACCCCTTTTCCTAATCGGCCACCATTCAGATAATAGTCTACATTCCTGTTTTTGCCACCAAAGTGGATAACCTCACATTTATCCACATTATACTGCATCTGCCATGCATTTGCCCACTCACCCAGCCTATCCAAGTCACCTTGCAGCCTCCTAGCACCTTGCTAACACTGCCCCCCAGCTTCGTGTCATCCGCAAACTTCGAGATGTTGCATTCAATTCCCTCTCCAAATCATTAATATATATTATAAATAGCTGGGGTCCCAGCACTGAGCCTTGCGGTACCCCATTTGTCACTGCCTGCCATTCCGTTTACTCCTACTCTTTGCTTCCTGTCTGCCAGCCAGTTCTCTATCCACATCAATACTGAAACCCCAATACCGTGTGCTTTAAGTTTGTATACTAATCTCTTATGTGGGACTTCGTTGAAAGCCTTCTGAAAGTCCAGATATAACACATCCATTGGTTCTCCCTTATCCACTCTACTAGTTACATCCTCGAAAAATTCTATAAGATTCGTCAGACATGATTTACCTTTCATAAATCCATGCTGACTTTGTCCAATGATTTCACCACTTTCCAAATGTGCTGCTATCCCATCTTTAATAACTGACTCTGCTAGATGTTAGTGGTCTGTAATTCCACATTTTCTCTCTCCCTCCCTTTTTAAAAAGTGGTGTTTCATTAGCTACCCTCCAATCCTCAGGAACTACTCCAGAATCTAAAGAGTTTTGAAAAATTATCACTAATGCATCCACTATTTCTGGGGCTACTTCCTTAAGTACTCTGGGATGCAGCCTATTCAGTCTTTAATCAATTCAATTTACCTAACACCATTTCCCGGCTAACCTGGATTTCACTCAGTTCCTCCATCTCATTTGACCCTCGGTCCCCAGCTATTTCCGGCAGATTATTTATGTCTTCCTGAGTGAAGACAGAACCAAAGTAGTTATTCAATTGGTCTGCCATGTCCTTGTTCCCCATGATCAATTCACCTGTTTGTGACTTCAAGGGACCTACATTTGTTTTAACTAATCATTTTCTCTTCACATATCTCACATTATTATTGCTTTAATGGGCCATTGCTCCATTGTTGGTATATATGATAAATGTGATTAAAATGACAGGAGTCCAAGGACTAATTAGGTAGCTGCAAAGATAAGGTGTTGCTGAATTTGGAAGCTCCGCCATTCCTCAAGGGAAAGGAAATGGCTCCACTGAGTCCTGAAGGCAGATACACAAGACCCCCATCCATTTGGGCCAAATAACAGGGGCGAACTCATTAAGATTAAAGAGGCATCAATGTTAATGAGAAGATTTGAGGACCTCCCCCATCGCCACTCTGCACTTGATGTGTGCCTTTGACTCCATTCTGCAGCATTCTATTCTGGCCAGCCTTGCTGACGCTCCTGACCCTCAATGTCAAGAGCCACGACGCAGCTAAAAAATAACAATGTCTCTGGAACTCATGGTGTCATATCCAAAATCTTAAAATTCAGTGGTTAAGAGTGTTATGATAACTACACTGTGCCTTTAACGACTTAATAAAGTCCACGCATGCACAGGGGTTCCAGGCATGCGTAGGAGTTTTACTTACTGGAAAAGCTTGTCCTTGAACATGGTGGCAGCGGTGGTGCCTTAAAGAATCATTTTTCTGCCACAACCTGAAGCACCCGGCTGGAACAGGTAGCAGCTAAGGACTATTGAAACTGTCAAGCACCGTAGGATTGGTGAGTGAGCAGCATTTAAGGCACGGAGAATATTAAAACTGCCGGAAAACGACATGGCTACCCAAAGGGTGGGGCAGACGGGCGCTCAACAGCGAGCCGAGTCGAGTGTGGACGAGGAGACGAGCAACCAGCGGCTTACGCGGACGGCCACCGGTAGCACTTCACAGCACACTGCTGGTCCGCCTCCCGTGAGCGGTATACGACTACCAACCCCATTAACCGTCAACCACGGAGAGATTGCGGGTTGGAAAACATGGCGTCAGATGTGGGCAAACTACAGCGTGGTCACACAGCTAGACAGGCAAACACCAGCATACCAGACGGCATTGTTTCTCCATACAATTGGCCCGTCAGGACTGGAGATTTACGACAGCTTGTTTCGCCAACGACGAGGACCAAGATCTGGCTGATATCATTCGCGTGTTCGAGAGCTACGACATTGGCGAAAAGAATGAGACATATGAATGATACCGAGTCAACAAGAGACAGCAAGAAGCAGATGAGAACTTTGAATCGTTCCTCTCAAGCCTGAGGACACTAGTGAAGTCCTGTAATTTCTGCCAGTGCATGATGGACAACTTGCTCCATGACAAGATTGTGTTGGGCATCAGCGACTCGCAGACGAGGAGCTCACTCTCAACGTATGTATCGACTTCTGCAAGAGTGCCGAGACTGCTGAGTCACATCTCCAAGTTTTCACCAAAAGCTGCAGGTCTGCTGCTGCAGTCCACAAAGTCAGACAGCAGAGCAGCAAGAGAAGCGCGGCTGTGCAAGACCCACACACGTAAAGCAAGTGGGCTAAGCCTAAGAAAAGCCAAGGCAAGCACAACCAAGAAGCAAAAGCGTGCAAGTATTGTGGCAAGGAGCATGCAATGGACAAACAGTAATATCCAGCCTACGGATAGATGTGTAGGGCATGTGGCAGTCGCAACCACTTTGCCAAAGTGTGTAGAAAGAAGAAAGTGCACAAAGTGGACAACCAAGCCGGAAGTGACACGAGCATTGAGAACATTGACAGTATCACGCTCACAATTATCGCGGTGCGGCCTAGAGATGATGTTTATGCATCGATGCTTGTCAACGGGAAGCAGGTCGACTTCCAAGTGGACAGCGGAGCGAGCGAGAACATCTTGCAGCGCAGATATTTACACGGCATAGACCACACACTAGCCCCATGTCAAAAGAAGCTCATGATGCAGAATAAGATGCAGAAGGAGTTTGCCGGGTTAAGCTGCTCAACCCCAAGACAAACCACAAGTATTCTGTGGAGTTCATTGTGGTCAGTGATGGCTTCACACCACTGCTGGGAAGCAAAGCTAGTCAGCGAATGAATTTGATCACTGTGAATGGTGACAGCTTTCACCGTGTACACACATCGACGGTCATAAAAGAGAAAGTGGGTAAGACTGAAGAACGCGATGCAGAGGTGTTCGACGGTAAACTAGGAGAGCTGCTGCCTGGTGAAGCACATCTGCAGATTGACGAGGAAGTGCAACCCACAGTCTTACCGCTACGACGTTTACCTCACGCGATAAAGCAGAAGGTGAAGATGGAGCTAGAGCGTATGGTAGAGCGTGACGTGATCGCACCAGTTCACGAGGCGACGAGTTGGGTCAGCCAGCTCGTGGTCGCGAAGAAAAGGGATGGTGATCTCCAACTGTGCATCGATCCACGACCGCTAAACAAAGCGCTGAAGCGAGAACACTATCCACTCCCAGTTATTGAGGACATCATGCCAGACGTTGAGCAAGCGAAGATCTTCAGTAAGCTAGACATGAGCTCAGCTTTCTGGCAGGTGAAACTTGACGACGAATCGTGCAATCTGACGACATTCAACACACCTTTCAGGCGATACCGGTGGTGCCGATTGCCATTCGGTTTAAGTGTTTCGTCTGCATCTAGCTTTTCCAGTCCTTTTATAATTTTATATGTTTCTATAAGATCCCCCTCATCCATCTAAACTCCAGTGAATACAAGCCTAGTCTTTTCAATCTTTCCTCATATGACCTGCCATCCCAGGATTCAATCTAGTGAACCTATGCTGCACTGCCTCAATCACATGGGTGTCATTTCTCAAATTAGGAGACCAAAACTGTACGCTATAGTCCAGATATGGTCTTACCAGAGCCCTATACAACTGCGGAAGAACCTCTCTGCTCCTATTCTGAAATCCTCTTGTTATGAAGGCCAACATTCCATTAGCTTTCTTCACTGCCTGCTGTACCTGCACGCCAACTTTCAGTGACTGGTGTACAAGGACACCCATGTCTCACTGTACCTCCCCCTTACCTAACCTAACCCATTGAGATAATAATCTGTCCCCTTGTTTCTGCAAACTTGCTTGTGTTGCTCCTAATTCCTTCTTCCAAATCATTAATATATATGGTAAACAGTTGCGGCCCCAACACAGAGCCTTGCGGCACTCCACTCGCAACTGCCTGCCACTCTGAAAAGGACCTGTTCACTCCTACTCTTTGCTTCCTGTCTGCCAACCAATTTTCTATCCACGTCAACACCCTACCACCAATACCATGTGCTCTAATTTTAGTCACCAGTCTCCTGTGCAGGCCCTAATCAAAGGCTTTCTGAAAGTCTAGATACACTATATCCACTGGCTCCCCTCCATCCATTTTACTTGTCATATCCTCAAAAAATTCCAGAAGATTAGTCAAGCATGATTTTCCTTTCATAAATCCATGTTGACTTGGACTAATCCTTTTACTGCTATCCAAATGCCCCATTATTACCTCTTTAATAATTGACTCCAGCATCTTTCCCACCACTGAAGTCAGGCTAACCGGTCTGTAATTCCCCGTTTTCTCTCTCGCTCCTTTCTTGAAAAGTGGAATAACATTAGCTATCCTCCAATTCACAGTAACTGATCCTGAATCTATTGAACATTGGAAAATGATCACCAATGCGTCCACTATTTCTAGAGCCACCTCCCTGAGGACCCTGGGATGCAGACCATCAGACCCAGGGAATTTATCATCCTTCAGTCCCATTAGCCTACCCAATACTATTTCTCGCCTAATGAAAATTTCAGTTCCTCGACCCCCTTTCATCCTCTGTCCTCCCGTAAGGGAGAGGCGTTGGAAGACGTGATTATTGACCACAACTCTAAGCTCGAGCAGCTGCTTCAGTGATGTGTACAGCAACACATCAAACTTAACAAGGACAAGTCTGTCTCCAGAGCAACTGAGATGCCCTTTTTAGGACATGTGATCACTGGCATAGGACTGCAACCCGAACCCAAAAAGGTTGCAGATGTTGTCAATATGCCAGCACCCTCAGATGTACAGGGTGTGCATAGGCTAGTTGCATTTGTCAACTACTAGGCCTGTCTGATACCCTTGAGCCCATCACACAGTTGACGAGACCAGACATGACATGGGAGTGGTCTGCTGAGCAGGACAAAGCGATGTCCAAGATCAGACAGATGGTATCTAAAGCACCGATCTTAGCGTACTACAATCCCAAGGAGGAGCTGACAATTCAGTGTGACGCCAGCAACAAGGGACTGGGGGCAGCCTTGCTTCAAAAGGGACGTCCCATCGCGTATACGAGCAGAGTAGTAACTGCCACCAAATTACGATATGCCTCGATTGAGAAGGAGGTGCTTGCCGTGGTATTTGCAATGGAGCGTTTCCATCAGTATACATTTGGTTGTTTCACCAGAATGATCAGCGATCACAAGCTGCTGGAAATTATAGCAAAGAAGCCGCTAGTAAAAGTGCCGAAGTGTATTCATGGAATGCTGCTCCGCCTACTGAGCTATGATTTTGACAACAGCGACTGTCAGGGGAAGCTCATGTATCTTGCGGATACACTGTCGCGTGCAGTTAGCGGTACTCCAAGCAGAGAGCAAGCATTCAAGGAGGTAAACATGGTATCACACTTGCCAATTCGAGATGAGTGCCTCCGAGCAAATTTGCTGAAACATGTCATCATCAGTGGTTGGCCTAGTGAACGAGATAGGCTACCAGAGCAGTTCACGTCTTATTACAGCTATAGGGATGAGCTCACAGTCCAAGATGGTTTGATCTTCAAGGGTGAGCGCGTGATCATACCGATAAGCTTAAGAAGAGACATGAAAGAATAGATACACTCTTCACATCTAGGCGTCGAAGGCTGCCTGCGATGAGCACACGAATGCCGATTCTGGCCTGGCATGAGTAGCGACATCAAGCAGTATATTGCTACATGTGATGAATGCTGCACTTATGAGGTGAGCCAGCAAAACGAGACGCTCATGAGTCATGAGCTACCGACAAGGCCATGGGACAAAGTCAGCCCAGATCTCTTTACATGGAAGGGGAAAGATTATCTCGTCACCGTAGACTACCATAGCAACTTTGTCAAAGTAGACCGGCTGAGAGACACGAGCAGTCCAACCGTGATTCACAAGTTGAAAGCTCATTTCGCGAAATACGGCAGCTCGACACAAGTTGTAAGCGATAACGGGCCGCAGTACACATCGGTCGCGTTTCGCCAGTTCACGAGGGAATGTGATTTTGAGCACCTGAGCAGCAGTCCCGGTTACAGCAACGCGAACGGAAACGCAGAGTCAGCCTTCAAATCAAAACAGCGAAGCGCAGCAAATCACGATCTGACCCCTACCTAGCGATGTTGGATCATAGTAATACGCCTTCGCAAGGGCTGAGCACAGTCCCGCTCAGTGCCTCACAAATCGTCGCACGCGAACACTTCTGCCAACTACAACAAGAGAACTTGAACCGAGAGTTGTGTCCGAGCCTGAACGCATGAAACAGCATGTTCAGCAGCAAGCTGACAATTACAATAAGTCATCTAAAGACCTTTCCACACTTCATGAGGGCGACAGTGTGAATGCAAGGAACAAGGAAAGAAGAGTTGGGAGAAAGCCATAGTTTCTCGCCAGCTTGACGATCGTTCATTCATATGTGGTTCAGAGCCCATCTGGCATATACCGTCGCAATCACGTACATCTCCGCAAGACCTGCGAAAATCCACCAGACAAGCTATTCGGACGTCAACACGCAAAGCACGGCCAGACCATCAAAGCCCAGGGCGAATTTACTACACTGATCACAACTAACGAGTGCAGACGTGGCGCTGACGGACGAGAGGCTGAAGCAAAGAAGTCGAAGCCAAAGAACAGAATGGAAACAAGGCTGAAACGCCAATAAACCAAAAGAGTTCGAAGACGAAACGCTTACCAACCGAAACGATGAGACGCCTAAATGCAAACTAACCGAAAGGGCGGGATGCCTAAAAGCCAACGAACCGAAAAGTTGCGTCGCCTAAAAGCAAACTTACCGAATGGCTGCTCTATCGAAACGCGACGTACCCAAATGGCGGCGTCGCCTACAAGCCAAAGGATCGACTGCCGCTCAACAGAAAAGTCCAGAAACGGACATGATGTTGCCGGGGGGCGGGACCTGTCAGCGATTGGTCCAGACCCCCCGCGTCCATCCCATCACTGTGAAGGCATTGTCCCAAACCTCCGCTCCATCTGACCTGCAGCCTGCGGAGGGTGGCTGTCGGAGAGTGGGGCTGTCTCGAGCGATGCGCACCTTCGGCCGCTTTCAACTTGGTGCTTGGGTTCAGATTGCCCAATTACCTATGGTTTGTGTGGGAAAATGAACCTCATGCTCTCGTCTCCCCCTTCTCTCTCCCCTCTTCTCCTTCTCCCCCTCTCTCTCTCTCCCTTCTCTCTCCTATCTCTCTCCTCCTTTCTCCCTTCTCTCTCCCCTCTCTCTCCTCCTCTCTCACCCCTCTCTCTCCTCTTCTCTCTTCCCCTCCTCTCTCTTCTCTCTCTTGCCCTCCCCTCCCCCCCCCCCCCCCCCCTTTCCCCCCTCTCTTCCCCTCCCTTCTCTTTTTCCCCTTCTCGGGGCGCGCAATACACGAAGCCGATGAAATGACACAACTGTCACACCAAGGATAGACACAAAATGCTGGAATAACTTGGCTGAAGAGGCAGCATCTCTGGAGAGAAGGAATGGGTGGCGTTTCGGGTCGAAACCCTTTAGACGCACTCTGAAGAATGGTCTTGGCACGAAACGTCACCCATTCCTTCTCTCCAGAGATGCTGCCTGTTTTGTGCGCGGGAGCTTGGGTGCGTTCCGCAAACACAGAGAGGGTAATATATAAACCGTCTGTCCCCGCGGTGGGGGTGAATCACCCAGGTGTCAAAGGTCGGGGCGGGGGGATCACCCTGGTGTGGGGGTTGGGGTCCGATGGCAGTGCATCGCGGTCAATGATTGCGGGACTCTCCCGCCAGTGGAGATGAAGGAGAGAGAGGAGGGGGAGAGAGAAGGAGAGAGAGAAGAGGGGAGAGAGAGGAGGAGAGAGAAGAGGGGAGAGAGAACGGGGAGACGGGAGCGTGGTGGTTCATTTTCCCACACAATTCATAGATGCCTGGGCAATCTGAACCCAAGCACCAAGTTGAAAGCGGCCGAAGGTGCGCATCCCTCAGGACCGCCCCACTCTCCCACAGCCACCCTCTGCGGGCTGCGGGTCGGGTGGAGCGGAGGTTTGAGACAATGTTCACACCTTCACAGTGATGTGATAGACACGGGGGTCTGGACCAATCGCTGACAAGTCCAGACCCCCGGCAACGTCACGTCCGTTATTGGTCTTTTCTGTTGAGCGGCAGTCGGTCCTTTGGCCTGTAGGTGACGCCGCCTTTCAGGTAGGTGGCGTTTCGACAGAGCGGCCATTCGGTAAGTTTGCTTTTAGGTGACGCAGCTTTTCAGTTCCTTGGGATTTAGGCGTCCCGCCCTTTCAGTTAGATTGCATTTAGGCGCCCCATCCTTTCGGTTAGTAGGCGTATCGTCTTTGGACTCTTTCGGTTTATTGGCGTTTCGGCCTCGTTTCCATTCCGTTATTTGGCTTTGACTTCTTTGCTTCCGCTTCTTGTCTGTCGGTGCCACGTCCGGGTACCATTGAAACAGCAGCCAGCGCCTACTGAAAAGCAAACAGCTACTGAGCAAACTGACAAAAAACAAGGACATTGACATAAACGAAACGGTGATAACTCGCTCGGGTCGAGCTGTGAGACCGCCTAAGTATTTTGGAGACTATGTGACCCATTGATTTAGTTCTTATCAATCATTATGTCTGTATGGGGTTGCAATTATGATAACCAATTTTATGTAAATAAAATAATGAAAAGGAAAGGAAATTTTACTTTAGAAAAGTGTTATTTTCTCACATGGACAGATATATACATTATACAGCTGTATGTTTTTCTCTTTTTGGAAAAAGAGGGGATGTTATAGTTATGTGAAGAGAAAAAGATTAGTTATGTGAAAAGAAAAATATTAGTTTATGTCAAGAGAAAAAGATTAGTTAAAACAAATGTAGGTCCCTTGCAGTCAGAAACAGGTGAATTAATCATGGGAAACAAGGACATGGCAGACCAATTGAATAACTACTTTGGTTTTATCTTCACTAAGGAAGACATAAATACTCTGCCGGAACTAGCAGGGGACCGGGGGTCAAATGAGATGGAGGAACTGAGTGAAATCCAGGTTAGCCGGGAAGTGGTGTTAGGTAAATTGAATGGATTAAAGGCCGATAAATCCCCAGGGCCAGATAGGCTGCATCCCAGAGTACTTAAGGAAGTAGCCCCAGAAATAGTGGATGCATTAGTAATAATTTTTCAAAACTCTTTAGATTCTGGAGTAGTTCCTGAGGATTGGAGGGTAGCTAATGTAACCCCACTTTTTAAAAAGGGGGAGAGAGAGAAAACGGTGAATTACAGACCAGTTAGTCTAACATCGGTAATGGGGAAACTGCTAGTCAGTTATTAAAGATGGGATAGCAGCACATTTGCAAAGTGGTGAAATCATTGGACAAAGTCAGCATGGATTTATGAAAGGTAAGTCATGTCTGACGAATCTTATAGAATTTTTCAAGGATGTAACTAGTAGAGTGGATAAGGGAGAACCAGTGGATGTGTCATATCTGGACTTTCAGATGGCTTTCGACAAAGTCCCACAAAGAGATTAGTATGCAAACTTAAAGCACACGGTATTGGGGGTTCAGTATTGATGTGGTTAGAGAACTGGCTGGCAGACAGGAAGCAAAGAGTAGGAGTAAATGGGTCCTTTTTAGAATGGCAGGCAGTGACTAGTGAGGTACCACAAGGCTCGGTTCTGGGACCCCAGCTATTTACAAGATATATTAATGATTTGGACAAGGGAATTGAATGCAACATTTCCAAGTTTCCAAGCTGGGGGGCAGTTTTAGCTGTGAGGAGGATGCTAGGAGGTTGCAAGGTGACTTGGGTAGGTTGGGCGAGTGGGCAAATGCATGGCAAATGCAGTATCATGTGGATAAATGTGTGGTTATCCACTTTGGTGGCAAAAACAAGAAAGTAGACTATTATCTGAATGGTGGCCGATTAGGAAAAGGGGAGATGCAACAAGACCTGGGTGTCATGGTACACCAGTCATTGAAAGTAAGCATGCAGGTGCAGCAGGCAGTGAAGAAAGTGAATGGTATGTTGGTATTCATAGCAAAAGGATTTGAGTATAGGAGCAGGAAGGTTCTACTGCAGTTGCACAGGGTCTTGGTGAGACCACACCTGGAGTATTGCGTACAGTTTTGGTCTCCAAATCTGAGGAAAGACATTCTTGCCATAGATGGAGTACAGACAGGCACATGCCGTGAGTAATTACTCAGGGTAGGCACTCAGTCCGCTAAAAAAAAATATTAAACCGCGCATGCGCAGATTGTTCGCTCCCGTTAAATAAATAAATAAAAAACAGTGACATTTCAATTTGCCCAAGGCTTCCTAGTCCTAGACCAATTGGGGGAACAGTTCCTTTCACAGCGTGTGGAGAGTCTGTGTCAGGGGTAAAGTTGTGGGGAGGGCACGAATGTTGACAAGGAGGGTGTTGGGGATAATGGCAGAAACTTACTCACCGCTGCCGCAGCTCTCCGGGCACAAATCCCCCGCACTGTAGCTGGGGATAGAAGCAGCTCGGGTAGCTACGAGCGGCCGCCGGTACCCGACAGCAGAACTGGCCGCCACTTCAGCGCCTTGCTGCCGGCCTGCTCAGCTCTGGCAGTGCTCTCCGTCGGAACACCTGTCACCTGCCGTTCACCGACTTCGCTCATGTCAGCGGCTGCCTGCAAATCCTTAACTTCCCACAGCCGAGTAACCTCAATCGCGCTGTCAGAATTTAAGGACATAAGTGAGGCCAGCGAGCGGCAGGAGAGTAGTTTGTAGACGGAGAGCTGCCAGAGGTGAGCAGGGACCGGCAGAAGGAGCTAAGGTGGCGGCTGGTTCCGCTGTCCGGCCCGACGGCCGCTCAGCCACCCGAGCTGCTTCTCCCCCCGCCCTGCCTCAATGTAGTGGCATTCCACGCCTCCGTGCAAGGAGCGTCACAAGTGGCATGCTCCCGATCCCCTCATTCATAACATTCGTGCCTTCCCCGCAACCTTACCCCGGGCCAGACTCCCCAAACACTGTGAAAGGAGCTCTCCCCCCACCCCCCACACCCCGGAAATACAGTATTTAAAAACATAAACACAAAATGTACTTACCACATTATTGGTACACAAGCTCCATTCTTCTCTCTTTGTTACCTAACATACACTTAAAATATTGACAAACCATATTTGAAAACCCCGCCAAGAAACTTGCTCTGCGCATGCGCAGTAGACCGATGCGCATGCGCAGTGCTGCAAAGGCAGAATTTCTGCTGCTTTCAGCCCCGATTATCATTGACAGCTCCAGGCAGCGCTGATGGCACGTGGGTTGCACAGAGCTTCCCGTGTTTCAAGCGCTGCGGATGAAACCATATAACCATATAAACCAAATAACAATTACAGCACGGAAACAGGCCCTCTCGGCCCTTCCAGTCCGTGCCGACCATTTGTTTTCCCCTAGTCCCATCTACCTGCACTCAGACCATACCCCTCCATTCCCTTCACGTCCATATACCTATCCACTTTACTTGATCTCTTACATAGGCATAATTCTCCCATGCCTTTACTATTTATATTTAGTTATTACCATGTTATAATTTTAGTCAGGGTAGGCAGTGCCTACCTTGCCTACCCTGACGGCACGTGCCTGAGTACAGAGAAGGTTCACCAGGCTGATTCCTGGGATGTCAGGACTTTCATATGAAGAAAGACTGGATAGACTCGGCTTGTACTCGCTAGAATTTAGAAGATTGAGGGGGGATCTTATAGAAACTTACAAAATTCTTAAGGGGTTGGACAGGCTAGATGCAGGACGATTGTTCCCGATGTTGGGGAAGTCCAGAACAAGGGGTCACAGTTTAAGGATATGGGGGAATTCTTTTAGGACCAAGATGAGAAAAACATTTTTCACACAGAGAGTGGCGAATCTCTGCAATGCTCTGCCACAGAAGGTAGTTGAGGCCAGTTCATTAGCTATATTTAAGAGGGAGTTAGATGTGGCCCATTGTAGCTAAGGGGATCGGGGGTATGGAGAGAAGGCAGGTGCGGGACACTGAGTTGGATGATCAGCCATGATCATATTGAATGGCGGTGCAGGCTCGAAGGGCCGAATGGCCTACTCCTGCACCTATTTTCTATGTGTAATGTGCCCTTAACGACTTAATAAAGTCCACACATACGCGGGGGTTGCAGGCATGCGTAGGAGTTTTACTTACTGGAAAAGCTTGGCCTTGAACAAAGCTTCAATCACAAATCCATCATCTCATCATCTATATCTGGAATGAGGAGGATATACCAATATCAGAGATATTGTTATACCCTCTGACACATCAGAGATAACCATTATCATGATTATCTTCAAGAAAGGAAATTAGACTGAGTGTGGACTATACAGATGAGTTCTTCTGAACTGCCTTGTCCCAGTGGCTGATGAGCGTCTTCTGAATTGCAGTGTAGAATTATTTAACCTGGAGGCACATTGACATGATCTTCAATGTGTGAGTTTTCTACAAAATTTCGGGGAGCAAGGCTAACCTCGTTCATCGGTGAGGGAACTGTGGAACACTGTCCTCACGTTCAACTATCCACATAAATGTGTCAGTGTTTGCATTGGCTCTATGATGATATAATAACCAAGATGTCTACAACAGAACCAATCTCAGAGAAGACTGATGTCACTGTGTCGTTCTCAAACTTTCTCACCGTTATGTTGCACCTGACCTCCAACAAATTTCCCATGGGACAGATGCTAATCGACAACATATGGGAAGCTGTTCTACTTGCAGGAGTGACAGTCCAACTCTAAAGTTGGTACAGTTGCAGTATGAAGACTGTGCTTGCGTTTGTGTGCACTGGGAGGCTAACCATAAATCACATTGATTCAATCTTTGCAGCATGCAAAAGGAAGAGCCTTGCATTCAACTTATTCAAGATAAAGATCCACCAGTCTACCCAACTGTACCACTGCAATACAGATCCTGGAAAATATGGTGATATGAAAATCTGGAAAATTCCCTTAACTTGGGAGTCATCTCTTAGTAATTATTAGTAATGAAATTCACTGCCCTCGGGTCGCCAGCACAACCTTTGTCATTTGAGGAATAGGTATTCAACACCTTCAGTTAGGTAGCAGTGATTGCTGCTTTTATGTAGATTAAGAGTCTTAATGTAGCTCAGAAACAGACCCTTTGGCCCAACACATCCATGGTGACCCATCAAAGCTAGTCTCATTTGACTGTGCCTGGCCCATATCCCTCCAGAGAGGGGCTTTCTGAAACTTGGAGTACCTTCAGCATATATGGAAAGATACTATCAATACTGTCTTTGCAAAATCCTTCAAATTTACTGAAAGATTAATTGAATTAATGCCAATGTCCTTTCCCAGGACAAGGTCAAGATTGCACTCAATCAGATGCATTAGGTAGACCATGTCATTCACATGTCCAACACCAAACTCCCAAACCAAAGACACCATTCTGAGCTCTCATGAGGAGAGATGACCAGATGGACAGAGAAGAAGATACAGGGAGAGGCTCAGAGCCTCCTTGA
Organism: Okamejei kenojei; assembly: GCA_035221665.1. NCBI lineage: Eukaryota > Metazoa > Chordata > Chondrichthyes > Rajiformes > Rajidae > Okamejei > Okamejei kenojei. The sequence goes on from CM069138.1 coordinate 96,340,412, forward strand.
AGAAATATAACATTACTAGTGATTCCTGGTAATCTCTGTCCCATGACTACTTAGTTGAACAAGTGCATTTGGGATGGAATTGAGAACTTGGACTGACCTGAGAGCATCTTGGGGCATGTATCACCTTGCATGCCATCCCATTAACCACAATTTAGCCAGCTTTAGAACATAGAACAGACCAGCACAGAAACAGGCCCTTCAGCTCACGATGTGTATGCCAACCATGATGCCATGTTAATAGATGGCAGTTTGTTTGGTGCTGGCTAATGAATATGGTTTACGTAATCCAATATGTTCATGGAATAAAGTGTTTTCTTTTTTAATGTTAGATTTGTAATTATTTTTGTAAATGATCTTTGCGGTCTGAAATAACCTCTTCATGTTCTTTCGCAGGTCAACCACTGCCAGAAGAGATGACGTTAGCTCAGCTGTTAACACTCTTGCATGACCGCAAGCTCCCTCAAGGCTACCAATCAATAGATTTGACTGTCAAGCTGGGCTCTAAAGTCATCTGTGACCAAGGATTGTCAAAAACTGATTCATTTAAACGTCTTCGGACAGATAAAGGTATATATATGTTTTCCATTAAGCTATTCTCTACTTTGTTCTGTTAAGCTATTCTCTATTCATTTCTTCTTATCAGTCCCAGACCTGGTGAAAGATTGTCTTTAATTCTCCCAAGAGAGCGTGGACATTGCTGGAGGCAGAGGTGTATTTAACAAAACGTCTAATCAAGTTGTTAGAGACCCACCGAGTCCGCTCTAATCAGTGATCCCCGCATATTAACACTATCCTACACTAGGGACTATTTTTTCAATTAAAACCAAGCCAATTACAATAAAACGAAGCCAACCTACAAACCTGTACATCTTTGGAGTGTGCGAGCAACCCAAAGTTCTCAGAGAAAACCCACGCAGGTCACAGGGAGAATGTACAAACTCCGTACAGACAAGCAACCATTGCCAGGATGGAACCCAGGTCTCTGGCGCTGTAAGTGCTGTAAGGCAGCAACTCTACCACTGCACCACTGTGCTGCCCTAAGTGGAGAAAGTATGAACCAACTTCTTGAATTGCTTCCTCCTTGTGTGAAGATGCAAAAAGTTCAAACAACAGATTTTGTCTTGGAGGTCAACCACATGACCACAGGCAGTGAAGAAAGCAAATGGTATGTTAGCTTTCATAGCAAAAGGATTTGAGTATGGGAGCAGGGAGGTTCTACTTCAGTTGTATAGGGTCTTGGGGAGACCACACCTGGAGTATTGTGTACAGTTCTGGTCTCCAAATCTGAGGAAGGACATTATTGCCATAGAGGGTGCAGAGAAGGTTCACCAGACTGATTCCTGGGATGTCAGGACTGTCTTATGAAGAAAGACTGGATAGACTTGGTTTATACTCTCTAGAATATAGGGGATTGATAGGGGATCTTATAGAAACTTACAAAATTCTTAAGGGGTTGGACAGGCAAGATGCAGGAAGATTGTTCCCGATGTTGGGGAAGTCCAGGACAAGGGGTCACAGCTTAAGGATAAGGGGGAAATCCTTTAAGACCGAGATGAGAAAGACTTTTTTCACACAGAGACTGGTGAGTCCCTGGAACTCTCTGCCACAGAGAGTAGTTGAGACCAGTTCATTGGTTAGATTTAAGAGGGAGTTAGATGTGGCCCTTGTGGCTAAGGGGATCAGGGGGTATGGAGAGAAGGCAGGTACGGGATACTGAGTTGGATGATCAGCCATGATCATATTGAATGGCGGTGCAAGCTCGAAGGGCTGAATGGTCTACTCGTGCACCCTAATTTCTATGTTTCTATGACTATGGGTCTCGAGTTACATGTTGACTATGGTTTAGAGTTCCAGCAGGTTTTCTTTTTTGTAGGATTTGGAAAGCCAGATGGATTTTTATGACAATCCCCTGGGGGTTCTTGTCCTGATGCATTTTTTAAAAGTTCCAAGGTATTTAATTAATTAACAAGTCATCATTAAATACAGGTGAGGTGCCGGAAGACAGGAGGGTGATAAATGTTGTGCCTCTATTCAAGAAGGGCTGCAGGGAAAGGGCTGGTAACTACAGGCCAGTGAGCTTAACATCTGTACTTGGAAAGTTACTAAAGAGTATTCTGAGGGATAGGATATACATGCATTTAGGTAGACAAGGGCTGATTAGGGATAGTCAGCGTGGTTTTAGACAATAGGAGTTGGCCATTCGGCCCTTCAAACCAGCACCGCAATTCACTGTGATCATGGCTAATCATCCACAATCAGTACCCCGTTCCTGCCTTCTCTCCATATCCCCTGACTCCACGATCTTCAAGATCCCTATCTGGCTCTCTCTTGAAAGTATCCAGAGAACCGGCCTCCACTGCCCTCTGAGGCAGAGAATTCCACAGACTCACAACTCTTGTGAAAAAGTGTTTCCTCATCTCCGTTCTAAATGGCTTACCCCTTATTCTTAATCTGTGGCTCCTGTTTCTGGACTCCCCCAACACCGGGAACATGTTTCCTGCCTCTAGTGTGTCCAAACCCTTAATAATCTTTTCAACAAGATCCTCTCTCATCCTTCTAAATTCCAGTGTATACAAGCCAAGCCGCTCCATTCTCTTAGCATATGACAGTCCCAGGATTAAACTTGTGAACCTACGCTGCACTCCCTCAAGAGCAAGAATGTCCTTCCTCAAATTTGGAGACCAAAACAGCACACAATACTCCAGGTGTGGTCTCACTAGGGCCCTGTTCAAACGCAGAGGGACCTCATTGCTCCTATACTCAACTCCTCTTGTTATGAAGGCCAACATGCCATTCGCTTTCTTCACTGCCTGCTGTACCTGCATGCTTACTTTCATTGACTGATGAACAAGGACCCCCAGATCCTGTTGTACTTCCTCTTTTCCCAACTTGACGCCATTTAGATAATAATCTTCCTGTTTTTACTACCAAAGTGGATAACCTCACATTTATCCACATTAAACTGCATCTGCAATGCATCTGCCCACTCACCCAACCTGACCAAGTCACCCTGTATTCTCACAGCATCTTCCTCACAGTTCACACTGCCACCACCCAGCTTTGTGTCATCTGCAAATTTGCTAATGTTACATAATCCCTTCATCTAAATCATTAATATGGATTATAAATACCTGCGGTCCCAGCACCAGGCCTTGCGGTACCCTATTAGTCACTGCCTGCCATTATGAAAGGGACCTGTTAATCCTTACTCATTGTTTCCTGTCTGCCAACCAATTTTCTATCCATGTCAGCACTCTACCCTCAATACCATGTGCTCTAATTTTTCCCACTAATCTCGTATGCGGGACCTTATCAAATGCTTTCTGAAAATCCAGCTACATCCACTGGCTCTCCCTTGTCCATTTTCCTAGTTACATCCTCAAAAAATTCCAGAAGATTGGTCAAGCATGATTTCCCCTTGGTAAATCCATGCTGACTTGGACCGATCCTGTTACTGCTATCTAGCAGGATGTGGGAGATGGTGTCTCATGAGCTGTACTTTGTGTGTGGGAGGTCATGTCTCATGAATCTAATTGAGTTTTTTGAAGATGCAACCAAAAATGAGGGCAGAGCTGTAGATGTTGTATATATGGACTTCAGCAAAGCATTCAACAAGGTTCCGCATGGCATGTAGCTCTGGAAGATTAGATCGCTTGGGATCCAAGGAGAGATAGCTGAATGGACAAAAAAATTGGCTTCATGGAAGGAACCAGAGGGTGATGGTGGAAAGTTGCTTCTCGGACTGGAGGCTTATGACTAGTGGTGGTGCCTCAGGGTTCGTTGCTGGGCCCATTGCTGTTTGTCATCTACATCAATGATTTGGATGAGAATGTACATTTCATGTACAAGATTAGCAAGTTTGCAAATGACATAAAAGTGGGTGGTATTGCAGATAGTGAACATGGGTGTCAAAACTTCCAGCAGAATCTTCATGGTTTGGGCAGGTGGGCTGAGGAGTGCTTGATGGAATTTAGCACAGAGAAATGTGAGGTGTGGCATTTTGGAAAGTAACATGAGCAGGACCTACACAGTGAATGGTGGGGCTCTGGGAAGTGTAGAGCGGAGGGATCTAGGAGTACAGGTACAAAGTTCCTTGAAGGTGGCGTCACAGATAGAGGGGGTGGTCACAAAGGCTTTTGGCGCATTGTCCTTCATCAGGGTATAGAGTATAGCGCTGGGTATAGAAATTGAGAGGTCATGTTGCAGTTAAATAGCATGTTGGTGAAGTCGCATTTAGAGTATTGTGTTCAGTTCTGGGCAGCATGTTATAGGAAAGATGTTTTTACGTTGGAAATGATGCAGAGAGGATTTATAAGGATGTTACCAAGACTTTAGGGTCTGAGCTAGAGGGAGAGGTTGAAGGATAGGGAGAGGAATTCCTTGGAGCGCAGGAAGATGCGGGGTGATCTTATAGAGGTGCATAAATCATGAGTGGATTAGATCAAGTGGGCGCAGAGTCTCTTGCCCAGAGTTGAGGTATTGAGAATCAGATTTAAGGTGAAGGGGGAAAGATTTTGTAGGAATCTGACGAGTAAATATTTCACGTTCAGGGTGTATGGAACAAGCTACCAGAGGAGGTAGTCGAGGCTGGGACTATCGTAACGTTTAAGAAGCAATTAACAGCTACATGGAAATGTACCTATCTCTGTCCCGCCCACTCCCCTGACACCAGTCTGAAGAAGGGTCTCAACCCAAAACACCACCTATTTCTTGTATTCAGAGCTGCTGCTTGTCCTGCTGAGTTACTCCAGCATTTTGTGTCTGCCTTAGGTACATGGGTATGGCAGGTATAAAGGATATGGGCCAAATGCAGGCAGGTGAGACCAGTGTAGATGGGCTAGTTGGCTGGTGTGGGCAAGTTGGGCCGAAGGGCCGGTTTCCACACTGTACGACTCTATAACTGATTTTAAATGCATAATCCACAAAGTCATTGTGCCCCAATTCCTAATATTGCCATCTATGAGGGAATCTAAAATAATTTCAATTTGTTGTTTCTCCAACGTAATTTACAGCATGGTCCTTGGAAACATTTACTTTAATGAATTGAAAATGCGCTCTTACAGAGCCTGCATATAATTCCATTGGCAGTAAAGCCATAATTCTAATAGTCCCAAAAGTCATAAAGATGGAGGTTTCCATCATCTTATACGTTATCATCTTCTTCTTCTTGCGTATGGCATGCACAGCCTAAAGTTGAAGGTCAACTTGTTCTATTTGATCTTGTGCATGTCGGGTTGATTGCATTAGTCGAAACAGGGTGGACCACGTGAAGGTTGCAATCTCACACCCCCTTGTATGTTATGAATGGTAGGCAAAAGGCAGAAAATCCTGCACCAATACTGTGCATATCGGCCTGCCTCACAATCCTACTTAAGCCAATTATTGACATTTGAAAATGCCTGGTTAATCCTTCCTAAAATCTTCAATTCCTGAATGTGTTTGGGTTCCATTTCTAATCTCCCATTTCCCAGTAATTCAGCGTCATTAATTATGTTTTGCATTTACTTTTTTTGGAATTCTTAATCAGACAACCAAGGGCCAAGAATTTTTTGGAATTCTTAATCAGACAACAAGCCACGGGGCTTCTACGCTGTAGAGAAAATCATTAGAAAGGAATCTGTAAACGTTTTGAAATATTTGGAGGGTTTGAACTATTTCACCAGGTTATTGACTTCATGTTCAAGAGAGTATCTTACTAAGTTGTCATAGGACAATGGTACAAAACAGGTGTAGGTATTTTGGCTTTTGAGGGACCAATTATGATTTAATGGGAAACTAGATGAGAACAATTCAAAACTCCAAGGAAATGAAGTTACACATAGTAACATAATTTAATCCCTGCTACATATACTCTCAGTGAACTATCCAATGAATCAAGGTTGGTTTACTTTCTTCCTTAAGAAAATAATAATGTGATTTAGCAGATTTGCACTTTACTGTTTTACTGTCTTTTTTATAAATCATGTTTCTCTGGGCATCTACATTTTTAGTTGATTAAGTTATGACACCGGATGGAAGCTGCATACCAAATTTCATTGCACCTATGTGCAATGACAATAAAATATATTATTATTATTATTTATGAAAGAGAGAGCATGTGATCAGGAGTACTTTGAGGTTTTCTCTGTCCGATGTAGAACATGGAAGAGTACAGCGCTGGAATGGCCCTTCAGCCCACAATGTTTGTGACAAACATGATGCCCAGTTAAACTGATCTCATATGTCTGTATTCCATCCATATGTCTGTATTCCATGCACTTCCATGTGTCTATCTAAAAGCATCTTAAGCGCCACTACCTTATCTGCTTCACCACCACCCCTGCCAATTTGTTCCAGACCTCCACCACTTTCCCCACACATCTCCCCTCTCACCTTACACCCTCTAATGTTGGACATTTCCACACTGGCAAAATAGGCTGTCTATTCTATCTATGCCTCCCATAATTTTATATACTTTATCAAGTCTCCCCCCAACCTCCGACGTGTTCAGTTTAGTTTATTGTCACGTGTTAGGTACAGTTAGAAGCTTTTTGTTGCGTGCTAACCAGTCGGCAGAAAGACAATACATGATTACAATCGATCCATTTACAGTGTATAGATACATTACAGGGGATAACATTTAGTGCAAGGTAAAACCAGCAAATTTGTGTGCAAGAAAACAATTCAAGTCTATTCAACTGTTTCCTGTTGCTGAAATCTTGTAATCCAGGCAGCGTTCTGGTAATTATCTTCTCCATCCTATCCAAAGCCTCTTCACCTTCCCTGTAATGTGGCAGCCAGAACTGCATGCAACACTCCAAATGCAGCCTAAACAAATTATTTTAGAGCTGCAAACATGACTTCCTGAATTATATTCAATGTAGGTATGCATACCTTCTTTATCACCTATAACTTCTTTAGCGGCATCCTTCTTTACTTGTGCTGCCATATTGAATGTGCTATGAATTTGGACTTAAATCTGTCTGCACTCAATGCTGTTAAAGGTCTTGCCATTAGCTGGATAGACTTGGCTTGTACTCGCTGGAATTTAGAAGATTGAGGGGTGATCTCATACAGACTTACAAAATTCTTAAGGGGTTGGACAGACTAGATGCAGGAAGATTGTTCCCGATGTTGGGGAAGTCTAGGACAAGGGGTCACAGTTCAAGGAAAAGGGGGAAGTCTTTTAGGACCGAGATGAGAAAATCGTTTTTCACACAGAGAGTGGTGAATCTGTGGAATTCTCTGCCGCAGAAGGTAGTTGAGGCCAGTTCGTTGGCCATATTTAAGAGGGAGTTGGATGTGGCCCTTGTGGCTGAAGGGATCAGGGGGTATGGAGAGAAGGCAGGTACAGGATACTGAGTTGGATGATCAGCCATGATCATATTGAATGGCGGTGCAGGCTCGAAGGGCCGAATGGCCTGCTCCTGCACTTAATTTCTATGTTTCTATTAACTGTATACTTTCATTCAACCTCCCAAAGTGCAGCATATCACACTTGCCAAGGTTAAACTCCATCTGCCATTTCTCCACCGTTTTTCTGCACCTGATGTTCTGACAGTTTTCCACCAATTTTGGTGTCATTAGCAAACTTACCAACCCTTCTACGTTTATTTCAAGGTCATTTTGCCGTGAGTATGGCAATCGAGAACCAGAGAGATAGGTCTAATGTCAGGGGGGAAATATTTAATAGGAGTATCTTCTTTAACAGAAAGGGTGGAGAGTGTATGTATTGAGTTGCTGGGGGAGGTAGTTGAGTCAGGTACTATCATAACATTTAAGAGACATTTGGGCAGGTGTAGATCAGTGACTCATAACATGAGTCACTGATCTACATGAGTCATACTTTGCAGCTACGCCCACTAGTTTAACAGAAAGCCTCCCTGCCTTTACTCTCTCACTTTTAGAAATTACCTATGCTGTAACATTAATAAAGTCTTTGGATTTTAATCACGATGTGACATGTTATTCCAACAGCAGAAGCTCAACATGGTGTCAGAGTGTACGGACTCACTCCTTGCTTAATTATATTGCTTATATTTTAGTTTGTTGTTTTCTCCAGTGTATATTGCTATGGCTTCTGTTCTCAGAAAACCAGAGATCCTGGTGTTTGATGAGGGACGTCGCAGAACGGTGGCGCGTATTTGAAGAGGATTTTTCAATTTACATTGAAGCGGCTCATCCTACTGCTGCTCCCGGTGTTCGAGTGTCAATTCTTCTTAATCTAGCAGGCACAGAAGCTGCTCGATGTGCCAGCGGATTTCATTATGAACCGGCTAGATTTGACCTGGCTGGTGTCCAGATCGCTCCTGCTGAGTCTATCGGAGACCCTGACTACCTACTACGCAAATTCTGACAGTTATGTGAGTTACGTACTAACTTGGTCATGGAGAGGCATTTGTTCTTTTCCCGAAGCCAGAGACAGAGAGAACCTGTAGAGATGCATGTCAATGCATTGAAGCACGTTGCCAATCAGTGCGACTTCTGGGATATATGTGATAGCCTAGTCCATGACCGTTTGGTCTATGGTGTCCGCAATGATAAATTCCGCGACGAGTTACTGCGGGATGCTGAGCTTACTCTAGAGACTGCTGAAAACCGCTGTTGCATTTCTGAAATGGCTGACGCTCACACTCTGCTGGTGGTGAAATTAATGTTGCCGGTATGTCTTATAAAATCTCTCGCTGTTCTCCTCACGTATCTTACAACCATATTGTGAGATTAATAGACAATTGCTTTAACTGTGGGGGTTCACATGCTGCTGTTCGTGACCGTTGCCCTGCGTATGGAAAATTATGTTGATTTTGCAACAAAATAAATAATTTCTTCAGATGCTGTCGGTCACGTAGCAACCGAGTTCAAACAAGACAATCTGTTAATTCACTTGGCCGTGAAAACTTGCTCTCAGAATTCTCTCAACCAGCTCCCACAGATTTGCAGGCTACTGGCGAAGATTTTGACATTGATGTACATTCCTTGTCTGATTTAATGCATAAACAACGAGACCCAAAGGTCGCTTTGCAGGTTAATGGCAAGAACTTTTATGTGAAAGTGGATACTGGCGTCAGATGCATTGTGATTTGTCTAGCTATGTTTAAAAAGTTCTGAAAAACAGAGACTGTCACTCCTACGGCTGCCTCCCTTCTCCCATTTGCAGGATGTCCAGTGCACCCTGTCGGTCATGTTGAGTTACGCTGCTGCCTTAACTCATATGTGTGCACAACCTGAGTTTCTATGTTGTTCGTAAGATGTGCCATCTCTACTGGATCGCAACGCATGTCAAGACATGGGACTTGTCTCTTTCAGCCCTTCTGTTTGTCATCTGACTACATCCTGTGACTTTAGCCAACAAATCCTGACACAATACAACATTTGTTTGAGGACAACCTGGGCAATTTGCCTGTTAGGTACACACCATTGACCCTTCGGCAATTCCTGTTGTTCATCCAGCTCATAAGATTCCCCATGCCATGCGGGACCGTGTTCAAAGTCAACTCAACAGAATGGTGTCTCTAGGTGTGATTGCTCCCGTCGCTGACCCCTCGGACTGGGTCTCCACCATGGTTGTAGCAACGAAGAAGAATAAAGATGAAATACGAATTTGTATCAATCCTTTCAGGGGCACCGTAGAGAGTATTTTGACCAGCTTTATCTCTGTCTGGTTTGGGGACTGTAAAGCCTCCGACTGGAAGTCCGTGCAGAGAGTGGTGAGGACAGCGGAAAAAATCATCGGGACTTCTATCCCCTCAATTGGGGATATTGCAACCAAACGTTGCGTGTCTAAGGCCTGCAGTATTATAAAAGATCCCGCATATCTCCATAGTATTTCTAAATAACAATAAAGTTTGTTTGACTTGACTAAGGACTTAAACATAGCCATTAAACGATCTCACTATCCCATGCGCATGTACGAGATTGAGCACAGATGGCTGAGGCAACTGTATTCACAGTACTAGATGCCAAGAGTTCATTCTGGCAGATTTCACTGGAACACAACTCCTCCAAGTTAACTACCTTCAGCACACTGTTCTGGCTTTACAGATTTCTTTGCATGCCCTTTGCCATAAGCTCTGCTAGTGAAGTATTTCAACAAGCTATGGAGCAGTTGTGTGCAGGCTACCCATGCTCCATTGTAGTGGACTCTCTCTAACTTCTACAGGTGCACAGTAGAGAGCATGCTGACCGGTTGCATCGTGGCTTGGTTCGGCAACTTGAGCGCGCTGGAGAGGAAAAGACTACAAAAAGTAGTAAACACTGCCCAGTCCATCATCGGCTCTGACCTTCCTTCCATCGAGGGGATTTATCGCAGTCGCTGCCTCAAAAAGGCTGGCAGTATCATTAAAGACCCACACCATCCTGGCCACACACTCATCTCCCTGCTACCTTTAGGTAGAAGGTACAGGAGCCTGAAGACTGCAACGACCAGGTTCAGGAATAGCTGCTTCCCCACAGCCCCATTAAACCTGGCTCGGACAAAACTCTGAACATTAAAAACCCATTATCTGTCATTTGCACTTTATCAGTTTATTTGTTCATGTGTGTATATATTTATATAATGGTATATGGACACACTGATCTGTTTTGTAGTCAATGCCTACGATGTTCTGTGTGCTGATGCAAAGCAAGAATTTCATTGTCCTGTCAGGGACACGTGACAATAAACTCACTTGAACTTGGATGACATTCTCGTTGTGGGACGAACTGTCGAAGAACACAATGCTAATCTGACAAAGGTCCTGGATCTCGCCAAGGCCATCAACCTCGTGCTAAACCTTCAAAAATGCAAATTCGGGGTAAGTGAGGTGAAATACATAGGCGATGTGTTTACTAAAGATGGCCTAAAAACTGATCCGGCGAAAACCACTGCCTTCAACGAGCGCCCAGCACGTGCTCAGTCTGCAGAGATTCCTTGGCATGGTTAACTACTTGAGCAAATATATTCCGGACTTCAGTGAAATATCAGCCCCGTTTGCGCCAGCAAAGACACAAAGACACTGCACGATCAACAGCAGAGGCGTTCGACACTCTTAAGCAGCAGATGTCTTGTGCTCCTACTCTCGCTTACTTTGATCCCAAACGACCGGTCACACTGACTTGTGACGCTTCACAACACGGACTGGGCACAGCATGTCTTCAAAATGACGGTAGCGGCAATAAGCCTGTTGCCTGTGCCTCGCACACTATGACTGACACAGAACAACCATATGCCCAAATTGAGAAAGAGCTGTAGGTGGTTGTTTTTGCCTACAAGAAATTTAACGACTTTATCTTTGGACAAACGGTCACGATTGAAATTGACCACCAACCTCTGATCAGCATCTTTTACAAAGCGATTCATGCCTCTCCAGGGCATCCACAATGATGCTGCTGCATTCAAAAATATGACATCTTTCTGACCTACAAACGTGGTAAAGATATGCACCTGGCTGACATTTTCTCGTGTGCACCCCGGAAGACCTGCACGGGTCCGTCCTCGCCGGATGATGACTTTGTCATAATGACTGTGTCTTTTATTTCCTCGTCCTGTATGAAGGACTTGATCGCCCACACTGCTGCTGACAGTACTTTATGGTCGCTCGCCTCCGTCATTAAGCGCGGTTGGCCAGACAAACACTACAACATTCTGCTGCCAGTTCGGCCTTTCTTTGCCGTCCATGATGAGCTAGTGCTGCAGGATGGCATCATTGTAAAAGGACATAAGGCTGTGGTCCCTGCTTCGCTCCACAGCAAGTATTTTAACGCTGTCCACGCAGGGCACCCAGGCGCTGAAGCTACTGTCCTACGGGCAAGAAACATGTTTTACTGGCCTGGCATGGCCGAACACATCACCGAGAATGTGGCGTCCTGTGCAGTGTATAACAGCTTGGCACCTCATCAACAAAAGCAACCACTTCTTTCACATCCGGCTCCTGCACTCCTATGGTCTACATTGGCAACTGATATATTTGAGTGGCATGGCAAGCAGTACTTGGTACTCGTCGATTCGTATTCAGGGTGGTTTGACATTGATTTTCTTAGCAGCCCCACTTCTTGCGAGGTGGTTTTCGAAGCTTGCTCGCCATTTTACAGTACACGGAGCTCCATGCATACTGTTATCTGATAACGGCAATCAATTTACCAGCCAACACTTCAAGGAATTTGCTGCACGCTGGGGTTTTTGCCACATCACCAGCAGCCCTGAATATCCACAGTCAAATGGACTAGCTGAACGGGCAGTCAAGAGTGCCAAACAGCTCATGGAACGTTGGTACAGAGCTAATTCCGACGTGTTCCTGGATTTACTCAACTTACGCAACATCTCTCGCGACCCCATTTTGAATTCACCTGCTCAACGTTTATTGTCAAGGCAGACCTGAGCCACGGTGCCTGTGGCGGATCAGGCATTCATGCCACAGGTGGTTCCATCATCGGAAGTCCAGTCCAGGTTACAACAAAAGCTTGACATTCAAAAACAGTGGTATGACAAAACAAGTGGGCCACTGCCACCATTAACCAAGGCGCAGGTGGTTCGTTTGCAGACTGACAAAGGCCATGACCGTATTGGTGTAATTTCTGGAACTGCTTGTGAGCCATGATCATATCTGGTCAGTGACTACATGGCGGCACCTACAAGCGTAACAGACAACATAGCCTGCCTGTGAATGAGTCAGCTCCACCTCCGTACTATTCAGACAAGTATACTCCCGGACGTGTCCAGCGGCATTGATCCACCTACACCAACACAGCAACCCACTTCTGGAACGGCTGCTTTGCCAGTGGCGACTCCGCCTCCGCCACAGTCCGCTGTTTCATCACCGGAAATGCTGGTTCAGTCTCCGTCACCTGTGAAGCCACCAGCTCTGTCTCCGGTGGGGAAAAACGGAGATGGTCCTTATCACACAAGTGCTGGTCGTGTTTGCAAGCCCACCGTGAAGTACCCGGGCTATGTTTGACTTTCGGCCACCTTATTATCTACTGCTATGCATGCCTTATTTAGTCAATGGTTTTGTACTGACATTTAATTCTTTAAGAGGGAGGAGGTAGATCAGTGTCAATCAAGTTATGAGATACTTTGTAGCTACGCCCACTAGTTTAACAGAAAGCCTCCCTGCCTTTACTCTCTCACTTTTAGAGTAACGTGTTAAGATTAAGTTACCTATGCTGTAACATTAATAAACTCTTTGGATCTTAATAGTCACGCTGAAGCTCAGCAGCAGGTACATGGATAGGACAGGATTAGAGTGTTATAGGCCACGTGCGGGCAGGTGGGACAAGTGTAGATGAGGCATGTTGGTCGGCATGGGAAAGTTGGGCCAAAGTGCCTGTTTAAAAGCTGCATGAATCTATGTCTTTCTCTAATATTTCATGAATAAAAGGCTCAATGCTATAAATCCCATCTGTTATCTAAATTGTTTGTTTTTTTCATCTCATTCCTGAAACAGCTGGAATGTTATGCTATTTCATGGTCCTTCACCTTTGGTGCAAAAATTTTGAACCTACTTAGATTCTCCCTCAGCTTCTCCTTCTCTACCTGTACCTTTTCAACTACAACTGTGGTTAGCTGCTCTCCATGTATTTCCCCTAATTGGTGTTTCTTCCCTTGTGCAAAGCTTTGAAATGCTATAGAATCAAGTCAATGATAAGATTGTGATGTTTCCCTGTGGAATATGATAATTTGTGTAGGAAGGAACTGCAGATGCTGGTTTAAACCGAAGATAGACACAAAATGCTGGAATAACTCAGCGGGACAGGCAGCATCTCTGGAGAGAAGGAATGAGTGATGTTTTGGGTCTAGACCCTGGCCCACTGAGTTACCTCAGCATTTTGTGTCTATGATAATTTGTTCAATTGCTCTTCATGGGAAGAATTTTACAATTTTTCGAGTACATTTTTGAGAGGGGTTTTGTTAAATTAATCTCAAATATTTGAAAGATAGTTGGATCTTTGATATCTTGCACTGCTTGTTTGTTTGCTAAATTGCTTGTTTAAATAGGTATATTTAAGGATCTGTCTTATTTATATAATGGCACTGAAGGCTTTAAAAAAAAAAAGCTTATGTATGGAACATAGCTTGCCAATCAAACCTTAGTTTAGTTTAGAGATACAGTACGGAGACAGGCTTGCCAATCAAACCTTAGTTTAGTTTAGAGATACAGTACGGAGACAGGCCCACCGAGTCTGCGCTGACCAACAGTTCCCGTACAATAGCACTATCCTACACACTAGGGACAATTTACAATCTTTACCGAAGCCAATTAACCTACAAACTTGTATGTCTTTGGAGTGTGGGAGGAAACTAGAGCACCTGGGGAAAACTCACGGGGAGAACGTACAAACTCCGTACAGACAGTAGTCGTAATCAGGATGAAACCCAGGAATAGAAAGCAGCAACTCTACCACTGTGCATTGTTGTCTCTCTACAATGTGACAATTTCCACAATAGGGAGCGTTGCAAAATAACTCAGGATTTTGATTATGTTTTCTGATTTTGAATTATTAAATTATTTGTCATACGTCTTCCACTGCATGATATTTATAAATTTGCTCATGAATATTTGTAAACTTCCCCTGTCCACCTCTTAATCAATTTCCTATCAGCCCCGTGCCTTGTCAGTATTGTTTTGTTTTAATAATTTGTTGGTTAATTTATTTTTAATATTTTTGCAGAGCTTGGAGATGGGTTGACCACATGCCCTGAAGATGAAGCGTTGCAATCTAGCGATGACTGTTTAGATGCCGTCCTAGATGAATCTTTGCTTGAAACTAATCCAATCCAGTCTCCGCTGCAAGTGTTTGCTGGTCTGGGTGGACTAGCGCTCATAGCTGAAAGGCTGCCAATGTTGTATCCTGATGTTATCCAGCAAGTAAGAAATATTTTTCATAATGTATTCAATAACCGTTTATAACACTCAACCAAAATGGCAGTTATGTAAAGTTACACGTTCAAATGAAACATCAGAGTAATTAGAATATCCATTTAATGGTTTTTACCCAGTCTCAGTGAAAGCTTCCATTTCCAGTTGCAGAATGCCATGATGGCATAGCAAGTTAACTAAATGTTTAAGTCATAGAATATGGGCCGTGCCCCTTGCTCCGATTCTAGGGTCCTTGGTTCAGTCGCCTTCTGTAGGAACGGAAGAGAAACCTGGTTAGAACAACTCTAAGTTCCCCAGTCCTGCGTTATCATGTTGGGAATGCATGGCTGGGTGGGTTCGCTGGTGATAGAGGTGGGCACAGCGGGAAGGCAATGTGAAATAGTAGTTTTAGCTCTATGATTTGATGAACCAAATGTCAATTGTGTTATTGTATTACTGTTTATTCTGCTTATATTTTCAATACACCCGGTTGAAAATCCCTATTAGAAGTTGAACCATGTTCCATTGTTTATCATTTAGTTTAGTTATTTACTGTTATGTGCACAGAGATGCAGCGGAAAGCTTATTGTACATTCTATCCAGTCAGATTATACTGTACATGAGTGCAATAAATTCTCTTCCAGAGCAGCACATAGAGAGTCGCCACATTCCAGCACCATCTTGTAACTCCCACGTCTCTGAACAGTGCAATTTTGGCCCAGCTGTCCTGGTGACACTGGATTGATGAAGCAGAGATTAGCCTGGTCCAGTGCAATGCCATCAAGCTCCTTCCACTGTGATCTGTGCATCTGCCCCAAGCTGAGCTCAATCGACTTACTGTGCCAACACCGCGACCCCTGCAGACGCAACCTCCGTGGCCTCCAGTTGCCGCCCTTTCACTTTTGTGCTCTGAGATCGCCATGGCCCACTTCCCCTGCACTAAAGAGTAACTATTTTGCAGAAAAGTAAACTTTTCTAGGAATTTGGTATTCTTGGAATTTCTAGGAGTGCTTCTATCTTGGCCAATCATTCCGTTATGCGGTTCATGTTTATCCATTATGATTTACAACTATATCTTCACGCTGAAGCTTGAGTCATGAAATCATACAGCACAGAAACAGGTCCTTCAGCCAAGCTTGCCACGCCGACCAAGGTGCCCCATCTACACAATTCTCAGCTGCCTGCGTTTGACCCATTTCCCTCTAAACAATACCTATCCACATACCTGTCCAAATATCTTTCAAATATTGTTATAGTTTCTGCCTCAACTACCTCCTCTGGCAGCTCAACCTATATACCCACCATCCTGTGTGTGGAAAAAGGTGCTCCTCAAATTCCTATTAAATCTTTCCCCTTAAACCCCTTAACTCTGGTTCCTGATTCCCCCTACTCTGAATAAAAGATTCTGTGCATCAACCCTATCTATTCCCCTCATGAACTTATCTCCCATATACAAAACTTTGCTAACTATCCTTAATCAGCCTTTGACCATCTAAATGCATGTATATCTGATCCCTCCGAATACCTCTATCAACTCTCTGACCACTGATGTTAGACTTACTAGCGTATGGTTCCCAGTCAAAAAGGCTTTCAACACATTGGCCGTCATCAGTCAGAGTAATGAGTATAGAAGTTGGGAGGTCATGTTGCAGTTATATAAGATGTTGGTGAGGCCACATTTAGAGTATTGTGTTCTGATGTAGGTACCATCTTATAGGAAAGATGTTGTCAAGCTGGAAACTGCAGAGAAGATTTACAAGGATGTTACCAGGACTGGAGGGCCTGAGTTTTACAGAGAGGTTGAGCAGGCTGGGACTTTATTCCTTGGAGTATAGATATATGAGGAGTGATCTTATAGAGGAGTTCAAAATCATGAGAGGAATAGATCGGGTAACATACAGAGTTTCTTGCCCAGTGTAGGGGAATCGAGAACCAGACGACATGGGTTTAAGGTGAGGGGGGAACAACTTAATAGGAACCTGAGGGATAACGTTTTTATACCGAGGGTGGTGGGTGTATGGGATGAGCTGCCAGTGGGATTGGTTGAAGCACTTACCATCGTAACATGTAAGAGACATTTTGGCAGGTACATGGATAGGATTGGTTAGAGGGATATGTGCCAAATGCAGGCTGGTAAGACTAGTGCAGATGGGGCATGTAGGTCAGCTTGGGCAAGTTGGGCCGAAGGGCCTGTTTCCACACTCGGATATCTCTGCCAAAGTACCTGCAATTTCTTCTCTAGCTTCCCTCAGTGTGCTCGGATATATCTGATGAGGCCAGGGAGATGAGCCTGAGCATGTTCTGCATCCGACCGACCGCAATACTAACTGCCCTCAAGACACTTCCAGTGACTGCCCTAAGTTACAAGGTCCTCGTGTCTTTCTCCACGGTAAAAACAGCGGAGAAATACTCATTGAGGATCTTGCCCATCTCCTGTGGCTCCACACAGAGGTGACTGCTTTGATTCCTGAGGGCCCCATCCTCATTCTAGTTACCATTTCTCCCTTAATGAACTTACAAAATCTATTTTGATTATCCTTAATATTATCCCCTTTTGACCTCCGGATTTCCTTCTTTAGTGTGCTCCTCAGTTTCTGAAACTCCTCCAAAGATCCACTTAATCCCAGCTGCCTGTACCTGTCCCATGCCTCCTTATCCTTGACCAAAGCCTCGATTGCTCCCTGACTTTTGTCCCAGAAATAAATAGCAATAGTGTGATGACTGTTCTTGATTCCAGTTTGCTTTTTCGAGCACAATGAATTTGAGGTTAGAAGATGTTAAAACACACTTTTTAATCATACTCGGGGTCCAGTGGTAGTTTTCAAGGTTTCTTTATTCACAGCCGACAGTAGTTACATATCCAAGAGAGAGTTATACAAGATAAAGCCTAATCACCTGCAGAACACAGCTAAAACGTCTATGAAATCTGCTGGAAAATGTCTTTCTTATCTATAGGAGACAATTAGTCCAGTAATCTCTGTGGTGCTTACTTTGTCAAAACCAATCACCCTATGTTTGGTCCCTTCCTTATTGGTCCTGATCCCAGGGCGCTGTTTGGCATTATTACCTTTGTCCTAATACGGGGTTGTCGTTCAGTTTTGTTTAAAGATACAGCGCGGAAACAGGCCCATCGGCCTACCGAGTCCCCGTCGACCAGAAATCCCCACACACTAACACTATCCTACACACTCTAGCAACAATTTACATGTATACCAAGCCAATTAACCTACAAACCTGTATGTCAGGGGTCGGCAACCTATGGCCTACGGGCTGGTTCCGGCCATAACCCAAAATCATCCGGCCCGCAGGCTTTTTTTTCAATTAGTTTTTGCAACCTGGTAATTGCAGCCAGTCCCGGGACACGCAGGCGTCCTGGGAATTGCAGCCAGTCCCGGGGCTCGCAGGCGACCTGGGCGTTACAGCCAGTCCCGGAGCAGGCATGCGACCTGGGCGCTACAGCCAGTCCCGGAGCATGCAGGTGACCTGGGAATTGCAGCCAGTCCCGGAGCATGCAGGTGACCTGGGAATTGCAGCCAGTCCCGGAGCATGCAGGTGACCTGGGAATTGCAGCCAGTCCCGGAGCAGGCAGGCGACCTGGGCGCTACAGCCAGTCCCGGAGCAGGCATGCGACCTGGGCGCTACAGCCAGTCCAGGAGCATGCTGGCGACCTAGGCGCTACTTCCAGTTCCGGAGCATGCAGGCGACCTGGGAACTGCAGTTAGTCCTGGGGCTCGCAGGCGACCTGGGTGCTGCAGCCAATTTATTAACGTTGGTGATAGATGTGGCCCGCTATCCGCTCACAAACATGGGGTCCTGGCCCCTATGCAAAAAAGGTTTACCAACCCCTGCTGTATGTGCTTGAACTGTGGGAGGAAACCGAAGATCTCAGAGAAAACTCATGCAGGTCATGAGAACGTACAAACTCCATACAACAGCACCCATCAGGATTGAACCTGGGTCTCTGGCGTTGTAAGGCAGGAACTCTACCACTGCACCACCGTGCCACCCTGGTGATCTGCCTAGATTTTTTAATCAATTATAACCTTGAGTTGACACGCTGTGTTTGGGCTGAAGTTGACAGACTGTTCATTTCAAGGAGTCAGCAGCTTATAACAAACTCACACCAGCAATCTTCTGCAAACCTCCACAGTCTCCCCTTTGCTTCTTCGATCAATACTAGAGAAAATGTATCATCTAAGAAAGAATCCCAAGGAAAGATAGTGCAAGTGCACATCATCAGATATCTTTAATGGTCTTCATAATTTGGAGAGAGCCTTCAATAGCGGGTGAGCCCTAAAAAAATCTACATTTCTCTAGATATGGGAAGTGCTTTTGAGTGCAAGAAGAGCTGGCTAGAGCCTCTGAGGGATCTAATCTTAGCTGGGGCATCTACCATTTGTTTTCAACAATATTTAATAAGCATAAAAAGACAATACATAGTATAATGGGGTCAAGGGGAACGAGGACATGGCAGACCAATTGAATAACTATAGTTCTGTCTTCACTAAGAAGACAAATAATATGCCGGAAATAGCAGGGGACCAGGGGTCAAATGAGATGGAACTGAATGAAATCCAGGTTAGCATCCAGGTTGAAATTGAATGGATTAAAGGCCGATAAATCCCCAGGGCCAGATAGGCTGCATCCCAGAGTACTTAAGGAAGTAGCCCCAGAAATAGTGGATGCATTAGTGATAATTTTTGAAAACTCTTTAGATTCTAGAGTAGTTCCTGAAGGGTAGCTAATGTAACCCCGCTTTTTAAAAAGGGAGGGAGAGAAAAAACGGGGAATTACAGACCAATTAGTCTAACATCGGTAGTGGGGAAACTGCGATAGTTATTAAAGATGAAATAGCAGCACATTTGGAAAGTGGTGAAATCATTGGACAAAGTCAGCATGGATTTATGAAAGGTAAATCATGTCTGACGAATCTTATAGAAGGCTTTCGACAAGGTCCCACATAAGAGATTAGTATGCAAACATAAAGCACACGGTATTGGGGGTTCAGTATTGATGTGGATAGAGAACTGGCTGGCAGACAGGAAGCAAATAGTAGGAGTAAAAGGGTCCTTTTCAGAATGGCAGGCAATGACTAGTGGAGTACCACAAGGCTCAGTGCTGGGACCCCAGCTATTTACAATACATATTAATGATTTGGACGAAGGAATTAAATGTAACATCTCAAACTTTGCAGGATGCCACGGAGCTGGGGGCAGTGTTAGCTGTGAGGAGGCTGCAAGGTGACTCTGATAGGTTAGGTGAATGGGCAGATGCAGTATAATGTGGATAAATGTGAGGTTATCCACTTTGGTGGCAAAAACAGGAAAGTAGACTATTGTTTGAATGGTGGCCAATTAGGAAAAGGGGAGATGCAACGAGACCTGGGTGTCATGGTACACCAGTCATTGAAAGTAGGCATGCAGGTGAAGCAGGCAGTGAAGAAAGCAAATGGTATGTTAGCATTCATAGCAAAAGGATTTGAATATAGGAGCAGGGAGATTCTACTGCAGTTGTACAGGGTCTTGGTGAGACCACACCTGGAGTATTGCGTACAGTTTTGGTCTCCTAATCTGAGGAAAGACATTCTTGCCATAGAGGCAGTACAGAGAAGGTTCACCAGACTGATTCCTGGGATGTCAGGACTTTCATATGAAGATAGACTGGATAGACTCGGCATGTACTCGCTAGAATTTAGAAGATTGAGGGGGGATCTTATAGAAACTTACAAAATTCATAAGGGGTTGGACAGGCTAGATGCAGGAAGATTGTTCCCGATGTTGGGGAAGTCCAGAAAAAAGGGGTCACAGTTTAAGGATAAGAGGGAAGTCTTTTGGAACCGAGATGAGAAAAACATTTTTAACACAGAGAGTGGTGAATCTGTGGAATTCTCTGCCACAGGTAGTTGAGGCCAGTTCATTTGCTATATTTAAGGGGGTTAGATGTGGCCCTTGTGGCTAAGGGGATCAGGGGGTATGGAGAGAAGGCAGGTACAGGATATTGAGTTGGATGATCAGCCATGATCATATTGAATGGTGGTGCAGGCTCGAAGGGCCGAATGGCCTACTACTGCACCTATTTTCTATGTTTCTATAACTGATAATAAACAAAATGAAACTTGAACAAAGGAGGCGGCTAAAGAGGTGACCAGAGAGCCACCTCCTTTGTTCAAGGGAGGGAGAAGGCTACTTGCTTCCTCTGCTTCCTTGTGGAATGTGACCAGCCAGATTGGAAATGTCTTTGTAGTTATCAGGAATCTACGTGCAACATTCCATCCCTGATCAAAGCAAGTACCTCCCTTCGCTGCCTGGATAAAGTCTAGGAGCATGCGATTCTGAAGAGCAACCTTGCGGACAGCAATTAGTTTTAATTTATTTTGGTCACTGCCTTAGCTGGCAGGTTTGCCACTCTCTCAAGCACTGAGACCATGTGAATGGACTCTCTTGCCAATACAGCTGACCCGTATTGAGGATATTATCGAAGCTTCCTCCGTATTGAGGGAAGGAATGCTTGCCTTCATTGCTAGGGGCATTCAGTATAAGAGTCAGGAAATCATGATGCAGGTCTGTAGTCAAGTCAAGTCAAGTCAGGTTTATTCTTAACTTACACATACGAGATGTCCAGTGAAATGAAAAGGACTTGGTTTTGGCCACATTTGGAGTATTACATACAGTTCAGGCTGCCCCCATTGCAGGCTGGATGTGGCTTTGAAAAGGGTGCAGAGGAGGTTTACCAGAATGCTGCCTGGATTGGAGGGTTGCAGCTACAGGGGGAGAGGTTGGATAGACTTGGGTTGGTTTCTCAGGCCCTCAAGTTCTAGCAACATCCTAGCAAATCTTCTCTGCATTCTTTTAGCTAGACAACATCTTTCCTATAGCAGGGAGACCAAATCTAACCACAATACTCTTGGGTGTGGCCTCACCAACATCTAACTAACATTATGTCCCAACGTCTATACTCAGGACCCTGACTGACGATGGCCACTGTACCAAAAGCCTTCTTGACCAACCTATCCACCAGGCACATGCCATCAGGGTAGGCAAGGTAGGCACTGCCTACCCTGACTAAAATTATAAAATGGTAATTATTAAATACAAATAGTAAAGGCATGGGAGAATTATGCCTACCTGCAGGCATAATTCTCCGTGCCTTTCATCCGCAGCACTTGCAACACGAGAAAGTATGTGCAGCCCACGTGCCGTCGGTGCTGCTTCAAGCCGTCAATTTCAAGGGGAGCCGAAGGCAGCTGAAATTCTGCCTTTGTAGCATACTGCACGTGCGCAGCGCAAGTTTCTTGGCGGGTTTTTTCAAATATGGATTGTCATTATCTCAAGTGTATCTTAGGAAACAAAGAGAGAAGAGTTTGTGTACCAATAATGTGGTAGGTAAATCTCTTGGTGCGATATGTTTTTAAATACCGTATTTCCCGGGGTGGGGAGAGCTCCTTTCACAGCGTTTGGGGAATCTGGCCCGGGGTAAAGTTGTGGGGAGGGCAGGAGCGTTGTAAAGGAGGGAATCGGGGATCATGCCAGTAACCCACTTGCCGCGACGCTCCTGGCACGAGACATCGCATTGTGGCCGGGGAGTTAATTAGCTCGGGTGGCTGCGAGCGGGCGCGGGGACCGGACAGCCCCTTCTGCCAGCCCCCGCTCACCTTTGGCAGTGCTCTCCGTCTGAGCCACCGCATTGTGGCCAGGGAAGGAAGCAGCTCGGGTGGCTGCGAGCGGCCGCCGGGACCTCAGCACTTTCCTCCGCCCCCGCTCACCTCTGGCAGTGCTCTCATACCGCTAGCCACCCTCGCTCATGTCAGCCGCTTCCCGTAAATTCTTAAATTCCGACAGTGCGATCAAGGGATCAATTGAGGTTACTTGGCTGTCGGCAGGTGAGAGATGGTCAGACGGAGAACATTGCCAGAGATAAGCGGACTGAGGTCCCGGCAGCCGCTCGCAGCCATCCGAGCTACTTCCCTCCCCGGCCACAATGCGGTGGCTCCATGCCCGGAGCGCCGTGGCTGCGGTGTACGAATGACCCCCTCCTCCTCAACACTCCTGCCCTCCCCGTAACTTTACCCCTGGCCAGACTTCCCACACGCTGTGAAAGGAACTCTCTCCCCAATTGGTCCCTTGAACAAGTATTGTCATTCAATAAGATGATAACTGATTCAACTTGCCCCCGTGTGCTCCCGTTTTTCCCACCTCTCCACCTGCCATCGCCCTCCACCCCCCACCCATTCAGTAATTCAAAATGAAGGAGATTTGGAAGCCTTGGGCAAATTAAATTGTTACTTTTTTTTATTTTTACGGAGAGGAGAACAATCTGTGCATGTGCTGTTTAAGATATTTTTTTTAAAGCCGACTGACTGCCTACTTTGAGTAATTACTCACGGCACGTGCCTTCTATCCACTTATGCCATTTTCAATTAACTATGTACCTGCACTCCTAGATCCTCTCTGCCCTATGGTTCAATGTTCGTTATCATCACATGTACTGAGGTACAGTGAAATTATTTTGCATTTAATTCAATAATTGATTACTGTACAAAAGCTTCATCCCAGTTTAAGTACACTGTAAAGAAATCACCCTCTGAAATATATACAATTGGCAGATTAGGTGCCATTTTCAAAGTCCGAGCTGGAGCTGGCCATAAAGACCCGTTGCAGCAGTCATCTCCATCTCCACAGATGCCCAGTGAACCGTTGTCCCTCTCTTCAGCCTTTGTGTCCCCTGTGCCCACTCGCAGCTGAGCCGAGGGCATGGTAGGTAATAACCTGGTTCCTCTTTATGGCCCTTTATTCTTGCATATGCCGTTACCGACTCCCTACGCCCTCCTCTCCTGCTCTCCGGTAAACCATGTCTGCAGCCCTTGGGTAACCCAAACTGCACACAATGCAGCCTAAGCAAAGTCCTAGAGTTGCTTGACTTCTTGACTCTTATTTCAATGGCCCTAGCAATTAAAGTAAGCATACCGTATGCCAGCTTCACCGCCATATCTCTTGTGGTGCGACCTTTAGTGAGCTGTGAACACCCAAGATCCCTCTGCACTCCAATGCTGTTTACTTTATACTATCTCTTTACATTGAATCTCCCAAGGTGCAATACCTGGCACTTGCTCAGTTTAAACTGCATCTGCCATTTCTTTGCCCATTTCTGTAACTGATCTATATCCTGCTATCTTCTAGCAACACTGCACCTCACTGTATACAAATTCTTCAAGTTTGGTCTCTTCAGCAAACCTTCTGGCCAAACCATCTACTCGGACATTCTAGGTCATTTATATAAATTGCAGAGATCCTAACGCACATCCCTGTGGAACTCCACTGGCCACAGACCTCCAGTCACAATATCCATCTTCCACCACAACCCTCTGTCTTCTTTCAGTAAGCCAGTTCTGAAGACCTAGTCATTGTGAATCCTGTACATCTTAATCTGAATTGGCCTACTGTGAAGGACCTTATCAAAAATCCATGTTTACAATATCCAGTGCTCTAGCTTCATCAATCTCCTGCATCATCTACTCCTAAAGTTCATATAAAGCCACATACAAATCCCTGCCAGTTATCCCTAATTAGCCCATTATCTTCCAAATGGGTGAAAATCCTATCTCAAAGAATGCTCTCTAAAGGTCTCCCTCCCACAGACACGAGACACACCGACCTATAGTTGCCTGGATTCCCTCCACTTCTCTTAAACAATTAGCGTCCCTTCTTAAATGAGACATTTTCATGACATTGGTGTTTGCAGAGCTGTTTATGGGTCACGACTCGCACACTTCACTAGTAACTTCCCTGGGTCAGGTCGGGGGGAATTCCCCCCCGCCACGGGTACCATGTAATCCCCTGCTACCCTCCATGGTTGGGCATAGGCCTGCCTTGAATGGCCTCGGGTCCATAGTTCTGTTCAGTATTGCTCCATTGCTGCACAGGACTATTGGCAGTGCATGCAATCCGTGGCTAATATTTGTTTCAGGGTACAATTCACACGTTCCACTTGACCCGAGGATTGCGAGTAGTGAGTCACATGGCGTGGAACAGGCCCTTTGGCTCAACTTGCCCACACTGACCAACATGTCCCATCTACACAAGTCCCACCTGCCTGTGTTTGGCATCCTTTAAGCCGGCTCTATCCATGTACTTTGTCTTAATGTTTCTTAAACATTGCAATAGTCCCTGCCTCAACTACCTCCTCTGGGTAGCTTGTTCCATACACCCACTACCCTTTGTGTGGAAAAACGTACAGCTCGGATTCCTATTAAATCTTTCCCCCCTCCCCTTAAACAACTGTCCTCTGGCCCTCAAGTCCTGGCAACGTCCTCATAAATCTTCTCTGTACCCTTTCCATCTTGTGTATAGTCTTATATATTCTTGTAATCTTGTATATTGTCTTGTATAACTGCAACATGACCTCCCAACTTCAAAACTCAATACTGATAAAGGCCAGTGCGCCAAGAGCCTTTTTGGTCACCCTGTGATGTTACTTTCAAAGAGCTGTGTACCTGCACTCCTAGATCCCCAGAGTCCAATCATTAACTGTGCAGGTCCTGTCCATGATAGTGATCACAGTATGCAACTCCTCACATTTCTCAGTATTAAATCCCACCAATGGATCAATGATTTGGATTAGAACATGCTTGGCAAGATTAGCAAGTTTGCAGATAGAAACATAGAAACAAAGAAAATAGGTGCAGGAGGAGGCCATTCGGCCCATCGAGCCAGCACCGCCATTCAATATGATCATGGCTGATCGTCCGCTATCAATAACCCGTGCGTGCCTTCTCCCCATATCCCTTGACTCCACTAGCCCCTAGAGCTCTGTCCAACTCTCTCTTAAATCCATCCAGTGATTTGGCCTCCACTGCCCTCTGTGGCAGGGAATTCCATACATTCACAACTCTCTGGGTAAAAAAGTTTTTTCTCAGCTCAGTCTTAAATGACCTCCCCTTTATTCTAAGACTGTGGCCCCTGGTTCTGGACTCACCCAACATTGGGAATTTTTTTCCTGCATCTAGCTTGTCCAGTCCTTTTAACATTTTATAATAATACAAAAGTGGGTGATTTTTCAGATAGTGAAGACGGGTGTGAAAGATTGCAGCAGGATCTTAATCGATTGACCAGGTGGGCTGAGGAATGGTTGATGGAATTTAACACAGATAAATGTCTGCATTTTGGGAAGTATAACAAGGGCAGGGCCTACACAGTGAATGGTAGGCCTCTGGGGAGTGTTGTAGAGCAGAGGGATCTAGGAGTGCAGGTGTATGGTTCCTTGAAGGTCGAGTTGCAGGTAGATAGGATGGTCATAAAGGCTTTTGGAACATTAGCCTTCATCAGTCAGATAGTATAGAAGTTGGGAGGTCATGTTGCTGTTATATAAGACATTGGTGAGGCCGCATTTAGAGTATTATGTTCTGTTCTGGGTACTCATTTATAGGAAAGATGTCTCTGGAAAGGGTACTGAGAAGATTTACGAAGTTGCCAGGATTAGAGGGTATGAGTTATAGGGGGAGGTTGAGTAGACTGGGACTCTATTCCTTGGAGTGCAGGAGGATGAGGAGTGATCTCATGGAGGTGTATAAAAAATAATGAGGCGAATAGATCGGGTAGATTCACAGTCTTGCCCAGAGAAGGTGAATGAAGGGTGAGAGGACATAGGTTTAAAGTGAAGGTGAAAAGATTTAATAGGAATCTCATAGGTAACTTTTTCACACAAAAGGTGGTGGATGAATGGAACAAGGAGGTAGTTGAGGCAGGGACTATCCCAATGTTTGAGAAATAGTTGGACAGGTACATGGATAGGACGGATTTGGAAAGAGTTAGGCCATATGCGGGTAGGTGGGACATGTTGGCCAGTGTGGGCAAATTGGGCAAAGGGCTTGTTTCCACACTATCACTCTATGACTAACCACTCCTCAGCCCACCTGCCCAACGTCCTGCTGACATTTTTAACCACAATGTCAACTGTCCCCGGTAAAGTTCAATATGCAGCACACTTCCTGCCAAACAGTACAGTGTGATCTTAGATCCGAGTCAATATGGCCACACGATCCCCATCAGGGAATATAGCCTTTGCAGAGGACTGTGGAAGTGTGGGAGGTTGTAGCGCTTTTAGTTGGAACAGCCTCCATCCACCACAATAATCTGTCCATGATAGCAAAGATCAGTATACCTCGGGCATTTTGGGGGAGAAATATAATCAACCTGTTGGTGGTGGTGTGATGACCCCCATTTATTCCAAGAGGACTAGAATACAAAAATAGGGACGCAGTGGTGCGGATTTATAAGGTACTGGTCAGACCACATTTGGAGTAGTGTGAACAGTTTTGGGCCCCATATCTGAGGAAGGATGTGCTGACATTGAAGAGTTTACAGAGGAGGTTTACGAGAATGGTCCCCGGAATGAGTGGGTTAATGTATGATGAGCGTTTGATGGCACTGGGCCATTCACTGAAGATTAGAAGGATGAGGGGGTAACCTCATTGACACATAATTAATAGTGAAAGACCTGGATAGAGTGCATGTGGAGAGGATGTTTCCACTAATGGGAGAGTCCTAGGACCAGAGAGCGCAGTCTCAGCTTAAAAAGATGTACCTTTAGATGTACCTTTAGAAAGGAGATGAGGAGGAATTTCTTTAGTCCAGGGGTGGTGAATCTGTGGAATTCCTAGCCACAGATAGCTGTGGAGGCCGTCATTGGGTGTTTTCAGAGATAGATAGATTCTTGATTGGTATGGGTGCCAAGGGTTATGGGGAGAAGGCAAGCGAAAATCAACCATGATAAATGGCGGAGTCGACTCGAGGGGCCGAATTGCCTAATTCTGCTCCTATGACATGATCTTATTCCCCTGTGCCTCACATCTTCTTCAGTTATGGACTTGCACTTCAAAATAGCCACTTCTCGTGGTAAGGTTCTAGTAAGTCTTAGACTTCCTTTCTGTTCCAAATGGGGGTTCAAGTGGCAGTAATGAATCCTCTTATTCTCCATAGCTGGCCGGTCAAGGGCCATCTGGAGTCCGTTAGCCGAGGGCTCTTTGACTGCTGTCCCTCTATCCGGCATGCATCTGGCACGCTTCCAGCAGAGCCCTCGTCGGCCTGTTGGGCTGACGTTCCAGGGCCAGACAACCCTTTGCCATGATCTCACGTGGGCTTGCAATGGCCCATTCTGCTTTCCTCACGCCGTTATCACCAAAGGAAGAACTGTCCGCAAAAAGGATCAGGTTGGGATCCTGCAGTGGTATTTCTGCTGCCAGGCTTAATTCTTCCATTTCCTCTAAAAGTTCCACACCGTCATGTTCCTCTTCCTCCTCTCCTTTCTTGCTCTGGCAGCGGGGGCATAGTGGAAGGGTTAACATGGCTGGTTCAGACAACGTGGATAGTGGGTGCTTTCAAAACCGTTATTCACCTGGTCCATCTGGCTGTGCTCATCTGGGAAACTCTATTCCTTGTTAACAAGTGTGTGGGGTCTTCACTGTGTTTTTAATCCACTATCAGGTTAGCAGTGGTCATCTGACTCTATAACATCTTAAATCTGACTGTGTAACATCTTAAATCACGAACAACATGATCATTTTGGAGTTGTCTTCTGTAGGGGTTTGCAAGTTTTGTGCAAGATCTCAAATTGCTTCTACAAGACAATTTAACACAAGCTGGGATAGAACAAACCAAAATGATGACTAATTTGTTATTTAAATATAAAGCCCAACAAGTACAACACATTGAAGTAATGGGACAATTATTTCAGCTAAGCTCCCGTTTGGCAGATCTTAATTTGAAAAATAATTGAGAAATAATGAATTTGTTACAATTGATGTACTTTTAAAGTTTTCGCACCTTCCATTTGTGCATTTAGGTGAGTGCTCCGGTGGTAACATCTACTTCACAAGAAAAGCCCAAGGACAATGAGCAGTTTGAGTGGGTCACCATCGAACAGTCTGGTGAATTGGTTTATGAAGCCCCCGAAACGATAACTGCAGAGCCGCCCCCAATCAAATCAACTGTTCCTGCCATGTCTCCCATCCCAGCACATTCTCTTGCAGCCTTTGGACTCTTCCTGCGTCTGCCAGGTTACGCAGAGGTGCTCCTCAAAGAAAGAAAGCATGCTCAGTGTTTGCTCCGATTGGTGCTGGGAGTGACTGACGATGGAGAAGGCAGTAAGTACAATTTGAGAGGCATATTTGTTGTTACGTACACTGAATGGGACGGAAGTTTAGGGGTAACGTGAGGGGGAATCTTCTTTACTCAGAGGGTGGTGGCTGTGTGGAATGAGCTTCCAGCAGAAGTGGTGGTGGAGGCAGGATCGATTTTAACATTTAAAAGTAAAGTGGATAGGTAAATGGACGGGAAGGGAATGGAGGGGTATGGTCTGAGTGCAGGTAGATGGGACTAGGGGAAAACAAATGATCGGCACGGACTGGAAGGGCCGAGAGGTCCTGTTTCCGTGCTGTAATTGTTATATGGTTATTGGAATGTTGTTTTTCTGTCGTTATTTAAAGATGATCAGAGCATTTAGCAATATGTGTTTCTGTGAGAAGCGTGAGGAGTAACATAGCATATGGAGTTTAATGCAGACAAATGCAAGCTGTTGCACGTTGGGAGCACAAATATAAGAGGGAAATATTCAGTAAACAGAAGGAGCCTTGGGCACATTGATGTGCAGAGGGATATTAGCAGAGGAAAAGTCATAGGTCCCTGGAAGTGACAACACAAGTACCATATTTCCCGGCAATGAAAACGCTATTTTTTACCCAAAGACAAGGCACAAAAATTTACCTGCGTCTTGGGGGCCGAAGGTTAGGTTGTTACCCAAGAAAGATAGACTTGGATAGCCCTCAGTAAAGCTGTCATTGTTGGCAGCTTATGGGAGGCGGCTGTAAAGTGGGAAGCGGCTGTAAAAGGACAGCGGGGAATCTGGCCCGGGGAGGGAAGTAGCTTGGGTGGCTGCGAGCGGCTGCCGGGATTGGACAGCGGAACCGGCCGCCACCTCAGCTCCTTCTGCTGGCCGGCCCTCCAGCCAGCCATGGTGTCATTCACCACAGGCGTAACTGGTGGAGGCGGAGGTCTCTCTCTCTTCCTCTCTCTCCTCTTCCTCTCTCTCTCTCTCCTCCTCTCTCCTCCTCCTCTCTCTCCTCCTCCTCTCCCTCCCTGGCGCCACAGCTAGTCCCGGGGACGCGAGCCATCTGGGAACTGAAGCCAGTCCCGGGGCACGCAGGCGATGTTGCCGACCCCCAGACTAAACCACACCCTTGATCCTGTCCCCCCCAATCATTTTTTCAAAATTTAGCAACTTAAATTGGGGGTGCATCTTCGACGCAGTTGCGTCTTCATTGCCGGGAAATACGGTAGATGAAATGATAAAGCGGGCAGAAGACATGCTTTCCTTTGGTTGTCAGGATGTTGAGTATTCAGGAAGTCGTGTTGCAGCTATATAAACATTTTGATAAGGCCACATTGGAGTATTGTGTGCAGTTCTGTTCACCCCATTACAGTAAGTATGTGGAGGCAGAGAGTGAGTTACTTCCTGAATTAGAGAGTGTTAGCTATTTGGAGAGGTTGGACAATCTTGGATTGTTTTGTCTGGAGTATTGGAGGTTGAAGATCAACCTAATAGGAGTATATAAAATTATGTGCGACATAGATATGGAAGTAAATTATTTTTTTTCCAGGAAGCAAATGTCAAATACGAGAGCACATAGCTTCAATATGGGGAAAACGTAAAGGAGATTTACGAGCCAGATTTTGTTTTACAGGGAGAGTAGTAGGTGCTGGACTGCGCTGCCAGGTGAAGAGATGGAAGCAGATAAAGTAGCAACTTTGAAGAAGTTCAGACAAACATATGTACAGTTCCCTCCATAATGTTTGAGACAAAGACCCATCATTTATTTATCTGCCTCTGTACTCCACAATTTGAGATTTGTAGTAGAAAAAAATCACGTGGTTAAAGTGCACATTGTCAGATTTTAGTAAAGGCCATTTTTATACATTTTGGTTTCACCATGTAGAAATTACAGCAGTATTTACACATAGCCCCCCCATTTCAGGGCACCATAATGTTTGGGACACAGCAATGTCGTGTAAATTGAAAGCAGTCATGTTTAGTATTTTGTTGCATATCCTTTGCATGCAATGACCGCATGAAGTCTGCGATTCATGGACATCAACAGTCTTCTCTGGTGATGCTCTGCCAGGCCAGTTTTGCAGCCATCTTATGTTTGTTTTGGGGACTAGTCCCCTTCAGTTTTCTCTTCAGCATATAAAAGGCATGCTCAATTGTGTTCAGAGCAGGCGATTGACTTGGTCACTCAAGAATTGACCATTTTTTAGCTTTGAAAAACTTCTTTGTTGCTTTAGCAGTATGT
Source organism: Okamejei kenojei (assembly GCA_035221665.1). Taxonomy (NCBI): domain Eukaryota; kingdom Metazoa; phylum Chordata; class Chondrichthyes; order Rajiformes; family Rajidae; genus Okamejei; species Okamejei kenojei. The sequence goes on from CM069138.1 coordinate 96,371,567, forward strand.
TTGGGATCATTGTCTTGCTGTAGAATGAACTGCCGGCCAATGAGTTGTGAGGCATTTCTTTGAACTTGAGCAGATAGGATGTGTCTATACACTTCAAATTCATTCTGGTACTACCAGCAGCAGTTGTATCATCAATGAAGATAAGTGAGCCAGTACCTATTATGTTTCAATAGACAATAGGTGCAGGAGTAGGCCATTCAGCCCTTTGAACCAGCACCACCATTCAATGTGATCGTGGCTGATGAGGTGGTATGCTTTGGATCTTGGGCAGTTCCTTCTCTCCTCCATACTTTGCTCTTGCCATCACTCTGATATAAGTTAATCTTCATCTCATCTGTCCACAAGACATTTTTCCAAAACTGTGGTTGCTCTTTTAAGTACTTCTTGGCAAACTGTAACACGGCCATCCTATATTTGCAGCTAACCAGTGGTTTTCATCTTGCAGTGTAGCCTCTGTATTTCTGTTCATGAAGTCTTCTGCGGACAGAGGTCATTGACACCTGATTCCTGAAGAGTGTTTCTCATCTGTCGGACAGGTCTTTGGGGATTTTTCTTTATTGTAGAGAAAATTCTTCTGTCATCAGCTGTGGAGGTCTTCCTTTGCCTGCCAGTCCCTTCGCGATTAGTAAGCTCACCAGTCCACTCTATCTTCTTAATGATGTTCCAAACAGTTGATTTTGGTAAGCCTAAGGTTTGGCCAATATCTCTAACAGCTTTATTCTTAGAAACATAGAAAATAGGTGCAGGAGGAGGCCATTCAGCCCGAGCCACCACCGCCATTCATTGTGATCATGGCTGATCGTCCGCTATCAATAACCCGTGCCTGCCTTCTCCCCATATCCCTTGACTCCACTAGCCCCTAGAGCTCTATCCAACTCTCTCTTAAATCCATCCAGTAATTTGGCCTCCACTGCCCTCTGCGGCAGGGAATTCCATAAATTCACAACTCTGGGTGAAAACGTTTTTTCTCACCTCAGTCTTAAATTACCTCCCCTTTATTCTAAGACTGTGGCCCCTGGTTCTGGACACACCCAACATTGGAAACATTTTTCCTGCATCTAGCTTACCCAGTCCTTTTATAATTTTATATGTTTCTATAAGATCCCCCCTCATCCTTCTAAACTCCAGTGAATACAAGCCTAGTCTTTTCAATCTTTCCTCATATGACAGTCCCGCCATCCCAGGGATCAATCTCGTGAACCTACGCTGCACTGCCTCAATCACAAGGATGTCCTTCTTCAAATTAGGAGACCAAAACTGTACACAATACTCCAGATGTGGTCTCACCAGAGCCCTATACAACTGCAGAAGAACCTCTTTACTCCTATACTGAAATCCTCTTGTTATGAAGGCCAACATTCCATTAGCTTTCTTCACTGCCTGCTGTACCTGCACGCCAACTTTCAGTGACCGGTGTACAAGGACACCCAGGTCTCGCTGCACCTCCCCCTTACCTAACCTAACCCCATTGAGAAAATAATCTGCCCCCTTGTTTTTGCCGCCAAAGTGGATAACCTCACATTTATCAATATTATACTGCATCTGCCACGCATCTGCCCATTCACTCAACCTGTCCAGGTTACCCTGCAACCTCCTAACATCCTCTTCACAGTTCACACTGCCACCCAGCTTTGTGTCATCGGCAAACTTGCTAGTATTGCTCCTAATTCCCTCTTCCAAATCATTAATATATATGGTAAACAGTTGCGGCCCCAACACCGAGCCTTGCGGCACTAGACTCGCCACTGCCCGCCATTCTGAAAAGGACCCGTTCACTCCTACTCTTTGCTTCCGGTCTGCCAACCAATTTTCTATCCATGTCAACACCCTACCCCCAATACCATGTGCTCTAATTTAAGTTACCAGTCTCCCGTGCGGGACCTTATCAAAGCCTTTCTGAAAGTCTAGATACACTACACGCACTGACATCCCTTCATCCATTTTACTTGTCACATCCTCAAAAAATTCCAGAAGATTAGTCAAGTATGATTTCCCTTTCATAAATCCATGTTGACTTGGACTAATCCTTTTACTGCTCTCCAAACGCCCCATTATTACCTCTTTAATAATTGATTCCAGCATCTTTCCCACCACCGAAGTCAGGCTAATTGGTCTGTAATTCCCCGTTTTCTCCCTTGCTCCTTTACTTGAAAAGTGGGATAACATTCGCTATGCTCCAATCCACAGGAACTGATCCTGAATCTATTGAAGTGTTAAAGAAGGAACTGCAGATGCTGGAAAATCGAGGGTACACAAAAGGCTGGAGAAACTCAGTGGGTGCAGCAGCATCTAAGGAGCGAAGGAGATAGGCAACATTTCGGGCCGAAACTCTTCTTCAGACTGAAGAAGGGTTTCGGCCAGAAACGTTGCCTATCTCCTTCGCTCCTTAGATGCTGCTGCACCTGCTGAGTTTCTCCAGCCTTTTGTGTACCCTGAATCTATTGTACATTGGAAAATGATCACCAATGCGTCCACTATTTCTAGAGCCACCTCCCTGAGGACCCTGGGATGCAGACCATCAGGCCCAGGGGATTTATCATAGAAACATAGAAATTAGGTGCAGGAGCAGGCCATTCGGCCCTTCGAGCCTGCACCGCCATTCAATATGATCATGGCTGATCATCCAACTCAGTATCCTGTACCTGCCTTCTCTCCATACCCCCTGATCCCTTCAGCCACAAGGGCCCCATCCAACTCCCTCTTAAATATGGCCAACGAACTGGCCTCAACTACCTTCTGTGGCAGAGAATTCACCACTCTCTGTGTGAAAAACGATTTTCTCATCTCGGTCCTAAAAGACTTCCCCCTTATCCTTAAACTGTGACCCCTTGTCCTGGACTTCCCCAAGATCGGGAACAATCTTCCTGCATCTAGCCTGTCCAACCTCTTAAGAATTTTGTAAGTCTCTATGAGATCACCCCTCAATCTTCTAAATTCCAGCAAGTACAAGCCAAGTCTATCCAGTCTTTCTCCATATGGAAGTCGTGCCATCCCAGGAATCAGTCTGGTGAACCTTCTCTGTACTCCCTCTATGGCAAGAATGTCTTTCCTCAGATTAGGAGACCAAAACTGTACGCAATACTCCAGGTGTGGCCTCACCAAGACCCTGTACAACTGCAGTAGAACCTCCCTGCTCTTGTACTCAAATCCTTTTGCTATGAATGCCAACATACCATTCGCTTTCTTCACAGCCTGCTGCACCTGCATGCCTACTTTCAATGACTGGTGTACCATGACACCCAGGTCTCACTGCATCTCCCCTTTTCCTAATCGGTCACCATTCAAATAATAGTCTACTTTCCTGTTTTTGCCACCAAAGTGGATAACCTCACATTTATCCACATTATACTCAGAGATGCCAAGTGTCCCGGATTCGCCGTATTTTGTCCCGGCGAAATAACCTTTTTACGGTGTTCCGGCAGCCAAACATGCAGTTACGGAACACCGCCGCGCCGGTGTTCCTCCCGTGGTGAACGCCGGCGCCATGTGCCCCCGGTTTGCCAGCCCGGCAGCTCGCAGCCACACGTCCGGCCCAGAGCCCGGGCGGCGCCGGCCCGAGCGATCAGCGGCACTTTCTTGCTGCCAGCCGGCCGCTCGCGGTAGCCCCATCATCGGGCCTCCCCCCCACCCCCACCCCCACCCCCACCCAGTGCGCAGGCGCAGACCCGCCGGCAACCTTGCCAAGTGCGCATGTGCCGCACCCGCCCGCCGGCAGCCCGCTGATCTGCACCAGTGCGCAGGCGCATAGCCGCCGGCAACAACTCCAAGTGAGTATGTTACGGAGAGAAATGCATTTAACCCCATTTGTTACGGACAAATGGGTTGAATGTTACTGTGAACTAAATTTAGGGTTGGCATCTATGTATACTGCATCTGCCATGCATTTGCCCACTCACCCAGTCTATCCAAGTCATCCTGCAGCCTCCTAGTATCCTCCTCACAGCTAACACTGCCCCCCAGCTTCGTGTCATCCGCAAACTTCGAGATGTTGCATTTAATTCGCTCGTCCAAATCATTAATGTATATTCTAAATAGCTGGGGTCCCAGCACTGAGCCTTGCGGCACCCCACTGGTCACTGTCTGCCATCCTGAAAAGGACCCGTTCACTCCTACTCTTTGCTTCCTGTCTGCCAGCCAGTTCTCTATCCACATCAATACTGAACCACTAATACCGTGTGCTTTAAGTTTGTATACCAATCTCTTGTGTGGGACCTTGTCGAAAGCCTTCTGAAAGTCCAGATACAACACATCCACTGCTTCTCCCTTATCCACTCTACTACTTACATCCTCAAAAAATTCAATAAGATTCGTCAGACATGATTTACCCTTCGTAAATCCATGTTGACTTTGTCCAATGATTTCACCACTTTCCAAATGCGCTGCTATCCCATGTTTAATAATTGATTCTAGCAGTTTCCCCACTACCGATGTTAGACTCACTGGTCTGTAATTCCCCGTTTTCTCTCTCCCTCCCTTTTTAAAAAGTGGGGTTACATTAGCTACCCTCCAATCCTCAGGAACTACTCCAGAATCTAAAGAGTTTTGAAAAATTATCACTAAGGCATCTGCTATTTCTGGGGCTACTTCCTTAAGTACCCTGGGATTCAGTCTATCTGGCCATGGGGATTTATCGGCCTTTAATCCATTCAATTTACCCAACACCACTTTCCGGCTAACCTGGATTTCACTCATTTCCTCCATCTCATTTGACCTGCGATCCCCTGCTATTTCCGGCAAATTATTTATGTCTTCCTTAGTGAAGACAGAGCCAAAGTAGTTATTCAATTGGTCTGCCATGTCCTTGTTCCCCATGATCAATTCACCCGTTTCTGACTGCAAGGGACCTACATTTGTTTTAACTAATCTTTTGCGCTTCACATATCGATAAAAACTTTTGCAGTCAGTTTTTATGTTTCCTGCCAGTTTTCTTTCATACTCCATTTTCCCTTTCCTAATTAAGCCCTTTGTCCTCCTCTGTTGGTCTCTGAATTTCTCCCAGTCCTCTGGTAGGCTGCTTTTTCTGGCTAATTTGTACGCTTCATCTTTTTCTTTGATACTATCCCCGATTTCCCTCGTTATCCACGGATGCGCCACCTTCCCTGATTTATTCTTTTGCCATACTGGGATGAACAATTGTTGTAGTTCATCCATGCAGTCTTTAAATGCCTTCCATTGCATATCCACCGTCAACCCTTCAAGAATCAATTGCCAGTCCATCTTGGCCAATTCACGTCTCATACCCTCAAAGTTACCTTTCTTTAAGTTCAGGACCCGTGTTTCTGAATTAACAATGTCACTCTCCATCCTAATGAAGAACTCAACCATATTATGGTCACTCTTCAGTCCCATTAGCCTACCCAATATTATTTCTCGCCTAGTGAACATTTCTTTCAGTTACTCTACCCCCTTAGATCCTCTGTCCTCCAGTACATCTGGGATATTGTTTGTGTCCTCCTTAGTGAAGACAGATCCGAAGTACCTATTTAACTCTTCTGCCATGTCCTTGTTGCCCATAATAATTTCACCCGTGTCTGCCTTCAAGGGACCCACATTTGACTTTGCTACTCTTTGTCCCTTAACATACCTAAAGAAGCTTTTACTGTCCTTCTTTATATTCCTGGCCAGCTTCCCCTCGTACTTCATGTTGTTCAGCCCGTATTGCCCGTTTTGTTTCCTTCTGTTGTCCTATGAAAGTTTCCCAATCCTCTGTCTTCCGGCTACTCGTTGTTGTGTTATACATCTTTTCTTTTAGTTTTATTGCTATCCCTAACTTCTCTTGTCAGCCACGGTTGCCTCCTACTCCCCGAAGAATCTTTCTTCCTTTTTGGAATGAAATGATCCTGCGTCTTCCGGATTATGCCCAAAAATTCCTGCTATTTCTCAGTCTCATAATGGCTTATTTGAATTTCATTGGTCCTCATGTTGATAAACAGCAATAAACGTTTCAAAAGGTGATGGAAAGACTGGAGGAAAGACTAGGTGCTGAGAGCTCTCTATTACCTGATGAAGGAGGCAATTAAACACACCTGAGCAATTACAAACACCTGTGAAGCCATGTGTCCCAATCATTATGGTGCGTTGAAATGGGGGGACAATGTATAAACACAGCTATAATTTTTACATGGTGAAACCAGAATGTATAAAAATACCCTTTAATAAAATCTGACAATGTGCAGTTTAACCGCATGTGATTTTTTTTTCTATTACAAATCTCAAATTGTGGAGTACAGAGGCAAATAAATAAATGATGGGTCTTTGCCCCAAACATTATGGAGGGCACTGTTTATGCAGGGAATGTTAGAATATGGCTGCTTGACGACAGATGTGTAGTTTAAATTAGCATCCTGATTCGAAGGGCCTGTTCCTCTGTTGCACTACTGTATAGAAACATAGAAAATAGGTGCAGGAGTAGGCCATTCGGCCCTTCGAGACTGCACCACCATTCAATATGATCATGGCTGATCATCCAACTCAGTATCCTGTACCTGCCTTCTCCCCGTACCCCCTGGTCCCTTTAGCCACAAGGGCCACATCTAACTCCCTCTTAAATATAGCCAATGAACTGGCCTCAACTACCTTCTGTGGCAGAGAATTCCAGAGACTCACCACTCTCTGTGTGAAAAATGTTTTCCTCATCTCGGTCCTAAAGGAATTCCCCCTTATCCTTAGACTGTGACCCCTTGTTCTGGACCTCCCCAACATCGGGAACAATCTTCCTGCATCTAGCATGTCCAACCCCTTAAGAATTTTGTAAGTTTCTATAAGATCCCCCCCTGAATCTTCTAAATTCTAGCGAGTACAAGCCGAGTCTATCCAGTCTTTCCTCATATGAAAGCCCTGACATCCCAGGAATCAGTCTGGTGAACCTTCTCTGTACCCCCTCTATGGCAAGAATGTCTTTCCTCAGATTTGGAGACCAAAACTGTACGCAATACTCCAGGTGTGGTCTCGTCAAAACCCTGTACAACTGCAGTAGAACCTCCCTGCTCCTATACTCAAATCCTTTCGCTATGAATGCTAACATACCATTCACTTTCTTCACAGCCTGCTGCATCTGCATGCCTACTTTCAATGACTGGTGTACCATGACACCCAGGTCTCGTTGCATCTCCCCTATTCCTAATCTGCCACCATTCAGATAATAGTCTACCCTCCTGTTTTTGCCACCAAAGTGGACACCCTCACATTTATCCACATTATACTGCATCTGCCATGCATTTGCCCACTCACCCAGCCTATCCAAGCCATGCATTTGCCCACTCACCCAGCCTATGCCCAGCCTTGCAGCCTCCTAGCATCCTCCTCACACCTAACACTACCCCCCAGCTTAGTGTCATCCGCAAACTTGGAGATGTTGCATTCAATTCTCTCGTCCAAATCATTAATATTTATTGTAAATAGCTGGGGTCCCAGCACTGAGCCTTGCGATACCCCACTAGTCACTGCCTGCCATTCTGAAAAGGACCCGTTTACTCCTACTCTTTGCTTCCTGTCTACCAGCCAGTTCTCTATCCACATCAATACTTAACCCCCAATACCGTGTGCTTTAAGTTTGTATACTAATCTCTTATGTGGGACCTTGCGAAAGCCTTCTGAAAGTCTAGATATAACACATTCACTGGTTCTCCCTTATCCACTCTCTGGTTACATCCTCAAAAAATTATTTAAGATTCTTCTGACATGATTTACCTTTTGTAAATCTATGCTGTCTTTGTCCAATGATTTCACCACGTTCCAAATGTGCTGCTATCCCATCTTTAATAACTGACTCTAGCAGTTTCCCCACTACCGATGTTAGACTAACTGGTCTGTAATTCCCCGTTTTCTCTCTCCCTCCTTTTTTAAAAAGTGGGGTTACATTAGCTACCCTCCAATCCTCAGGAACTACTCCAGAATCTAAGTAGTTTTGAAAAATTATCACTAATTCATCCACTATTTCTGTGGCTACTTCCTTGAGTACTCTGGGATGCAGCCTATCTGGCCCTGGGGATTTATCGGCCTTTAATTCATTCAATTTACCCAACACCAATTCCCGGCTAACCTGGATTTCATTCAGTTCCCCCATCTTATTTGTCCCCCGGTATGTTTAATATCAATAATCAATACAGTCAAGATTATCATTGCTTTGATCATTTATGAGCCAGTGGCTCCTGAAATGTTGTACTTTTTCAAAGGAGGCTTTTAAAATGTTCTTGAATCATCTTGGTGCATAATCTCTGTCGGGCATGCAAACGTGGCATGTCCAACAGTGAACTGAGTGTCAAAGCATCTTTGCCCTGAAACATTATCTCTGTTTCTCTTCCTACATATGCCCTGAATTGTTTCTTAATTTTCTCTTATCATGAGTATTTTCTTTGGCCTGAGATATTGATTGGGTTCGGGAATGAAGTCCATGCTTAGGAGCGCACAGATGCCCAGTATGACTGGCAGTAGAAAAGCTCTAGCTCCCACCCATCTGTCTTGCTGACCACCTCAGGTCTCATTATCAGGGCCAAACATTGGCATCATTGGCCTCCTCAGATCCCATAGAACTGGAATGGAGACAGGTTATCCTTGAACCTAGAGGACAACCAAAAAATATAACACTCTTAGTCATTGAGTGTAGGAAGGAACTGGTTTAAACTGAAGATGGACACATAAAGCTGGAGTAACTCAGCGAGTCAGACAGCATCTCTGGATAAAAGGAATAGTTGGCATTTTGGGTCGAGACCTTTCTTCAGACTGAGCTCCAGAGATCTCCAGACATCACTCCAGAGTTACTCCAGCTTTTTGGTCTATCATACTCTTGGCCACTAGTTCATTACAGAAAATGGCATCATGTAATGAGAGAGTGCATTATGAGAGACAAATGTGTTTATATATTGAATAGTGGGTCGTTTCTGTATGTCATTTGCAATTTTTGATGAACATTTGTAAACATAGATCCTCCAGTTACTGAAAATGGATTTTGAGTTTGGTAGTATAGCATCCACTTGACAAAACAACGCGTTTCAAATCATTTTAATTTTCTGTAAATTCTCAGGTCACATCCTACAGTCCCCATCGGCAAATGTTCTTCCAACACTTCCATTCCATGTTCTGCGCACTTTATTCAGTACCACGCCATTGACTACCGATGATGGCGTCCTCCTTAGGCGAATGGCTTTGGAGATTGGAGCAATTCATCTTATCCTTGCTTGTCTGTCTGCACTAAGCCACCATGCTCCAAGAGTTCCCAATGCAAACGTCAACCAGGCAGAGGTAAGTTAATCAGGCTATAAATCAAATCTAGATTTTAATTCTATTTAGGAATAGGAATGCTTTATTGTCACATGTGACTGGGCCCAGTGAGATTCTTTGCTTGAATACCCAATGTATGCAAATAGCAGCCACCTACGGTGCTGACAAAGTTACAAAGCACGCAAGCTCTCCTTTTGCCCTCCCCCCCCCCCCATCCAACAGTTCCCTCACGATAGGTCTCCATTGTCCTTCCCCACCTTCCTCAAGGTGGTCCCCCCACACCGGGTTCTCCATTGTTCTTTCCCTCCCCGATCATGGTGTTTCTCCAAGCTCTTGTCCACCACCCGCAAGGCATTGCCACCGCCACGAGGCTTCACCACCGCCGTAGCCCCATCATCGTGACGCTTCACCGCTGACGAAGCCTCGCCGCTGTCGACGCCCCACTTCCCGCCTCCGTGGTACCGACCTGGCCTCCAGCCGTGGACTCTGTCGGCCGCTTCGCCCGACCCTATTGACTTCTACCCACGAGGCCCCGACCTGGACTTCTACACTGCGATCCAGGAGGCATCGGGACCGCGGCGCCTCAATAAAGGCCTCTGGTCATGTTCGCAGTCCACAGCCGCGGCCCGTCGGGAAGCCTTCTGGTCGCGAGGCCCGTCGGGAGGTCTTCTGGACGCGTGGACCGTAGTAAAGAGGCGATGTTCAGTAGTTTTAATATTGTCGCTATATAAAGTGGTTTTAAAATCTGATCAGGGTGTGAAGGTGCTTACGGTTTTTATCACTTATCGGCATCTGCTTAAATTGGTTCTCTAATAATGTTTTGTGATACTTGTGGTTTGTTGGATAGTACATTGTTTTCATTTATATTACTCTCTAGAAATGATCGTAGATTCTGTATGTAATTTTCACAAATATTTTCTCTAATATGGTAACATGCTGGCTACATTTCTGGAATGGCCTCGCCAAAGCTTATTTTCATGACAACATAAAAGTTCAATTCCACCAGAGCAATTAATTATATTACAAAATAATCTAGATTTTTTTTAAGAAACAGCTTTTATAAATAACTGATATGATTTGTGATCTCGGGACCACATTGTGACCTGATTCTTTCAACCCATCACCCCACAATAGTCCACCTACTTTAGCCTCCATACTTAATCACCGAGTATCAATTTACCCTGAGGTAATGCCTTTTTGGTTCCACACTCCCTCTGCAGAGAAATATACTGGCACTATAACATGTTTGCTAGAACAGAATTCCTAGTAGGCTGGGACTCTATTCCTTGGAGCGCAGGAGGATGAGGGGTGATCTTATCGATGTGGATAAAATCATGAAAGGAATAGATGGGGTAGATGAGAGTCTCTTGCCCAGAGTAGGTGAATTGAGGACCAGAGGACATAGGTTTAAGGTGAAGGGGGAAAAATTTTATAGGAATCTGAGAGGTAACATTTTCACACACATGGTGCTGGGGTTATGGAACAAGCTGCCAGAGGAGGTAGTTGAGGCAGGGACTATTTAACTAAGAAACAGACAGATACATGGATAGGTCAGGTTTGGAGGGATATGGGTCAAACATGGGCAGGTGGGACCAGTGTAGCTGGGACATGTTGGCGTGAGTGGGCAAGTTGGGCAGAAGGGCCTGTTTCCACACTTGTATTACTGTGACTAACAGTACAGCACAGGAACAGGCCCTTGGTTCACAATGTCTGTGTCGAAGTTAATGCCAAGACCAACTGTTATCTACCTGCACATTACCATATAACCATATAACAATTACAGCACGGAAACAGGCCCTCTCGGCCCTTCCAGTCCGTGCCGACCATTTGTTTTCCCCTAGTCCCATCTACCTGCACTCAGACCATACCCCTCCATTCCCTTCACATCCATATACCTATCCACTTTACTCTTAAATGTTAAAATCGATCCTGCCTCCACCACTTCTGCTGGAAGCTGATTCCACACAGCCACCACCCTCTGAGTAAAGAAGTTCCCCCTCACGTTACCCCAAAACCTCTGTCCCTTAATTCTCATGTCATGCCCTCTTGTTTGAAATAATCCATATTCCTTCATGCACTGCATATCCATGTGCCGATCCAAATGTCTCTTAAATGCCTGAATCCTGTCAAGCTATGTCAGCTTGTGTATTCCATTAAATGTTTACAAATGCTTCTCAATGCCTGGGAGTTGGTTCTTTTTATGCTTCAACTTTTCTCGTAAGATAATCGCATCATTGCAGCATTCACATCTAGTGAACCTTTGCTACACTGCTTCTGAAGCTAATATTTCTTACCTTTGATTTCTGTCTGTTAACTGATCCGCTTTCCATTGTAATGTCTTACACTCAACCCCATGAACCCTTATCGAGCACAATAATCTAAATAATTCAGATTTTGGATGAGCTGAAAGCTGAAAAACAGAATGTATTAGATAGCTGCACATGAATTGGATAAATACCCTTGTCCAGATGAGATGCATCCTGGAATGGGGAAGGAAGCAAGAAAGAAAATTGCAGAGCCTCTTGTCAAAATCCTGCAAACATTTGTAGATTTGGATAGGATGTAACCTCAGATGGTTCAAACCGAAGATAGACACAATAAGTTGGAGTAATGGGCCTGTCCCACTTAGGGGACTTTTTAGGCAAATCATGTCAAACTAACTTGATAGTTTTGTTTGAAGTAATGGAGGGTCAATGAGCAAAATGTGATTGGTGTACATCAAAGAGAGAGGCTGCTCAGATGTAGCATTCCTTGTGCAACTCCTGCTCTCCGCACCTGGAATACCCGGCGGTGAGGTGCTACCCTTTCTAGCTCGTGAATGAATTCACCTCCATCATCAAGATGCGGTCTACATCCCACCCCTGGCAGACACTCATGAAGCACTGGAGGTGCTGCACACTGGTCAGCAAACACCAGATGCAATACCCCAGTGCTTTGCCATCATTGCCTGGGACTTCAGCAAAGCCAGCTTGAAGAAATCACTCCCAAACTGCTACCTGCACATGTCCTGCAACACCAGAGGTTCAAACACCCTCAACCATCAAAGATCACTTGGCTGTGCTCCTCTTTCTTGTATATAGGCAGTGACTGAAGAGCTGATCAGGGGAGACAGAGCAACAACTCTGAGATTGCTTGGAGTCAGTAGACTGCGCGATGTTGAAGGACTCTGCAACGGACCAGAACTAATACGCTACAGTTGTTACCAACGTCATACGGAAGTGTGTTAGAGGAGTGTGTTCCCATGAATCCCTCCGAGTGTTCCTCAACAGAAACCTTGGGTGAACCAGGAGGTCTGCAATCATCATAGGACCAGATCTTGGGCATTCATGTCATATAAGAGATCCAAGTATGATCAATCAAAAGGGCTAAAAGAGATGTTTTGCCATAAATTGGAGGATGAGGGGTGTTCGGCATCCTTGGCAGGGCTTCCATGCCATCACGTTCTACAAACCAGGGAGCAGCTCTAGTGACAGCGAGGCGTCACTTCTGGACATGCTTACTGCGTTCTACACACACATTGATGGGAAGAATACTGATGTGTGTTCCTGGGCCCCCATGGCCCCTAATGGTGTTACAATCTTAGTTACCAAAGCCAACGACAGAGAATCCTTCAGGAGGGTGAACCCTCTTAAAGCGTCTATATCCCATGGTGTGCCTGATCGCGATCTCAAAGCCTGCACGGATCAAGTGGCTGGAGTTTTTGTGGACATCTTCAACCTCTCATTACTGAGGCCTGAGGTTCCCACCTGCTTTAAGAGGACATCAATAAGAGTAAAGTGACGTGCCTCAACGACTATCGACTGGTGGCACTAACATCTGTGGTGATGAAGTGCTTTGTGAGGTTGGTTATGGTGCATATCAACTCCTACCTCAGCAAAAGGATGGTCCCGCTACAATTTGCCTACCACCACAACAGGTCAACGGAGGATGCAATCTATCTTTGCATTGGACCACTCGGACATTAATAACACTTATGTCAGGCTGTTGTTCACTGACTACAGCTCGGCGTTTCCCACTAGTGGGCTCAATGAGCACTGCTTTAAAAAATATATATATTAATAACTTGGAGTTTGGAGTGGAGGGCATAGAGTCATGCCATATGGAAACAGACCCTTTGGTTCAACTTGCCCACACCGGCCAACATGCCCCATCTACATTCGTCTCACATGCCTGCGTTTGGCCCATAATCTTCTAAATCGATCCCAAACATGTACCTGTCCAAATGTCTTTCAAAAAGTTGTGATAGTGCATGCCTGAATTTCCTCCTCTAGCACCTCCTTCCAGCCTGCGCAAACTCAATAGCTCAGCTCCTCAATTCTTGGCAACATCCTTGTAGATCTCGGCTGCACCCTATCCAGCTTAACAACACCTTTCCTATAACAGGATGATCAAAACTGAACACAATACTCCAAATGTAGCTTTACCAAAGTCTTGTAGTTCTGTAACATAAACCTCCCAACATCTATACAGTAAACCCTCGTTATAATGGACCATGGTGTCTATTATTGATGATTGTTGACTATTACCAAGTATCGTAGTTGAAAAAAAGAACTGCAAATGATTGTTGCTGCACATAAGGACACCGAGCACCGAGGTACCTCAGCAGGTCAGGCAGCATCTCTGGAGAACATGGATAGATGACATAGGGATCCTTCTACAGACTGCTGAGTTACTCCAGCATTATCTGTCATTTCACCTGAAAACTAGGCGCTAATGCTGCAGGTCTGCACCAGTGAGTCCTTTGCTCACCGCAGCTGATTTCCAAATTTTCATATGCTGCAAACCTTGGAACGGACATCAACCAAGGAGGATAGAAACAGACAGATCCATAAAATATATGGATAAGCCTCAGATGAAACTTAATGCTGAGAAATATGAGCAATTTGGTAAGCATCTCTGGAGAAAAGGAATGGGTGACATTTCGGGTCGAGACCCTTCTTCAGTGATGTCAGGGGAGTGTCTGAAGAAGGATCTCCACCCGAAACGTCACCCATTCCTTCTCTCCAGAGATGCCGCCTGTCCTGCTAAGTTACTCCAGCATTTTGTGTCTATCTACGGCTCAAGTAAGTTGTTAGTTTGGATCAAATTGCTATTCAGAACCAAACAAATTATTATATCCAAACCAGTTGGCTGATGAAGAATGTTAGTCAAAGCACAGAACTAATAGCTTATCAGTTAATGTGAATAGTTTATTAAAACAAAAGAAATTTGTTTTTATATGTCCATGTTTGCTTAGATGTCAATTGTGTCTTTGATTAGTGAAAACTTTTTTTTCGCCCCACCATGTAAAAAAAAGCCACAAGTTTCCAATACACAAGCAAATTCTTCCACTGAAGACCAACAATTATATTGGGCCAAAGGAACAGGCTTTGGAACAGGTTCAACTGCATCAGGCTGGGATGTGGAGCAAGCACTAACCAAGCAGAGACTGGAAGAAGAGCATGTGACCTGCCTTCTACAGGTACCTCGTGAATTAATTGTTCTGAGAATTCTGAATGATAATGAGTTGCATTCTTGAGAATGTTTCATGCCTTATTTCAATTTGCCCCCTTTACTATCAATGCCTTCATTCTGGCTGCTTTCAACCCAAAGAGTGAACATTTTAAGCAAGTCTTGTGTGCATCCCAAATCTGACTTTTTTTCACACGATGTGCTCCACTGTAAAATTTGCCATTTTCTATGGTCACTCCTTGGAATACCTCCTGATGTATTGTAGTCACTGCCAGCTACCTTCTTGCATCGCTCGACCCTTGCCTAGATGCTGGTGTGAACACCATGTAAGGTTTTTTTGCCAGCAGGTTTAGGATCATAGGGTTAATTTTCAACTTCATCTGGATGCCTATGTGGCTCAGTGTGGCCCTTCCCCACAACATTCTGAATACTTTTTCTCAAGTTTCTCCCCTTGCCAGGGTATCAAATGGAAACTAACCAGAAAATGAAAATTGAAAATCAATTATTGTCCTGGAAACTAAAATGAAAATAGAATGCTGGAAATACTCAGCATGTCAGGCAGCTTATGTAGTGAAAGAAAAATAATTGATACATTATGCAGAATATCCTTTGTCATGTCAGAGATTATATTTGTCCTATTAGTCCTTCCCCTGTTATAGTCATAGAGTGACACAGTGTGGAAACAGGCCCTTCAGCCCAACTCGCCCGCACCAGCCAACATGTCCCAGCTACACTAGTCCCACTTGCCTGCGCTTGGTCCATATCCCTCCAAACCTGTCCCATCCATGTACCTGTCTGTTTCATGAACAATGGGATAGTCCCTGCCTCAACTACCCCTCTGGCTGCTTGTTCCATACACCCACCATCCTTTGTGTGAAAAGGTTAGCCCTTGGATTCCTATTGCATTTTTTCTCCTTCACCTTGAACCTATGTCCTCTGGTTCACGATTCCCCTACTCTGTGCAAAAGACTCTGTGCATCTACTCGACCTATTCCACATTATTTAATACACCTCTCTAGAAGATCACCCCTCATCCTCCTGCGCTCCAAGAAATAGAATCCCAACCTTTCCCTATAGCTCAGACTCTCGAGTCCTGGCAACATCCTCGTAAATCTTCTCTGTACCCTTTCCAACTTGACAACATCGTTCCTATAACATGGTGCCCAGAACTGAACACAATACTATAAATGCGACCTCACCAATATCTTATATAACTGCAACATGACCTCCCAACTTTTATATTCAATACTCTGACTGATGAAGGCCAATGTGCCAAAAGCCTTTTTGACCACCTTATCTACCTGTAATGCCACCTTTAAGGAACTATGTACCTACACTATTCGATCACAGAGTCATATATAGTCATAGATTAATACAGTGTGGAAACAGGCCCTTCGGCCCAATTCGCCCACACTGGCCAACAATGTCCCCGCTACCCTAGTCGCACTTGCCTGCGCTTGGTCCATAACCCTCCAAACCTGTCCTATCCATGTATCTGTCCTTCTGCTCTACAACACCACCCAGAGCCCTACCATTCACTGTGTAGGTCCTGCCCATGTTAGACTTCCCAAAATGCAACACCTCACATTTCTGTATATTAAATTCCATCAACCACTCCTCTGCCCGCCTGGCCAATTGATCAAGATCCTGCTGCAATTTTTCACACCCATCTTCATCTTCACTTCCCGCAATACCATCCACTTTTGTGTCATCTGTAAACTTGCTAATCTTGTCATCCATATCATTGATATAAATGACAAACAGCAATGGGCCCAGCACCAATCCCTGAGGCACACCACTAGTCACAGTTAACTTTTTTTTGCAGAATTGTTGCGACTTGCTAACTGTTTCCAGCATGAACAACATTGACATATTTGTCCTGCTGACTCTCCTGCAGCCTTTGACCCACTTTATTTTTCAATGTCTTTTCCTGTTCAATGTGGTTACCTCTCGATACCAGTTTTTTCACAACCAATTGCAGTCAAGCCACCTCTGACACTAGTTTCTTTCCACGCCTGCTTTACCTCTCCCTAGCTCTAAAAAATGTCAATTTTTGTAATTTCATCTTTCCTTCTAGTTTGCTTTAATAGCTTTCCTCACATTAATGTGTTCCCTTAGTGGTATTCACCACTGACGCCAATGAGAGAACAAATGAACAATCCAGATCAACCACTTAATTTGAAATGCTAGCTGCCTTTTTCCACAAATGGTGCCCAAACTATTTAAAATATTTCTAGCATCCCGAATTTGATAAATGTCTTCATTGCCTCTGTTGACGATACATCCCTCTATACTATGAAGCTGCAAGACTGATATTTAGTCTCAATGAAGCTAACCATCTGAATATTGTGAAGGCTGAAAACTTTTGGCGTTTGTGCCCAAATGCAATCTCCTTCTCTGTCAACTCTTCCCAATTATTCTGCTCATTGCATTTATGGCCATTTTAATAATAACAGCAGTTCGTTTGGTCGTTTGTAGCCTGTTGAAGTACATCGGACCACACACCTAATTCACCTGGTGCTTTCAGGTGTATCCTGTTCCAGAATAAATAACAAACCAAAGTTGAAACCTGTTGGACTTTCAAACATTCTCTGAAAAACGTGTTAGGAGACATAGGTTGATTATTTTAACTTGGGATGACAATCAATAACAGAGCAAAATCTACTCAGTGTCACAGAGATGTACCTGAGAGAAGAGTGCCCTTTGGCTCACCTCATCTATGCTGACCTTCTTTCCCCCATCTATACTAATCTCATGTCTCTGCATTAGATCAATATCCTTCTCCACTTTGCATTTTTAAGTGCCTAAGTGTCTCTTAAAAGCAGAAATTGTATCTCATTCCACCTTCTTTGGCAGTGAGTTTGTTAACAACCACACTTTTTAAAAAAAACCTTCCTATCATATCCTTTTAAAACTCCATACTCCCACCCCAAATGCATGCTCTTTTTGATACCCTTACCATGGGAAATATGTTCAAGCTATGCTGGTGTTGCTGCTTATAATTTTATATGCCTCCAATTTACCGTCTGCCCACTTCGCTCCAGACTACTCAAGCTCAGCCTATTCAATCCCTCCCCATAATGCAAGTAAATACTCTTTACTCTACAAGATGCTTTGATATTGACTATATAAAACTATATATGCTCTATGATATTTTTGTTGTTTTTTGAACTTCTAGGTTCTCGCTAGTTACATAAATCCTAGAGGCAGCAATTTACCTGGAGATCTACACACGGGTGAAAGTAGAGGACAAAACAGTAATGCCCTTCCCTCTGTACTTGTGGAGCTGCTCAGCCAATCCTGTCTTATTCCTGCCATGTCATCCTATCTGAGGAATGACTCGGGTATGTAGTCTAAATAACATTGCATGATTAGCGACGGAATTGCTTTTCATATCTCAAGTATGTGGAATTGTAGCTTTGTAGAGTGCTCAGTGGACTAACAGCCAGAGTACTGGACCACAGTTCCAGAGGCTAGAGTTTGAATAGCTGCGGAATTCAATTCTAAATTATTATAAGGAAAGCCAGTCATATTATTGGCAACTAAAAAAAGCTACTGTTTTGTTGTAAAAATTCTTCTGCTTTGCTCCTATCATCAAAGTATGAAAGTCAGGAAGTCAAGTTGCTTCTGTATAAAACTTCAGTTCGTTCACATGTGGACTATTGTGCAGTTCTGGTCACCGCATTACAGAAAGGACGTTGGAGATTTTGGTGAACATGCAGAACAAGTTTACAAGGATGTTGCCTGGATTAGAGAGTATAAGGAGAGGTTGGACACAGTTTGTATTGTTCTGGAACATCAGAGGTGATTGAAGTACATAAAATTAGGAGAGAAATTGATAGGGTAATAGCGAGAGACACAAGGAACTGCAGATACTGCAATCTTGATCAAAACACAAAGTTCTGGAGCAACAGTGGGGGTCGAAGAAAAGAGAGGGAAATGGTCCATGGGATATTAGTTGAAATTGATGAATTTGGTGCTTGTGCCATTGGGATGCTATACGAGGTGCTGTTTCTCACGTTTGCATGTGGTCACACTCCAGCAATGCAGGAGTCCAAGGACAGAAAGGTTGGTATGATTAATACAACAATCAGCAGTACAACAGATCTATAGTAAATTATCATTCCCCATATTCCTCCAAACATACTAAATGTTCACCATTCTCCACCTTTATTAAAGTTATGCATCTCTCCCCCTACCTCTGTAATGTGAAATCTATCTATGTAGATCTGCAGGCTATACTCATTTCCCATTTGACACGGCAACTATCTCATACTGCTCTTAACTTCCCTGCTTTTAAGTCACATTATCCTATGGTGTAACACTATGATCCCCCTTAGTGTGTTGGGCTCCAAGACTTTCACTGCCCATGTAACGTATTCACGTGCTTAAGCATATCAGTGCTGCCCAGCTACCACTGGACTTTGCCTAGTTGAACAGCATGCAACTGTCCTCATTCTGTCTTCATGGTCTGTTACTACCACTTATGTACCCTTCTTTCATTATCACAGCACAAATGGTAGAGTTTAGTCAAATATGAGAATCCCAGTGCTGGGAAGGAGGTCAGGGTTAGTTGATATATTTGTCTTCAATTATCCAAATATGTTTCTCCTCCCCAATCTACTCTATCTCTCAATATTTCACCTCACATAGTGAGTTCCCTCAAACCCCCTTTTTGTAAGTTACAGTCTGATGTAATCAACTAGCACAATACTGCATGGACCCTCATTTGTCTTTTACAAAACACATGTCACAAGACTCCTTCCACACATTTATTTGCCTGAAGACAGGAAACGTGACTCCTCATTTGAATTCTAAAAGCCAAACACTGTGCTTTCATCAAAACAAGCTTTCCCAAAATAACTCAAAAACTCAAAATCAGTAATCCATAGCTTTTCATCAATATCTTCTAAACAGTTTAAAAATAGATCATTATTAAGAAAAATAAATAATTTAAAAATGATTCCCAATTAAAGAAATATTTCCAATTGTTCCAATCCTTCTCCCCAAATTCACAATTTCAAATTCCTCGTATAAATATATACTAATAACAATGTTCCCAAATTAACATTTTTTTTCCTGAGATATTGCCTTATCCAACCTCATCTAACACATGGCCAGTGTGGCATCCAAGTCTCTTTTTGAACTCAATTCAAAAGATAAGAAATAGGAAGAAAACAAACTTAAAACACCAATAAGACAAAACAACCTGCATTTTTTCATCTCTCCTCTGTTGAAAGTTGAGGGAAAAAAGAGAATGAACAGTTAATTTTCAGAAGAAAGGTCTCGACCTGAAACGTCACCTATTCCTTTGCTCCATTGACGCTGCCTCACCTGCTGAGTTTCTCCAGCATTTTTGTCTACCTTTGATTTTTTTCCAGCATCTGCAGTTCTTTCTTAAACAGTTCATTTTCATAGATTGTTAACGCATTTGCAAAGAACAAAGGAAAAAAAAAAAGTTTGTGGATCCACCCCCACACAACTGCAAATTCTTAAAGAGACACACATCCGGAGGGGTCATAACATCAGAGGCCTGGATCGCCTCAGCGCATAGGGAGAGCAAGGAGGGAAGAGACAAGGACTTTGGGACTTTTGTTTTCCATCACTGTGAGGAGGTGCCTGGTGGACTCACTGTGGTGGATGTTAAACTGTGTTGAGTGTGTGTGTTTTATTTATTCAATGTTATGACTGCAAGGTTAAACCATTTTGTTGTACTGTAAATGTGCAATGACAATAAAGTTGAATAATCTAATCTAAATCTACCTCTTAAAACTCATGAGACTACAAGGATTTATTACGTAAAAAAGCAAAAGCTCATTCAATGACATCCTATTTCATTTGAATTATAGGATTAATTCAACATTCACCCAGAACTGGTTCCACAAACACGTGATCTCATAGAGACTTAAAAAATTCTTAGGGGGTTGGACAGGCTAGATGCAGGCAGATTGTTCCCGATGTTGGGGAAGTCCAGGACAAGGGGTCACAGTTTAAGGACAAGGGGGAAGTCTTTTAGGACCGAGATGAGAAAATCGTTTTTCACACTGAGAGTGGTGAATCTTTGGAATTCTCTGCCACAGAAGGTAGTTGAGGCCAGTTCGTTGGCCATATTTAAGAGGGAGTTGGATGTGGCCCTTGTGGCTGAAGGGATCAGGGGATATGGAGAGAAGGCAGGTACAGGATACTGAGTTGGATGATCAGCCATGATCATATTGAATGGCGGTGCATGCTCGAAGGGCCGAATGGCCTGCTCCTGCACCTAATTTCTATGTTTCTATGTAACAATCTTTAAACTTACTTACTTTATACCTTTTTTCTGTGACATTTACTCACAAGTTGCCACACCTCATGCAATATGCTAAATCTCACAGATATTTACACACTTTAAAACAATAAAATTCTCGCTCAAAAATAAAAGACAGTTATACACACCTCAAGGAAATCATTCTAACTCTTAAAACGTTGATAAACCCAAATACGTTCATAAGCTTGCCCACCATTTCACACATTTACTGAATTAACATGGAATTTTCACAAAGGAAAATGGGCATCACAATTAGGTTTTGAAATTGTAGGTGTATCTCTATTGTTTTCCCTTTCTTACCAGCATGCGTAAGGGAGTTTATATAAAATGAAAGAACAGGCAGAAAAATATCAGTAACACAAACGTGTCTAAGAGGGGTGAGCCAGAGTCCCGTGGTGGAATCAATGACACAGCCCTCTCGTTTCCATAGTCGTTGCTCATAGAGGTGTCCCTCTGTAATTCCTAAACCTCCCTCATGTCTGACAAGACCGTTCTCTCTACTAGAATCTTTGGTTCTCCGGGGACCAAATGTGCAGAATTCACAAGCTAGGGCATTCCCCTGGGAGAATTTGTCATGGCCACTCATATTAATGGCCAGGTGGACTGGGAGGACTGATGCTTGCAGTGTGGCTGGTGTAGTGGTCAGCGTTGTCTTTTAAGTTGTGAAAGTCTTCTTCTTGTTGGAATTAGAGAATGAAAATGAAAAAGAATTAACCAAGCCCAGAAAAGAAAACCCTCATCTGCTAGGAATGGGCGGACCGGCACGACTCGCAATGGGATGGTCCAATTCCCTGTCAGTCAGGATCCTGGACGCTGTGATTGAACAGTGATCCAGATTGTGATTGGTCAGACTCCCTGTCATTCAGGGTCTTGCCACACCCCACAACCGTTGGGTCACTCACAAATTCTTCTCTCTGTCTCTCTCCAGCAGAGGCGAGCTCTGTGCCAAAAGTTATTCAAAGTTCGAAGGCAAGTTTGTTGTACCTGTCCAACTGTTTCTTAAATGTTGGTTAAGTCCCTGCCTCAACTATCTCCTCTGGCCGTTTGATCCATACACCCACCACTCTTTATGTGAAAAGGTTACCCCAAAGATTCCTATTAAATCTTTCCCCCTTCACCTTAAACCTATGTCCTCTGGTCCACAATTCACCTACTCTTGGCAAGACACGCTGTGCATCTACCTGATCTATTCCTCCCATGATCTTATACACCTCTATAAGATCACACCTCATCCTCCTGCGCTCCAATGAATAGAGACCCAGCGTACTCAACCTCTCCCTATAGCTCTAGTCGTGGCAACATCCTTGTAAATCTTTCTCTGTACCCTTTCCAGCTTGACATCATCTTTCCTATAAAATGGTGCCCAGAACTGAACACAATACTCTAAATGCAGCCTCACCAAAGTCTTATACAACTGCAACATGACCTCCCAACTTCTATAATCAATACTCTGACTGATGAAGGCCAATGTGCCAAAAACCTTTTTGATTACCTGCAACACCACCTTCAAGGAGCCATGCACCTGTACTCCTAGATCCCTCTGCTCTACAGCACTCCCCAGAGCCCTACCATTCACTGTGTAGGCCCTGCCCATGTTAGACATCCCAAAATGCTGCATGAAAATTTCCACTTTTCTGTTTTCCATGCCTGTTCATGTTTACCATTCAAAATAGATGTTTTCCACTGTGTTGTTGATGTCCGTGCTGAACAAAGTAGCACACTACATTTCCTGTTCTTGGTGACCCTGTATCTAATGCAAACGAAACTAGAGTGATAGAAGTCCAAATAATGTAACTCTTAAGTTGGGTGTAAAGAACTTGATTGTTCTCAGTTTGATTCCTCGTGGCGAGAGAATAGAGTTCAAACTGTTAACTAAGTGCCACATGTTAGAACAGAACAGGTAAAATTGCATTGATGTTAGCATGAGATGAACGAAACAATCCTTTGAGTGCAAGGCAATTCAATTCAATTCAATTCAACTTTAATGTCATTGCACCGATACAAGTATGGGTACTACGAAATGCAGTTTAGTGTCAGTACGTAGTGATAGCAATATATAGATAAATACAGATAAATAAATACAGATGTGGAAATCTATCGGCGGGTCTCCGAGTTCAGCAGTGTGATGGTGTTATTAGAGAAGCTATTCCTCATCCTACTGGTGCGGGACCTGAGGCTCCTGTACCGCCTCCCCGATGGTAGGAGGGCAAACAGTCCATGGTTAGGGTGGGGGGGTCCTTGATGATCTTCCCGGCCCGTCTCAGATACCGTTTTCGGTGGAGGGCATCCATGGCAGGGAGCGGGGCACCGATGATGTACTGGACGGTTTTCACCACCCGTTGTGGTGCCTTCCTGTCTGCTACGGTGCAACTGCTGTACCATACCGTAAAGCAGGTGGTCAGGATGCTTTCGATGATAGGTTGGTTAGGATCTGGGGGGACAGGTGGGCTCTTTTGAGCCTCCTCAGGAAGTAAAGGCACTGCTGCGCCTTTTTGATCAGCTTGGAGGTGTTGAGGGACCAGGACAGATCCTCCGAGATGTGTACCCCGAGGAATTTGTAGTTGGAGACCCGCTCCACCTCAGTCCCGTTTATATGGATGGTGGTGTGTCTGCCCCCTCTGTTCTTTCTGAAGTCGACAATAATTTCCTTTGTCTTCTGGGAGTTGAGGACGGAGGTTATTATTGACACAACAGGTTGTCAGGTGCTGGACTCCTCCCTGTAGGCTGACTCATCGTTCTCGCTGATCAGTCCTACCACCGTGGTGTCGTCGGCAAATTTTATGATGGCGTTGGAGCCATGCTTAGGGATGCAGTCATGGGTAAAGAGGGAGTAGAGGAGAGGGCTGAGCACACAGCCCTGTGGCACGCCAGTGTTCAGTGTTATAGTGGAGGAGGTAAGATTGTTGACCCTAACAGACTGTGGTCTGTTAGTGAGGAAATCCAGTGTCCAATTGCAGAGGGAAGTGGAGGGCAGAGTCCTGAATCTGGTCATATTAGTGAGCTGAATTAATAAGTTCTGCTGCCCTTATTCAAATGTTACTGTGCCTATGTGCTTTAATTGTTTTTACTTTTACTATTCACAGTGTTAGACATGGCTAGGCACGTTCCTCTATATAGAGCTCTTCTAGAGTTGCTGCGTGCCATTGCATCGTGCACTTCCCTTGTGCCTCTCTTACTGCCTTTATCTGGAGATAACAGCGACGAGGATGAGGAACAATCTGAAACCCTGACCTCCGTTGGAACCTTACTCGCAAAAATGAAAACATGTGTGGACACTTACACCAACAGGTTAAGGTACGTTCTGGCTGCAAATTATTGCTTTGTGGGCTCAAAATGGTCATATTCTGCTGGTATCCTAAGGTTATCGTTCTTTGTACCCCAATCTAAAGCATATTTTAAAATAAGTAGATGGAGGAAATTGACATTAATTCTCTGCATATTTGATGCCAAATAGAAATCAACTGCTTGATTCAAAATATACACCTCAATATTCAGCTGTATTTTGCAAGCTGAATCATTGAGAAAATACTTTGTTGCCTAGTAAATCACTCCCGACACCTGTCTTTATAAGCACACTGTTTCCCTTAACCATCTTTTCAGCCAGGTATTTCCCACTTATTGTGTATTGCGCATCTGTTTTCACCAGGGACAAGGACATGGAGGACAGTGAGAAGAGTGTGGAGAACACTAATATACAAGGGGGCAGATTGAAATTAAGGAGGACGTAGTGTTGCGGCATTAAAGTGTATCGACCGCCAGGACCTTATTTATCCCAAATTAACTAACAAGAGAGGAGATTGCATGAGCCTTGACAAAGATCTTTGTGTCGTTGCTAGCCACAGGCGAGGTCCTGGTTGACTGGAGAGTGGCAAATGTTGTTCCTTTATTTAAGAAGGGAAGTAAAGAGAATCTGGGGAATTTTAGGCCAGTAAGCCTCACGTTAGCTTTCCATAGCTCCCTGAAAGTGGCAACAGAAGTAGTGGTAAAGAGGACATATGGTATACTTTCCTTTAAAGGTCAGTCATTGAGTATGAATTGGATGAGAACACGCAGGGCAAGATCAGCAAGATGATACAAAAGTGAGTGGTTTTGCAGAAAGTGAAGATGGTTATGAACGATTGCAGCAGGATCTGGATCGATTGGCCAGGTGGGCTGAGGAATGGTTGATAGAATTTAATACAGAGAAGTGCGAGGTGTTGCATTTTGGGAAGTCGAACAAGGGCAGGACTTACACAGTAAATGGTAGGCCTCTGGGTAGTGTTGTAGAGCAGAGGGATCTTGGAGTACAGGTGCATGGTTCCTTGAAGGTTGAGTCGCAGGTAGGTAAGGTGGTCAAAAAGGCTTTTGGCACTTTGACTTTAATAAGACGTTGGTGAGACCGTATTTGGAATATTGTGTTCAGTTCTGGGCACCATGTTATACGAAAGATCTTGTCAAGCTGGAAAGGGTACGAAGAAGATTTACGAGAATGTTACCAGGACTAGAGGGTCTGAGCTATAGGGAGAGGTTGAGTAGGCTGGGACTCTATTCCTTGGAGCGCAGGAGGATGAGGTGTGATCTTATAGAGATGTATAAGATCATGAGAGGAATAAATCGGGTAGATGCACAGTCTCTTGCCCAGAGTAGGGGAATCGAGGATGAGAGGGCATAGGTTCAAGGCGAAGGGGAAAAGATTTAATTGGAATCTGATGGGTAACTTTTTCAGTTAGACAAGTACATGGATAGGACAGGTTTGGAGGGATATGGACAAAGGGCCTGTTTCCACATTGTATCTATGACTATGACTGTAATAGTCAGAATGTTATGATGCAGCTTTATAGGACATTGATTAAGACACATTTGGAATATTGTGTGCAGTTCTGGTCGCCCCGTTACAGGAAGGATGTGGCGGGTTTGAGAGGGCGCAGAGGAGATTTACCAGAATTGTGTCTGGATTACATAGTTCCCGGGAGCGCTTGGACAAGCTTAGATTGTTTTTTCTGGTTCGCTGGAGGTTGCGGGGAGACTTGATAAAAGTATATAAAATTATGAGAGGAATAGTTGCTCAAACCTTTTCCCAGGATGGAAAAATCAAATACTAGCAGGCGTAATGTTTAAGTGAGAGGAGCAAAGTTTAAAGGAGATGTGCAAGGCAGATGTTTTACACAGAGAGTGGTGGGTGCCAGGAACGCGCTGCCAGAGTTGGTGGTAATTAAGATGCTTTTGCGTAGGCATAGAAACATAGAAAATAGGCGGAGGCGGAGGCCATTCGGCCCTTCGAGCCAGCACCGCCATCCATTGTGATCATGGCTGGTCGTCCCCTATATAGAAACATAGGCACATGGATATGCAGGGAATGGAGGCAGAACTGAACACAATGCGACATCAACGTCTTATACAACTGCAACATGACCTCCCAACTTCTATACTCAATACTCTGACTGATGAAGGCCAATGTGCCAAATGCCTTTTGACCACCAAATCCACCTTCAAAGAACCATGCACCTGCACTCCTAGATCCCTCTGCTGTACAACACTCCCCAGAGCCCTACCATTCATTGTGTAGGTCCTGCCCATGTTAGACTTCCTGCAACACCTCACATTTCTCTGTATTAAATTCCATCAACCATTCCTCAGCTAACCTGGCCAATCGATCAGATCCTGTTGCAATTTATCACTTGATTCACAACCTAATTTAATTTTGATTTGATTCTAATGCTTTTGGAAAAGTGTAGAAAAGAGGTGGTTTAGCTGGAGGATCCGCATGGAGGCGGGTCATGTAAGTGTCCTTTATGGTGTGCCACCGCCACCTCAGAACCTCAAACAGTGGTAGGTGGAGACACATGGTCCTCGTGTTCAGAAGTGATAACATTGAGGAGTATTTTGTCAGGATGTCAGACAAGTCTTTCTCAGGGTCAGTATACTTGGAATAACCACGTCTTGAAATTATAAACGGGAATAGTGCCGGAGGATTGGCGTACTGCGCATGTTGTTCCATTGTTTAAAAAGGGTTCAAAGAATAAACATAGCAATTATAGACCTGTTAGTTTGACGTCAGTGGTGGGCAAATTAATGGAAAGGATACTTAGAGATAATATATATAAGCATCTGGATAAACAGGGTCTGATCAGGAACAGTCAACATGGATTTGTGCCTGGAAGGTCATGTTTGACAAACCTTCTTGAATTTTTTGAAGCGGTAACTAGGGAAATTGATGAGGGTAAAGCAGTGGATGTTGTCTATATGGATTTCAGTAAGGCCTTTGACAAGGTACCCCATGGAAGGTTGGTTAAGAAGGTTCAATCTTTGGGTGTTAATGGCGGAGTAGCAAGATGGATTCAACAGTGGCTGAATGGGAGATGTCAGAGAGTAATGGTGGATGGCTGTTTGTCAGGTTGGAAGCCGGTGACCAGTGGGGTGCCTCAGGGATCTGTGTTGGGTCCACTGTTATTTGTCATGTACATCAATGATCTGGATGATGGGGTGGAAAATTGGATAAGTAAGTATGCAGATGATACTAAGATAGGTGGAGTTGTGGATAATGAAGTAGATTTTCAAAGTCTACAGAGAGATTTGGGCCATTTGGAAAAGTGGGCTGAAAGATGGCAGATGAAGTTTAATGCTGATAAGTGTGAAGTGCTACATCTTGGCAGGACAAATCAAAATAGTAAGATTAAACGAGAACTTACCAGTTCGAAGTTTGATCGTTATTTTATGAGGAGTAACGATGAGGGATTACGTGAAGAACCCCACCTGGCGCTGGAAACGGCATACTTCAAAGCAGCGGCATGAAAAACACAGAACACAAATAGCCGGAGTAAGATAGTAAGGCTCATCATAGATTTAGAACTACCAGATGATCATTTATTTTATGAGGGTGGGGAGTGGAGGGCACGTAATCCCTCATCGTTACTCCTCATAAAATAACGATCAAACTTCGAACTGGTAAGTTCTCGTTTAATCTTACTATTTTACTTCGGAGTCACGTGAGTGACTACGTGAAGAGTTTGAAGCTTTCTGTGTTTTTCGTGTCATAGAATTTATTCCATACGACAGTACGGCTCATTTAACACAATAACGAGCGAATAACACATTTTCCCCAAACATTGCCTCAAGTTATGTGATAAATTATTTCACATTATAAAAAATGAAAATAATGCCCTTTCCATTGAAAGGCAAGTTTATCACAAATACCAATTGATATATATATTTTTATGGCATGACAAAGCAACAATTATAGAGAACCGAACATTGCGTGTCTAAATCTGACACCATGACTGGTTCCTTTTTACTTTAACAGTAATCTACAGCCTCCTGCGGCCTTGCATCTTTGCTCGAGTGGCTCATCCTGTGCCATTCCTGTGAATGTATTTTCCTCATTAACAGAGTGATTTTCCACCTTTCAGTGTCTAGTTCCTACTGAATGTATCCAATTTTTAACCATCTAGAAATACATTCCTCTATAACCATCAGTTTTTTACTGAACCCAATGTGGTTTTTGTGTGTAATAAGCAGTCTCATTGCCACAGAGACTCTTACCTACTGCAACATTTTCATGAATGTTCACACACACACACACACAACTTAAAGCCGGCAGGATATGCTTATAGGTTTACCTTCGTTTCAGGTCTTCTTGGTGTGCTTTGTTTGGTAGATTCATAAACATATATGATAATGCAATTTGTATCCACATACAATTATAACGTAACATTTGCAATGTTTGCACTCTTATATTGATACTAAAGTTATCAGAATTATTATTTTCCATGTTTAAGTTTTTTGAATCATAGATAGAGTTAGAGTCCATTTCTTAAGGCATTAATATATTGTCCGTTTATAAGACGGTAACACTCTGAGCCCTATCAATTAGATACTTAGAAAATGCAATCCACAAGGAATTCACATATATCTAATATGATAAAATAACTTTACTGTATATACAGACCTCCAATTTCTTATAACAAAATATTGTTTTTTTTTTGGTTTTTTTTAAGACTTATGTCTGCAAATTGCAGGTATAACACTTCTTTATACATAATTATTTTATTGATATATTGTTGTATTGGTTAACATTCATAGACTTCTTTGACCATCAGCTGTTGTGATGGTCTGGTCAACCTGTAGATAGTCAAATTCATATTTTCATGTCATGGAGGTTTTTTGTACAACAACAAATTACTGCAGGGTTTCTCAAACCTGGAGATCCCAGTGAGTGCAGCAGCATCCAAAGAGTGAAGGGAGACAGGCAACGACCTAGGTCGAGACCACTTTTTTGACTTCAATAAATTGTTGCCACTATGAATCATCACTAGCAGTTCAAAAATCACACAATATTTATGAAACCATAAAGGACCCGTATTAGGCCACCAAAAATGCCTCTGGCAGTGTCCCGCTACATTTTCATCAGACACTGCCCTATTAACAAAAAATGAGGAACACAAAGAAATCTTTTCCTCATGTAATTGGGAGAAAAGCATCCACCTTCACTGCTCTTGGTTTACCCACAAGAAATATTCGAAAGATCGGTGATTTAATCTGTGTGCAATCAGATTAATCGTAAGTAATCCATATTAATGACAATATGTTTTTTCTCCCAAATTTGTTATCTTCCGATACCATTGTCTCTTCCTTAGAGATAAACAGGTGGACCAAACTTTAAAATATGCCACATCTGTTTACTTAGATAATCCCATGATTGTTATTTGACTTATCTTGTGACATTTGAAAGATCAGTGATTTAATCTGTATACAACCAGATTAATCGTAAGTGGATAACAAGGGAAATCAGGGATAGTATCAAAGCAAAGGATGATGCGTACAAAGTAGCCAGAAAAAGCAGCATACCAGAGGACTGGGCGAAATTCAGAGACCAGCAGAGGAGGACAAAGGGCTTAATTAGGAAAGGAAAAATAGATTATGAAAGAAAACTGGCAGGGAACATAAAAACTGACTGCAAAAGTTTTTATAGATATGTGAAGAGAAAGAGGTTAGTTAAAACAAATGTAGGTCCCTTGCAGTCAGAAACAGGTGAGTTGATCATGGGGAACAAGGATATGGCGGACCAATTGAATAACTACTTTGGTTCCGTCTTCACTAAGGAAGACATAAATAATCTGCCGGAAATAGCAGGGGACTGTGGGTCAAAGGAGGAATTGAGTGAAATCCAGGTCAGTCGGGAAGTGGTGTTGGGTAAATTGAATAGATTAAAGGCCGATAAATCCCCAGGGCCAGATAGGCTGCATCCCAGAGTACTCAGGAAGTAGCTCAGGAAATAGTGGATGCATTAGTGATAATCTTTCAAAACTCTTTAGATTCTGGAGTAGTTCCTGAGGATTGGCGGGTAGCAAATGTAACCCCTCTTTTTAAGAAGGGAGGGAGAGAGAAAACGGGGAATTACAGACCAGTTAGTCTAACATCGGTAGTGGGGAAACTGCTAGAGTCAGTTATTAAAGATGGGATAGCAGCACATTTGGAAAGTGGTGAAATCATTGGACAAAGTCAGCATGGATTTACAAAAGGTAAATCATGTCTGACGAATCTTGTGGAATTTTTCGAGGATGTAACTAGTAGCGTGGATAAGGAGAACCAGTGGATGTGGTATATCTGGACTTCCAGAAGGCTTTCGACAAGGTCCCACATAAGAGATTAGTATACAAACTTAAAGCATACGGTATTAGGGGTTCAGTATTGATGTGGATAGAGAACTGGCTGGCAAACAGGAAGCAAAGAGTAGGAGTAAACGGGTCCTTTTCACAATGGCAGGCAGTAACTAGTGGGGTACCGCAGGGCTCAGTGCTGGGACCCCAGCTATTTACAATATATATTAATGATCTGGATGAGGGAATTGAAGGCAATATCTCCAAGTTTGCGGATGACACTAAGCTGGGGGGCAGTGTTCGCTGTGAGGAGGATGCTAGGAGACTGCAAGGTGACTTGGATAGGCTGGGTGAGTGGGCAAATGTTTGGCAGATGCAGTATAATGTGGATAAATGTGAGGTTATCCACTTTGGTGGCAAAAACAGGAAAGCAGACTATTATTTAAATGGCCGATTAGGAAAAGGGGAGATGCAGCGAGACCTGGGTGTCATGGTACACCAGTCATTGAAAGTAGGCATGCAGGTGCAGCAGGCAGTGAAAAAAGCGAATGGTATGTTAGCTTTCATAGCAAAAGGATTTGAGTACAGGAGCAGGGAGGTTCTACTTCAGTTGTACAGGGTCTTGGTGAGACCACACCTGGAGTATTGCGTGCAGTTTTGGTCTCCAAATCTGAGGAAGGACATTATTGCCATAGAGGGAGTGCAGAGAAGGTTCACCAGACTGATTCCTGGGATGTCAGACTGTCTTATGAAGAAAGACTGGATAGACTCGGTTTATACTCTCTGGAATTTAGGAGATTAAGAGGGGATCTTATAGAAAACTTACAAAATTCTTAAGGGGTTGGACAGGCTAGATGCAGGAAGATTGTTCCCGATGTTGGGGAAGTCCAGGACAAGGGGTCACAGCTTAAGGATAAGGGGGAAATCCTTTAAGACCGAGATGAGAAAGACTTTTTTCACACAGAGAGTGGTGAGTCTCTGGAACTCTCTGCCACAGAGGGTAGTTGAGGCCAGTTCATTGGCTATATTTAAGAGTGAGTTGGATGTGGCCCTTGTGGCTAAGGGGATCAGAGGGTATGGAGAGAAGGCAGGTACGGGATACTGAGTTGGATGATCAGCCATGATCATATTGAATGGCGGTGCAGGCTCGAAGGGCTGAATGGCCTACTCCTGCACCTAATTTCTATGTTTCTATGTTTAATGCAAAATAATAACAATATGTTTTTCTCCCAAATTTGACCATTGTTAACATATGCCACAGCCGTGGTATTGTTCATCTTGATACGACATGGACAGTTCCATAATAAAACAATTGATCTTTTTAATCCATAACTCCTTATACTTTCTCAATTAATACGAATGTTTGGAAAATTTCTTAGGACAAACCATTTATGTTCGCCTGGTATTATTGTCTGCAGTCCGAACAAGAGACATATCAATTATTGTTATGAGAATAGATAATATTCTTATCTTTACCCAAACATTCACAGAAGCTGTACATCATCTGTAACACTTGCTTCAGTTTGCAACAGCTGTTAATCTTATAGTTGAAGCAGCTTATGAACCTTTTTTACATTACTTTAATAATGATAACGTATCATTTGATATTTTGCATAAGCCTCGTCACAAGGCATACATATTCTTATAAGCTTCTGTATTCCTTCTTTTGGAACTTTATTTATTTTTTACCTAATCCTAATCCTAATGGAGGGACAAAGTATGTCAACAACAATTAGACATATTTGTATCATGGAACAATTTTCCCCCTCTCTTATGGTGCTTGAATTACTTCTAAATTCAGAATAGTAATTTATAAATATTTTATTAATGCCTGAGCATATGCTTTATGTAATGGGTCAGATCCTTACCTTCCACCAGGTTTGTAATGGCAGGCACTAATTTGCAGCTGCTCTTACTCTTACTCTTCCAATTTAAATGTAATCGAGATAACCCATGACCATGACCTCATTAGTGCAAGTGCTGATCTTTTATCAGTATAATTGTTCCTTCAGTATTCGGTTTAACAGCCTTGAACTGATTGATTGTTTGGACAATGTTTTAACTTGCACAGCTTGACCCACTTTAATTAATTTCAAGCACCTGTAATATTGATTAACACTTTGTCAATCACAACAGTTTTTTCATGTTCTAGATGTTTCCATTTTCTTACACTGTGAAAGTGTAAATATAATGATGTTTGTATGGTTTATACCATGAAATCTTTACACTGAGGTAATTTTATAATATACATGTACGTGCCCCTTCTTATTAAAATTACTTTTGAGTGCAAACCTGAAATCAATTTTTAAAGTTTTCTTATACAGGTGAACCAATCCTTCCTTAGTTATATTGGTTAACAATCATAATACACCTGTAATCCCCCATAATTGGAGATTTCATGAACTTATTTTGTAACCAGATGTTTGCACCTTTTCAACGTACTTCAAGCCTTCTTTCCCCAATTATATAGGTTTAGATAAGGCTATGTTTGGTTATACCACTTCTGCCTTTGTTTGTGATCCATTATCAAATCTTTCATTGGATCATAGTTTTTTCACCGCAAGTTAAAAGATCTTTGCCTTTGTTTTGATCCATTATCAAAATTTTTCATTGGATCATAGTTTTTCTCCCCAAAGTTTAAAGATCAGTAGTCTGTTCTTTTGTAATTAATATCTTTGATTTATCATAAGGCAGGTTTATTCTATAATAATCAGGAGTTTAATATCCTGATTTGTATTGATCTGCAAACCTATAGTGCAGATTCGGTAAATTATATATATATTTCTTCCTATTGAGCTCCACAACTGATGGCAATTTATTTTATTTTGAAAGTATTACTTATTTGCACCATTTTGAAATACTTTGAAATTGTATTTCTTATATCTCATATTATTTGAGACATGGATATTTATAAACGTATTTACCGTTGATATTTTAATAAAACATAAAAGTTTTATCGTATTCTTGAAGTTGGTGAGATACCATATAATTAATGTTGGCAGCTAGGTTTTCTTCCATAGCCTCACCACTTCCTTTAGATATAGCAAAATCTTTTGCTATCTCAGGCACATCTGGCCTCACTTTTTTATTTTGTGGTGTGCATTCATAATTCACATCACCACTTGCAGGGTCTGTCTTTTGCAGCCCTGATCCACTTGGAATTATATCCAAAGAGACTTCCTCCACCCTTAAACCAAGGTTCAATTCTCAATTTGGCACATAGCCATATTTTGTATATTCAAGCCCCTCAGGGTCTTTTTTTGGGCTGTTTGGGTACTGTGACCCTTGTCTCTTTTTATATTTTGGAGTACTTTCTCCATATCGCGATTTTTATTAACTTTTTTAAAAGTACAGCCTTTCTGTCTTTTAAAATTCCCTGCCAAAAGATTGTGGAGCATTTTTACCTCTCTACCGTATTTTTAACGGTACCAGTATCGGAACCGGCCCCGTAATTAATCTCTCGTCCCGATCGCTGGGTATTCCCCTGGGACGTTCTTTTTAAAACTCCGTTATTTTAACAGAGTATATCTGTTCAATTTAAACTTTTAGTTTGTTTTTAAAACCTTTAAAAACCTGGTTTCCACCAGGCACGGAGTTTTCCAGTCCTAAAAAATTTTTTCAACAGCACTTACCTGCCGGTTCAGAACCTACCGCTGTCGAGGAGCTGTCTGTGCAGCTCCTGCTTCAGCCGTCAGCGTCGACGTAATGCCGTTTCCAGCGCCAGGCGGGGTTCTTCACGTAGTCACTCACGTGACTCCGAAGTAAAATAGGACGTACATGGTAAATGGTAGGGATTTGAGGAATGCTGTTGGAACGAGGGATCTAGGAATAACTGTGCATAGTTCCCTGAAGGTGGAATCGCATGTAGATAGGGTGGTAAAGAAAGCCTTTGGTGTGCTGGCCTTTATAAATCAGAGCATTGAATATAGGAGTAGGGAAGTAATGTTAAAATTGTACAAGGCATTGGTAAGACCAATTCTGGAGTATGGTGTACAATTTTGGTCGCCTAGTTATAGGAAGGATGTCAACAAAATAGAGAGAGTACAGAGGAGATTTACTAGAATGTTGCCAGGGTTCCAGCAACTATGTTACAGAGAAAGGTTGAACAAGTTAGGTCTTTATTCTTTGGAGCGCAGAAGGTTAAGGGGGGACTTGATTAAGGTCTTTAAAATGATGAAAGGGATAGACAGAGTTGACGTGGATACGTTTTTCCCATTGAGGGTAGGGAAGATTCAAACAAGAGGGCATGACATGAGAATTAAGGGACAGAGGTTTCGGGGTAACGTGAGGGGGAACTTCTTTACTCAGAGGGTGGTGGCTGTGTGGAATGAGCTTCCAGCAGAAGTGGTGGAGGCAGGATCGATTTTAACATTTAAAAGTAAAGTGGATAGGTATATGGACGGGAAGGGAATGGAGGGGTATGGTCTGAGTGCAGGTAGATGGGACTAGGGGAAAACAAATGGTCGGCACGGACTGGAAGGGCCGAGAGGGCCTGTTTCCGTGCTGTAATTGTTATATGGTTATATGGTACAGCTGCAGCAATTAAGAGGAGAGCATCGATGAATTCAGTTGGTATCAGGACTGTGACTCAGATAGGTATTTGCACTTAGATGGACAAGGGCTGATTAGGGACAGTCGGCATGGTTTTTTATGTGTGAGGTCGTGTCTCACAAATCTGAGTTTTTGACCAAAGAGGTTGATGAGGTCGGAGCTGTAGATGTATATATGGACTTCAGCAAAACATTCAAGGAGGTTCCTCATGGTAGGCTGCTCTGGAAGGTTACATTGCATGGGATAGCTGAATGAATAGAAAATTGGCACTATGGAAGGAAGCAGAGGGTGATGGTGGAAGGTTGCTTCTCAGACTAGAGGCCTGTGACTAGTGGTGTGCCTCAGGGTTCGGTGCTGGGCCTGTAATGGTGTGTCATCTGTATCAATGAGATGGTTGAGAACATACATGGCAACATTACCAAGTTTGCAGGTGACACAAAAGTGGGTGGTTTTTCAGATAGTGAAGATGGCTGTGAAAAACTGCAACAGAATCTTGATCAATTGGCCCAGGTGAGCTGAGGAATGGTTGATGGAATTTAATACAGAGAAATGTGAGGTGTTGCATTTTGGGATGTCTAACATGGGCAGGACCTACACAGTGAATGGCAAAGCTCTGGGTAGTGTTGTAGAGCAGAGGGATCTAGGAGTGCAGGTGCATGGTTCCTTGAAGGTGGAGTCGCAGGTAGATCAGATTGTCAAAAAGGCTTTTAGTATATTGGCATTTATCAGAGTGTACTTGGGTACAGTGTATTCAGATCCCTTCACTTTTTCCACATTTTGTTACGTTACAGCCTTATTTTAAAATGGATTAAATTCTTTTTTTTATCATCAATCTACACGCTATACCCCAGAATGAAGAAGCGAAAACATATGTTTAGACATTTTTGCAAAGTAATTAAAAATAAATAACTGAAATATCACATTTACATAGGTATTCAGACTCTTTGCGATGACACTCAAAATTGAGCTTAGGTTCATCCTGTTTCCATTGATTATCCTTGGAGTCCACCAGTGGTAAATTAAATTGATTGGACACAATATGGAAAGGCATAGACCTGTCCATATAAGGTCCCACACTTGACAGTGCATGTCAGAGCAAAAACCAAGCAATGAAGACGAAGGAATTGTCCATAGATCTCCAAGACAGGATTGTGTCGAGACACAGATCTGGGAAAGGGTATAAAACAATTTCTGCAGCATTGCAGGTCCCAAAGAGCACAGTGACCTCCGTCATTCTTAAATGGAAGAACTTTGGAACCACCAGGACTCTTCATAGAGCTGGCCGCCCGGCCAAACTGAGCAATCGGGGGAGAAGGGCCTTGGTCAGGGAGGTGACCAAGAACCCGATGCTCGCTCTGACAGAGTTTGAGTTTCTCTGTGGAAATGGGAGAACCTTCCAGAAGAACAACTATATCTGCAGCACTCTATCAGTCAGGCCTTTATGGTAGAATGGCCAGATAGAAGCCCCTCCTCAGTAAAAGGCACATGGCAGCCCCCTTGGAGTTTGCCAAAAGGCATGAGAAACAAGATTCTCTGGTCTGATGAAACCAAGATTGAACTCTTTGGCCTGAATGCCAAGCATCACTTCTGGAGGAACCAGGCCGCTCATCACCTGGCCAATACCATACCTACGGTGAAGCATGGTGGTGGCAGTATCATGCTGTGGGGATGTTTTTCAGCGGCAGGAACTGGGAGACTAGTCAGGATAGAGGGAAAGATGAATGGAGCAAAGTACAGAGAGATCCTTGATGAAAATCTGCTCCAGAGCATTCTGGACCTCAAACCGGGGCGGAGGTTCAACTTCCAACAGGACAACGACCCTAAGCACACAGCAAAGACAACGCAGGAGTGGCTTCATGACAAGTCTGTGAATGTCCTTGAGTGGCCCAGCCAGGGTCCGGACTTGAACCCGATCGAACATCCCTGGAGGGACCTGAAAATAGCTGTGCATCGACGCTCCACATCCAACCTGACAGAGCTTGAGAGGATCTGCAGAGAAGAATGAGAGAAATTACCCAAGCTTGTAGCGTCATACCCAAGAAGACTTGAGGCTGTAATCGTGGCCAAAGGTGTCTCAGCAAAGTACTGAGTAAAGGGTAGAATGATAAGTACTGAATAAAGAGTAATACTTATGTAAATTTCAATTCTTTTTAATTACTTTGAAAAAAATTCTAAACACCTGTTTTCACTTTTTTATTATGGGGTATTGTGTGTAGATTGATGATAAAAAAAGAATTTAAACAATTTTAGAATAAGGTTGTAACGTTACAAAATGTGGAAAAAGTGAAGGGGTCTGAATGCACTGTACATGGATAGGACAGGTTAGGAGTGATATGGGCCAAACATGGGCAGGTGGGACTAGTGTAGCTGGGACATGTTGGGTCTAGAACACTACAAATCACTAAACTATGAATTGTGGACTGTCTTTCGTTGCTCCAAGAAATTCAGGATAGTTTGCACTGTGGTTATGAATTTATTGTGTTTTTTTTGTTTATTATGTGTTTACGGGCAGTAGATCACTGGTTGGCGCGCACACGGTGGGCCGGAGGGCATGGTTCCATGCTGTATCACTAAAGTCTCATTACACCTTCACTCTAGGTACTAATGCCACTGGTCTGCACCAGCGAGCCCTTCGTGACCCACTGCAGCTGTAGTTGAGGTTTACGTTGTAGCCCCTGGGGACATCGCTTTCTTCAGACCAACGGGATGCGCCAGGTCACCAAGGGCTGACGCCCACAGCGCCCCCTCCCTTTTCGCCTGCTGTCTGTCGTTTGTTCCTGTCAGCCGTCACTTTGTCTGCTTCCCACCCCACTGCCACTTCCTTCCCTGTACTTTGGGGAGAAGGAGCCAGAGGCCCCGGTAGAGGATGGAGAAGCTGAGTGGGGAGCGGGCAAAGCCAGGGCTGACGGGATGAAGTGGCATCTGGTGAGAGGGGAGGTGACCGAGCGTGTCCTGTCGTTGGCGGCTGTGCATCCTCCAGGGCTACAGCATGAGCTGCAGCAACATCCGTGTCGACTGGACTGTGTGGTGGGTGAAGAAAGGCTTGCGGGTGCATCTTGCGAGCCAGGGGTGGCGTCGGAAGCCGTGGCTGGGGAACCAGGGCTCCATCTACTGTAACTGGAATCCGTTGTAAATGTGTCTGTTAAAATGGTATGGTCTGAGTGCAGGTAGATGGGACTAGGGGAAAACAAATGGTCGGCACGGACTGGAAGGGCCGAGAGGGCCTGTTTCCATGCTGTAATTGTTATATGATTATATGGTTATATGGTTAAAATGAGGGTTTAATGTACTCACGATATCAGTATTTGTAAATATATTAGGAAAATTAGGTGAGCTCTTTTCAAATAAAGTAAATGTTGCTTGCTCTTTCTAACAGATCAAAGAAAGATAAAAGCAAGACAGGGTCCAAGACTGATTCAGCAGAGGCAGAATCTGAGGGACTAACGCTACTAGTACCTGACATTCAGCAAACTGCTGAGATTGTCCAGGTGGCAGCCACCAGCCTCCGACAAGCAGTACATGGTAAGCCTATCAAACGTTTATTACCAAGTAGTGTTTGGCAAAGATTTGAGAAATGTTAATTTGACCAACCTATAGTTTTGTTAAAAGGCAAAGCTTGCTTTTTTTTTGTCAGAATATTATTTAGTTTATATTATTTCTGTTCATAAGTTGTAGGAATAACAAGGAGTAGTCCATTCTGCTCCTTGGACTTGCTGCATAATTCAGTGAGAAAATTATATTCCATAAGACTATCTTCCTGGCCTTTCCAAATAATCCTTTATTCCCTTGCGTTTGGAAATCTACTTATCTCAGTCTTGAACATTTTCTAACGACGGCGTCTGATAGGAAATGAATGAATGCCCACTTTCTCGACTCTCCCATGAGTGAAATAATTCTCTCAGCATTTTCCTGTTGAGCCACCTTAACATCATATTTTTCAATAGGATTGCACCTCCTTCTTCAAAAGTTGGATCTCGGCCTCGTAAAATAATGCCTCCAGACTGAAACATTTTGTCGAACCTTCTCTGAATTGCTTCCAATGAAAAAACATTATTTCTTAAATTGGGGGAACCAAAATTATGCTGAATAGTCTTGATGTGCTTTCATTAATGGCAGTAGGAATTCCCTATTGTTATATTCCAGCTCACATGAATATAAACCACTGTTCCATTAAAATTAAGTAAAACGCCTCTGTTACCTATTGCATTTATGTGCTCTCTTTCAGCATTTCATACTCATCAACCCCTAGTTTCGTTCATGCTGCAACGTTCTGCAGATGTTCTAAATTCTGCGTTCCAGGATTAGTCATAGAGTGATAGAGTGTGGAGAAAGGCCCTTCGGCCCAACTTGCCCATGTCTCATCTACACCAGTCCCACTTGCCTGCGCTTGGTCCATAACTCTGCAAACCTGTTCTATTCATGTACCTGTTTAACTGTTTCTTAAATGTTGGTTTCTTAAATGTTGGGTTAAATGCTGCCACAACTACCTCCTCTGGCAGCTTGTATCATACACCCAACATCCTTTGTATGAAAAAGTTAATTCAGATTCCTATTAAATCTTTTCCGCTTCACAAACCTATGTCCTCTAGTCCACAATTCACCTACTCTGGGCAAGAGACTTGGTGCATCTACCCAATCTATTCTTCTCTTGATCTTATGCACCTCTATAAGATCACCGCTCATCATCCTGCGCTCCAAGGAATAGTATCACAGTGCACTCAACCTCTCCCTATAGCTCACACCCTCTAGTACTGGCAACATCCTCGTAAATCTTCTCTTTTCCTTTTTCCAGCTTGACAACATCTTTCCCATAACATGGTTACCAGAACTGAACACAATACTCTAAATGTGGCCTCACCAACATCTTATACAACTGCAACATGACCTCCCAACTTCTATACTCAAGATATCTTTCTATTCTTTTCGCTCATTCCTTTAAGCCATTGGAAAAGATTTCAGTAATATATAGGATTTGCTACAGTATTTAATTGGATCTCTTTCAGAAAAGAAAATAGCAGAATCAACAAAGAAAGCAATGATGAGGTCGAGGCCCATGGCAGTTACACGCTCTTTAGAGGAAAAATATGTAGCTACAATGAAAAAGCTGCAGTTTGGTAAGTTTATTCATTTGTGGTGAGATGGGGCAATGTTGCGCTTTGCGTATTGAGATTATATCTGTGACAGTTCTTTAATAACAAGTCAATGAGCATAGTTGAATAGTCTTGTCACATTTGCAGGAGCATAATGAACGGAGGGAATCCATTATATGTTGTAACTTGTATCAGCATCCTTTGGTCAGAAAGGAAAGTGTTGGCCGGATTTCATCCGTCAATGTGGCACTGTGGTGTGGCTGGTGTGTTAACAGCGTTAACATTAGAAGGCTGAAAAAGCTTTATTTCTACAGTAAATAGAATTTACCCAATTCCTATTTAGTTTAGTTCAATTTAGAGATACAGCGTGGAAACAGGCCCTTCGGCCCATCGAGTCCAGATGGGCGACTCCCATACATTAACACTATCCTACACTAGGGATAATTTACATGTATACCAAGCCAATTAACCTACCAACCAGTACGTCTTTGGAGTGTGGGAGGTAACCAAAGATCTCAGAGAAAACACACGCAGTCACGGGGAGAACGTACAAACTCTGTACAGACAGCACCTGTGGTGAGGATCTTTTGTTAAATTGAATTTTGTTTAACTTAAGTTATCCACATTTCTTAAGGGGGTTAGTTTGACGTCAGTGGTGGGTAAATTAATGGAAAGGATACTTAGAGATAATATATATAAGCATCTGGATAAACAGGGTCTGATCAGGAACAGTCAACATGGATTTGTGCCTGGAAGGTCATGTTTGACAAACCTTCTTGAATTTTTTGAAGCGGTTACTTGGGTAATTGATGAGGGTAAAGCAGTGGATGTTGTCTATATGGATTTCAGTAAGGCCTTTGACAAGGATCCCCATGGAAGGTTGGTTAAGAAGGTTCAATCTTTGGGTGTTAATGGCGGAATAGCAAGATGGATTCAACAGTGGCTGAATGGGAGATGTCAGAGAGTAATGGTGGATGGCTGTTTGTCAGGTTGGAAGACGGTGACCAGTGGGGTGCCTCAGGGATCTGTGTTGGGTCCACTGTTGTTTGCAATGTACATCAATGATCTGGATGATGGGGTAGAAAAGTAAGTATGCAGATGATACTAAGATAGGTGGTGTTGTGGATAATGAAGTAGATTTTCAAAGTCTACAGAGAGATTTGGGCCATTTGGAAAAGTGGGCTGAAAGATGGCAGATGGAGTTTAATGCTGATAAGTGTGAAGTGCTACATATATAACCATATATATATATATATATATATATATATATATATATATATATATATATATATATATATATATATATATATAAAACCATATA
Organism: Okamejei kenojei; assembly: GCA_035221665.1. Taxonomy (NCBI): domain Eukaryota; kingdom Metazoa; phylum Chordata; class Chondrichthyes; order Rajiformes; family Rajidae; genus Okamejei; species Okamejei kenojei. Next base: position 96,413,078 of record CM069138.1, read on the forward strand.
TAACAATTACAGCACGGAAACAGGCCCTCTCGGCCCTTCCAGTCCGTGCCGATCATTTGTTTTCCCCTAGTCCCATCTACCTGCACTCAGACCATACCCCTCCATTCCCTTCCCGTCCATATGCCTATCCACTTTTAAATGTTAAAATCGATCCTGCCTCCACCATTTCTGCTGGAAGCTCATTCCACACAGCCACCACCCTCTGAGTAAGAAGTTCCCCCTCACGTTACCCCTAAACTTCCGTCCCTTAATTCGCATGTCATGCCCTCTTGTTTGAATCTTCCCTACCCTTAATGGGAAAAGCTTATCCACGTCAACTCTGTCTATCTCTTTCATCATTTTAAAGACCTCAATCAAGTCCCCTCTTAACCTTCTGCGCTCCAAAGAATAAAGACCTAACTTGTTCAACCTTTCTCTGTAACATAGTTGCTGGATCCCAGGCAACATTCTAGTAAATCTCCTCTGTACTCTCTCTAATTTGTTGACATCCTTCCTATAATTAGGCGACCAAAATTGTACACCATACTCCAGAATTGGTCTCACCAATGCCTTGTACAATTTTAACATTATTTCCCTGCTCCTATATTAAATGCTCTGATTTATAAAGGTCAAATCTTGGCAGGACAAATCAAAATAGGACGTACATGGTAAATGGTAGGGAATTGAGGAATGCTGTGGTACAGAGAGATCTAGGAATAACTGTGCATAGTTCCCTGAAGGTGGAATCGCATGTAGATGGGGTGGTAAAGAAAACCTTTGGTGTGCTGGCCTTTATAAATCAGTTGCCTGGGTTCCAGCAACTATGTTACAGAGAAAGGTTGAACAAGTTAGGTCTTTATTCTTTGGAGCGCAGAAGGTTAAGGGGGGACTTGATTGAGGTTTTTAAAATGATGAAAGGGATAGACAGAGTTGACGTGGATAAGCTTTTCCCATTGAGGGTAGGGAAGATTCAAACAAGAGGGCATGACATGCGAATTAAGGGACGGAAGTTTAGGGGTAACGTGAGGGGGAACTTCTTTACTCATAGGGTGGTGGCTGTGTGGAATGAGCTTCCAGCAGAAGTGGTGGAGGCAGGATCTATTTTAACATTTAAAAGTAAAGTGGATAGGTATATGGATGGGAAGGGAATGGAGGGGTATGGTCTGAGTGCAGGTAGATGGGACTAGGGGAAAACAAATGATCGGCACGGACTGGAAGGGCCGAGAGGGCCTGTTTCCGTGCTGTAATTGTTATATGGTTATATGGTTATTTCACAATGCGGCCGATTGAGTGGGTATTTGCTGCCCATCAGCCAAATCCAGATCCCAAATAAATGTGAGCATTTTTGCAATTTATCCTGTGCTATGTTATCTTGTGCCTTTGAACTTCATACATGAGCAAACTAGAGCAGCAGTGGAGTTCAAATGAATTCAAGATATTTTTTGTCTCTTGACGTGTTTATACAGAGAAGAGGCTTTTCCTTCCTGTTTACATAATCTTAAAATCTTATCATAATATTCAGGAAATTTTAAATTTAAATATTCAGGAAATGGATCTTAAGGGGTTGGACAGGCTAGATGCAGGAAGATTCTTCCCGATGTTGGGGAAGTCCAGGACAAGGGGTCACAGTTTAAGGATAAGGGGGAAGTCTTTTAGGACCGAGATGAGAAAATCGTTTTTCACACAGAGAGTGGTGAATCTGTGGAATTCTCTGCCACAGAAGGTAGTTGAGGCCAGTTCATTGGCTATATTTAAGAGGGAGTTGGATGTGGCCCTTGTGGCTGAGGGGATCAGAGGGTATGGAGAGAAGGCAGGTACGGGATACTGAGTTGGATGATCAGCCATGATCATATTGAATGGCGGTGCAGGCTCGAAGGGCTGAATGGCCTACTCCTGCACCTAATTTCACAGAATTTGTGTCCTATTGTCCTGGAATATTCAATGTTTCATCCACTCTGTGACTGATTGGATTCCCTAATTTATCTCAGGATTTTAAAATGTGCCATCGTTGCCAATGTAGTCGTGATACGTGCAATTATTGTTCACAGTCTACTATGTTTACATATTATGTGTGCTGCTGCAAGTAAGAATTTAAATTGTTCTCTCTGGGACATATGACAATAAAATACTCTTGACTCTTGATGAAAACAGAATACCTATCAAAATCGTGCCGATTGATTTTCAAATATTACTACTGTAGTTTTAGCGACATTTTGAGGAAGAAATAGCACTATATTTTAATCTCTCAACCTTTAATTTTTTTCCCTTATTATTCAGATGTTTTGATCTTTGTGTCATTATTTGGCAACCTTTCTGGAGAATCATTTTGTGCTGAAATTTATTAAAACATTTATCACAGCAGATAATCCTCCGACATTTTCGCCACCTCCAACGGGATCCCACCACTGGCCACATCTACCCATCTCCTCCCATTTCAGCTTTCCGCAGAGACCGCTCCCTCCGTAATTCCCTGGTCAATACGTCCCTTCCCACCCAAACCACCCCCTCCCCTGGTACTTTCCCTTGCAACCACAGGAAATGCTACACTTGTCGCTTTACCTCCCCCCTCGACTCCATTCAAGGACCCAAGCAGTCCTTCCAGGTGAGGCAGAGGTTCACCTGCACCTCCTCCAACTTCATCTATTGCATCTGCTGCTCTAGGTGTCAACTGCTCTACATCGGTGAGACCAAGCGCAGCCTTGGCGATCGCTTCGCCCAACACCTCTGTCCAGTTCGCATTAACCAACCCGATCTCCCGGTGGCTCAGCACTGAGATTAGATTAGATTTTATTACTTGTCACTTCAACTCCCTCTCCCATTCCGTATCCGACCTGTCTGTCCTGGGCCTCCTCCATGGCCAGAGTGAGTCCCACGGTAAATTGGAGGAGCAGCACCTCATATTTTGCTTTGGTAGTTTACACCCCAGTGGTATGAACATTGACTTCTCCAACTTCAGGTAGCCCTTGCTTTTTCTCTCCTTCCCCTCCCCTTCCCAGCTCCCCCACAGCCCACTGTCTCCACTTCTTCCTTTCTTCTTCCCGTCTCCCCACCCCCACATCAGTCTGAAGAAGGGGCTCGACCCGAAACGTCACCTATTCCTTCCCTCCATCGATGCTGCCTCACCTGCTGAGTTTCTCCAGCATTTTTGTCTATCTTTATAATATAGATAAATGTGAGATTATCCACTTTGGCGGCAAAAACAAGGGGGCAGATTATTATCTGAATGGGGTTAGGTTAGGTAAGGGGGAGGTACATCGAGACCTGGGTTTCCTTGTATAGCAGTCACTGAAAGTTGGCGTGCAGGCAGTGAAGGAAGCTAATGGAACGTTGGCCTTCATAACAAGAGGATTTCAGTACAGGAGTAAAGAGGTTCTTCTGCAGTTGTATGGGGCTCTGGTAAGACCACATCTGGAGTATTGTGTACAGTTTTGGTGTCCTAATTTGAGGAAGGACATCCTTGTGATTGAGGCAGTGCAGCGTAGGTTCACGAGATTGATCCCTGGTATGGAGGGACTGTCATATGAGGAAAGATTGAAAAGACTAGGCTTGTATTCATTGGAGTTTAGAAGGATGAGGGGTGATCTTATAGAATCATTTAAAATTATAAAAGGACTGGAGAAGCTAGATGCAGGAAAAATGTTCCCAATGTTGGGCGAGTCCAGAACCATGGGCCACAGTCTTAGAATAAAGGGGAGGCCATTTAAGGCTGAGGTGAGCAAAAACGTTTTCACCCAGAGAGTTGTAAATTTGTGGAATTCCCTGCCACAGAGGGCAGTGGAGGCCAAATCACTGGATGGATTTAAGAGAGATAGAGCTCTAGGGGCTAGTGGAATCAAAGGATATGGGGAATCATAGAATCATAGAAAATAGGTGCAGGAGTAGGCCATTCGGCCCTTCGAGCCTGCACTGCCATTCAATATGATCATGGCTGATCATCCAACTCGGTATCCTGTACCTGCCTTCTCTCCATACCCCCTGATCCCTTTAGCCACAAGGGCCACATCTAACTCCCTCATAAATATAGCCAATGAACTGGCCTCAACTACCTTCTGTGGCAGAGAATACCACAGAATCACCACTCTCTGTGTGAAAAAAGATCTTCTCATCTCGGTCCTAAAAGACTTCCCTCTTATCCTTAAACTGTGACCCCTTGTTCTGGAGTTCCCCAACATCGGGAACAATCTTCCTGCATCTAGCCCGTCTAACCCCTTAAGAATTTTGTACGCCTCTACAAGATCCCCCCTCAATCTCCTAACTTCCAGCGAGTACAAGCCGAGTATCCATCTTTCTTCATATGGAAGTCCTGCCATCCCAGGAATCAGTCTGGTGAACCTTCTCTGTACTCCCTCTATGGCAAGAATGTCTTTCCTCAGATTAGGAGACCTCAGGGGAGAAGGCAGGCACGGGTTATTGATTGGGGACAATCAGCCATGATCACAATGAATGGCGGTGCTGGCTCGAAAGGCCGAATGGCCTCACCCTGCACCTATTTTCAATGTTTCTAAAACATAAATAGCTTTCCAATTTATTATTGTGCTCTCAACTAACGGGAAAAGCATCTTCAGCTCAATCAGCCCTATCTAATCTCTTATTGCTGGCAGATTTGCTCCTTGATGATGTTATTGGTTAATGTTGTTTTGTTTCTGAGTGTGTGTGTGTGTCACTCTCTCATGGGTACACTTACATTTTGCTTGCTTTTAGATACTGCTGAGATGGTCACAGAAGATGATGATGGAAAATCGGTGTTCAAAGTAAACTATCATTACATGTCTCAGGTGAAAAATGCTAGTGATGCGAACAGCGCTGCCAGAGCCAGACGTCTTGCCCAGGAAGCTGTCACACTCTCAACGTCTCTGCCTCTTTCCTCTTCATCCAGTGTATTTGTGCGCTGTGATGAGGAGAGATTGGATATCATGAAGGTAAGTGCATTATTATGAAGCTAAATCGTGAATCTGCACATGTGCAATGGATTTCATTCATTTCTCTAAATTCCTTAAATGTTAACATGCTCTGGGAACCATGTGGGATTTCTAAAACTAAAACTGGCCATTGGTCAAGGCCAAAGCCTACATGAGTGGTTCACAGGAGTGCTAACCAAACCAGAAGTTCACATAGGAAGAGCATGGTGATTTGCGAGGATTAAGGACTGGTGTGGTCGTAAGGAGATCAATACAATACAATGCAATAATACCTTATTAGGCAAGTATATTTTGCAACATACGAGGAATTTCATTTGCCAAGTCATTGCCAAATAAAAAGCAACAAAACACACAAAATACATTTTAACAAAAACATCCACCACAGTGACTCTTCCACATTCCTCACTGTGATGGAAGGCAAAAAAAAGTTCAATCTCTTCCCTTCTTTGTTCTCCCATGGTCGGGGGCCACGAGCCTTCCGTTGACGGGACGATCTTACTTCCATAGCCGGCGGCGTTTGGGCCCTCCGCATAGGGGGATCACCCCTCCATCAGGGGGAAATCTCAGCTCCCCCGCGCCGAGCGATCGGACCCCAGTTCAGGGCTGTCAAACCTTCTGTGTTGTTGGAGCTCCCGACATCTACGGTCTCTACCCGAGACTGCAAGCTCCGCGATGGTGAAGTCCGTGGGCCGCGGTTGGAGCGATCCCAGGCAAGGGATCGGCTCTGATGGCAAGTTCACGCCCCGCGGTGGGGCTCAAAGTCAGTCCAGAGCGAGGCCTCCAGCTCCAAGATGTTAGGCCGCAGAGTGACTGGAGATACAACCAGGAAAACAATTGCATCTCAGGCGGGGTAAGAAATTGAAAAAAGGTTTTCCCAATCCCCTCTTACACCCCCCACATAAAACAAACCAGAGGAAGTTAACGCAAACTTTTAAAACGCACTAAAAGGCGGCTCCTCTGGTGGTTACGCTGTGATTTGAGAGCAAGGATGAGAATGCTAAATCCAAACCAGAAGGGATGATTTGCAGAGGTAGTTAACACACCAGCCCTTATTTGGATGTGGGGGGAAACCAGAGCACTTGGTAGAAGATGGGACATTTTGCTCGACACGGGCAAGGTGGACCATAGGACCCCTCTCTGTGACTGGCTCTATGGGACCGAATGTGATGGAAGATCCTCTTGTACACATTGTTTCATTGTGTTTTCATTAGCTCTTGGACCGTATTATGACCACTGCTGTTTGTGAGCTGATGCGAAGCAAAAATAGTGCATTCAGAAATTATTCAGACCCCTTCACTCTTTCCATACTTTGTTACGCTACAGCCTTATTCTAAAATTGATTAAATTCATTTTTTTAATTATCAATCTACACACAATACCCCATAATAAAAAAGTGAGAACGGTTGTTTAGAAATTTTTGCAAAGTAAATAAAAAGAAATAGCTGAAATATCAGATTTACATAAGTATTCAGACCCTTTAGTACTTTATTGAGGCACCTTTGGCAGTGATTACAGCCTCAAGTCATCTTGGGTATGACGCTACAAGCTTGGCATACCTGTATTTGGGTAATTTATCCCATTCTTCTTTGTAGATCCTCTCAAGCTCTGTCAGGTTGGATGGGGAGTGTCAATGCACAGCTATTTTCAGGTCCCTCCAGAGATGTTGGATCAGGCTAAACTCCGGGCTCTGGCTGGGCCACTCAAGGACATTCACATACTTGTCACGAAGCCACTCTTGCATTGTCTTGGCTGTGTGCTTAGGGTCATTGTCCTGTTGGAAGGTGAACCTCCGCCCCAGTCTGAGGTCCAGAACACTCTGGAGCAGGTTTTCATCAAGGATCTCTCTGTACTTTGCTCCATTCATCTTTCCCTCGATCCTGACTACTCCCAGTACCTGCCGCTGAAAAACATATAACCATATAACAATTACAGCACGGAAACAGGCCCTCTCGGCCCTTCCAGTCCGTGCCGACCATTTGTTTTCCCCTAGTCCCATCTACCTGCACTCAGACCATACCCCTCCATTCCCTTCACGTCCATATACCTATCCACTTTATTCTTAAATGTTAAAATCGATCCTGCCTCCACCACTTCTGCTGGAAGCTCATTCCACACAGCCACCACCCTCTGAGTAAAGAAGTTCCCCCTCACGTTACCCCCGAAACTTCTGTCCCTTAATTCTCATGTCATGCCCTCTTGTTTGAATCTTCCCTACCCTCAATGGGAAAACTTATCCACGTCAACTCTGTCTATCCCTTTCATCATTTTAAAGACCTCAATCAAGTCCCCCCTTAACCTTCTGCGCTCCAAAGAATAAAGACCTAACTTGTTCAACCTTTCTCTGTAACATAGTTGCTGGAACCCTGGCAACATTCTAGTAAATCTCCTCTGTACTCTCTCTATTTTGTTGACATCCTTCCTATAACTAGGCGACCAAAATTGTACACCATACTCCAGAATTGGTCTCACCAATGCCTTGTACAATTTTAACATTACTTCCCTACCCCACAGCATGATGCTGCCACCATCATGCTTCACCGTAGGTATGGTATTGGCCAGGTGATGAGCGGTGCCTGGTTTCCTCCAGACGTGACACTTGGCATTCAGGCCTAAGAGTTCAATCTTGGTTTCAACAGACCCGATAATCTTGTTTCTCATGGTCTGAGAGTCCTTTAGGTGCCTTTTGGCAAACTCCAAGCGAGCTGCCATGTGCCTTTTACTGAGAAGTGGCTTGTATCTGGCCACTCTACCATAAAGGCCTGATTGGTGGAGTGCTGCAGATATAGTTGTCCTTCTGGAAGGCTCTCCCATCTACACAGAGGAACTCTGGAGCTCTGTCAGAATGACCATCGGGTTCTTGGTCACCTCCCTGACCTAGGCCCTTCTCTCCCGATTACTCAGTTTGGCTGGGCGGCCAGCTCTATGAAGAGTCCTGGTGGTTCCAAAGTTCTTCCATTTAAGAATGACAGAGGCCACTGTGCTCTTCGGGACCTGCAATACTGCAGAAATTGTTTTATACCCTTCCCTAGATCTGTGTCTCGACACAATCCTGTCTCGGAGGTTAACGGACAATTCCTTCTTCTTCATGGCTTGGTTTTTGCTCTGACATGCACTGTCAGCTGTGGGACCTGATATAGACAGGTGTGTGCCTTTCCAAACCATGTCCAAATCTATTTAATTTACCATGGGTAGACTCCAATCAAGTTGTAGAAACATTTCAAGTATAATCAATGGAAACAGGATGAACCTAAGCTCAATTTTGAGTGTCATAGCAAAGGGTCTGGATACTTAAGAAATAACTGCAGATGCTGGAAAAATCGAAGGTAGACAAAAATGCTGGAGAAACTCAGCAGGCGAGGCAGCATCTATGGAGCGAAGGAATAGGTGACGTTTTAAGAAGTCTGAAGAAGGGTCTCGGTCTGAATACTTATGTACATGTGATATTTCAGTTATTTATTTTTAATTACTTTGCAAAAATTTCTAAACACCTGTTTTCACTTCCTCATTCTAGGGTATTGTGTGTAGATTGATGATAAAATGAATTTAATCCATTTAAAAGTAAGGCTGTAACGTAAAAAAATGTGGAATAAGTGAAGGGATCTGAATACTTTATGAATGCACTGTATATGTGACTGTCTCCTCGCATCAACAATTTATAAAAACTGAAAATGCTCCGTGTGAATGCTGGAATGAAATTATGATTCGGATGATTCTCTTCTACCTTCAGGTTTTGATCACGGGCCCATCGGACACACCGTATGCAAATGGTTGCTTTGAGTTTGATGTATATTTTCCCCAAGATTACCCAAATTCCCCTCCACTTGTCAACCTGGAGACCACAGGAGGTCACAGTGTACGATTTAACCCAAACCTTTACAATGATGGAAAGGTAAGGAAATATTTATGTTCAAGTAAAGCTGTAGTTATTTGGATTGTTAAGAGCTACTGCTCTTCATAATCATAATCATAATTTATTAGCCAAGTATGTTTTGCAACGTACGAGGAATTTGGTTTGCCCTACAGTCACAACAAAAAAGCAACAAGACACGACAACTACATAAAAACTGACATAAACATCCACCACAGCGGCTCCTCCACATTCCCCACAATGATGGAAGGCAATAAAGTCTTATCTTCTTTCCTCCTTTCCTCCCGCGGACGGGGGAGTCGAACCATCCACAGCCAGCGATCATCGGGGCGGTCAAAACCACTGCGGCTTGGAGTATCCAAATTTGATCCCTAATCTACAATTGGAGAGGGAGATTAATCTACAATTGGAGAGGGAGAAGGGTAGATCGGGGGTCTCAGTGTTGCAGTTGAATAAAGGGGACTATGGGGCCATGAGGGAGGAGCTGGCCAAAGTTGACTGGAAAGATACCCTAGCAGGGATGACAGTGGAACAACAATGGCAGGTGTTTCTAGGAATAATACAAAAGGTGCAGGATCAGTTCATTCCTAGGAGGAAGAAAGATTCCAAGGGGAGAAAGGGACAGCCCTGGCTGACATCAGGGACAGTATAAAAATTAAAGCAAAGAAGTACAACGTAGCAAAGATGAGCGGGAAGGAAGAGGATTGGGTAATGTTTAAAGAGCAACAGAAGATAACTAAAAAGACATTACGGGGAGAAAAGATGAGGTACGATGGTAAGCTAGCCAAGAATATAAAGCAGGATAGTAAAAGTTTCTTTAGGTACGTGAAGAAGGAAACATTAGTTATGACCAAAATTGGACCCTTGAAGACCGAAAAAGGTGAATTTATTATGGGGAACAAGGAAATGACAGACGAGTTGTACAGGTACTTTGGATCTGTCTTCACTAAGGAGCACTCAAACAATCTTCCTGATATAGTAGTGGCCAGAGGATCTGGGGTGCCGGAGGAACTAAAGGAAATCCACATTAGGCAGGTAATGGTGTTGGATGGACTGATAAATCCCCAGGACCTGATGGCCTGCATCCCAGGGTACTTAAGGCAATGGCTCTAGAAATCGTGGATGCATTGGTGATAATTTTCCAATGTTCTATAGACTCAGGATCAGTTCCTGTGGATTGGAGGGTAGCTAATGTTATCCCACTTTTTAAGAAAGGCATGAGAGAGAAAACATGGAATTATATACCAGTTAGCCTGACATCGGTGGTGGGGAAGATGCTGGAGTCAACTATAAAAGATGAGATAGCCGAACATTTGGATAGCAGTAACAGGATCGGTCCGAGTCAGCATGGGTTTACGAAGGGGAAATCATGCTTGACTAATCTTCTGGAATTTTTTGAGTATGTAACTAGGAAAATGGACAAGGGAGAGCCAGTGGATGTAGTGTACCTGGACTTTCAGAAAGCATTTGATAAGGTCCCACATAGGAGATTAGTGGGCAAAATTAGGGCACATGGTATTGGGGGTAGAGTGCTGACATGGATAGACAAGTGGTTGGCAGACAGGAAACAAAGAGTAGGGATGAACAGGTCCCTTTCAGAATGGCAGGCAGTGACTAGTGGGGCACCGCAAGGCTCGGTGCTGGGACTGCAACTATTTACAATATACATCAATGATTTGGATGAAGGGATTTAAAGTAACATTAGCAAATTTGCAAATGACACAAAGCTGGGTGGCAGTGTGTACTGTGAGGAGGATGCTATGAGAGTGCAGGGTGACTAGAACAGGTTGGGGGAGTGGGCAAATGAAGCTTAATGCGGATAAATGTGAGGTTATCCACTTTGGTAGCAAAAACAGGATGGCAGATTACTATCTAAATGGCATCAAGTTGGGAAAAGGGGAAATACAACGATATCTGGGGGTCCTTGTACATCAGTCTATGAAAGTAAGCATGCAGGTACAGCAGGCAGTGAAGAAAGCGAATGGCATGTTGGCCTTTATAACAAGAGGAATCGAATATTGGAGCAAAGAGGTCCTTCTGCAGTTGTACAGAGCCCTAGTGAGACTACACCTGGAGTATTGTGTTCAGTTTTGGTCCCCTAATTTGAGGAAGGATATTCTTGCTATTGAGGGGGTGCAGCGTAGGTTTACAAGGGGTGGCGGGACTGTCATATGCTTAGAGAATGGAGCAGCTGGGCTTGTACACTCTGTTTAGAAGGATGAGAGGGAATCTCATTGAAACATATAAGATTGTTAAGGGTTTGGACACGCTAGAGGCAGGAAACATGTTCCCGATGTTGGGGGAGTCCAGAACCAGGGGCCACAGTTTAAGAATAAAGAGTAAGCCATTTAGACGGAAACGAGGAAGCACTTTTTCTCGCAGAGAATGGTGAATCTGTGGAATTCTCTGCCTGGGCGGTGGAGGCGGGTTCTCTGGATGCTTTCAAGAGAGGTTCTTAAAAATAGTGGAGTCAGGGGATATGGGGAGAAGGCGGGAACGGGGTACTGATTGGGGGTGATCAGCCATGATCACATTGAATGGCGGTGCTGGCTCAAAGGGCCGAATATCCTACTCCTGCACCTATTGTCTATTGTCTAACCAGGGTCAGCGAGCTTCACAATGTTAAAGACCGCAGCTCCCGCAGGTTGCAGCAACAAAGGCCGGCCCCTGGCAAAGGGATCGCCCGCTCCGAGATGTTAAAGTCCACAGGCTCCGCGGTTTTGGAGCTCTAGAAGTCCCAAGCAAGAGGCCACCAGCTGCACGATGTTAGGCCGCAGTGCCGACAGAGATGTGAAATGGATAAAGTGACTTCTCCGTCGAGGAAAGAGACAAGAAAAGTTTCCCCCAACCCCCCCACAAAATACAAAACTAAAGATTAACCAAAATATACATTTTACAACATGAGGTTGAGTAAGATGCATTTACTCTGTTTAAAGAAATGCCGTGGTCCAATGAAAGTGGTTTATGGATGGGGATAAAACTAGAGAGCCAATTTGTAGCAGAATGATTACGCTGAATATATCTGATTGGAGGTCATGGGTCGCACGTAATTAGTGAGAAATTCTAAGCAACTATGCATCATTTAGTTTCTCACAGCATCATCAGCCATATGTGACACCTGAAAACAAACGAGATAAAACACATGGAATGCAAATTTAGCACTGATATCAGGAGGCTCCTATCACCCAAAATGCAAAGCCTTTGGTGTGCTGGCCTTTATAAATCAGAGCATTGAATATAGGAGTAGGGAAGTAATGTTAAAATTGTACAAGGCATTGGTAAGACCAATTCTTGAGTATGGTGTACAATTTTGGTCGCCTAGTTATAGGAAGGATGTCAACAAAATAGAGAGAGTACAGAGGAGATTTACTAGAATGTTGCCAGGGTTCCAGCAACTATGTTACAGAGAAAGGTTGAACAAGTTCGGTCTTTATTCTTTGGAGCGCAGAAGGTTAAGGGGGGACTTGATTGAGGTCTTTAAAATGATGAAAGGGATAGACAGAGTTGACGTGGATACGTTTTTTCCCATTGAGGGTAGGGAAGATTCAAACAAGAGGGCATGACATGAGAATTAAGGGACAGAGGTTTCGGGGTAACGTGAGGGGGAACTTCTTTACTCAGAGGGTGGTGGCTGTGTGGAATCAGCTTCCAGCAGAAGTGGTGGAGGCAGGATCGATTTTAACATTTAAGAGTAAAGTGGATAGGTATATGGACGTGAAGGGAATGGAGGGGTATGGTCTGAGTGCAGGTAGATGGGACTAGGGGAAAACAAATGGTCGGCACGGACTGGAAGGGCCGAGAGGGCCTGTTTCCGTGCTGTAATTGTTATATGGTTATATGGTTATATGGTCTCAAGTGGAAGGGACAAAGGGTAGGAAACATTTAAGAAATTATTGGATAGAAAGCAAAGAACAGTATTATGGAGACACAAGGAACTGCAGATGCTGGAATCTTGAAAAAAAACAGTGCTGAAGGAACTCATCAGACGAGACAACATAGAACATAGAGCAGTATAGCACAAGAACAGGCCCTTCAGCCCACAATGTCTGTGCCAAACATCAACCTGCACCTAATTCATATCCCTCCATTCCCTGCATATCAATGTGACTATCCATTTTGTTTTAAATGCCACTATTGTATCTGCTTCAACCATTCCTGGCAGCATGATCCAGGCACTCACCATGCTTTGTAAAAACAAAACTTGCCATCCACATATCCTTTGAATTTCACGCTCTCAGCTTAGAGCTGTGTCATCTAGTAATTGATTTCTCCTACCTGGGAAAAAGATTTTGACTGTCTACCCAATTTATGTCTGTCATCAGGAGCGGAAATCCCAGGGGGGCCATGAGAGACACGTCCAACCCCCTGTTTTGAGAGGTGGGGGACAGTCTACCCCCCTCGTTTTTTGTAATCCGGATTTTAAAACCCGGTGAAATCTCCGCTTTCCGTGAGACAGTGGGGTTGGGACTGCTGATCGACGGCGCCGATTGGACGAGAGCCGTCGGTCAGCAGGCAATGGGGGCGGGACATGATGTTTCAGCAAGATCATTGGAGGAGGGAGACGTGCCAAAACACTCTCGGCACAGACCTGCACCTCATCCACAGGCAGGATCGATCCTGGCACACCGGCACTGCCCCGTCCCCACACGGGTGCCAGAGACGTCGGCTGCCTGCCTGCCTGTCATAATTTTCTATCAGGTCTCCCAACAACCTTCGGCGTTCCAGAGAAAGCAACCAAAGTCTGTCCTCACAATCTCTGGAGCTAATGCCCCCAAATCCAGACATAATTCTGGTAAACCTTCATTGCACCCGTCTCCAGAACCTCCACATCCTTCCTGTACTGACGTGGCCAGAACTGCACACAATACTCCAAACGCAGCCAAACCAAAGTCCTATAAAGCTGCACTATGACTTCCTGACACATACTAAATGCCCCGACTGATGAAAGCAAGCTCACAGTGACAATTTCCTCCACAGATGCTCCCACACTACTGAGCTCCTCTGGCACTTTGTGTGTTGCCCAATCAACAGATTAGGTCATTTTCATCTCCCATGCCTGTTGAGCTGAATACATGTAAACTGGTTTTGTCCACATGGCTTAACGTGTTTCGTAAACAAAAAAATAACATTTGCATGCTTGGCATTATCAATTGGGGCAGATTCATCTTCCATTTGCTGAAACGTTCAATATTTCTGCTGCTCTTCAGTTGCAGATGTGCTTCCTGACTTCACTCTTGGTAAACCTTGGATGGTGCCCTTATACACTCCCAAACCAGTGCAAATAACTTCTCTTTATCAGACAAACTTTGTCTCAATAGACAATAGGTGCACGAGTAGGCTATTCGGCCCTTCGAGCTAGCACCACCATTCACAGTGATCATGGCTAATCATCCATAATCAGTAGCCCATTCCTGCCTTCTCCCCATATCCCTTGACTCCGCTATCTTTAAGAGCTCTATCTAACTCTCATTTGAAAGCATCCAGAGAATCGGCCTCCACTGCCTTCTGAGGCAGAGAATTCCACAGCTTCCACAGATTCACAAATTTTCAATATCTATGTTGTTTTGCCCCAATCATTTCTAAAATTTCAGTGGTGGAGAATTTAATAGCTAGCTGGTGAAATGGTGGAGTCAAATAATCTTCGTGTCTGCAGGAGAATTGAACAGCTAGCTGGTTGGTTGAGTCAGTTAATTTCAGTGTCTGAGCAGGACCAGGGGAATTGAATTGGAAATGGACATAAAATGGTGGAGTAAGTCAGCAGGACAGGCAACATCTCTGCAGAGATGGAATGAATGGGTGACGTTTTGGGTCGAGACCCTTCGTCAGACTTTTCAGAATTGGAAAGGTTGATAGGTGGCGCCTGTTCATTTCAGCGCCGCAGGAGGAATGGGAAAATTGAAAAGCTCGCTGGTGGATTTGTAGCGGCGGTTGATTACTGTGTTGAAGCACAAACATTGAAAAGCTATACAGTGGAAAAGTTAAGCCAGTTAATTTCAGTGTCGGAGAAGGAGTGGGAGGACAGAAAAGCTAGTAGGTGATGGAGCGAGATAATTGCATATTCAGAGCAGAAGAATTCAAACAGGTGGATTGGTGGAGTCGGTTAATTTCCGTGTTGAGGCAGGGATGGGAGAATTGGAAAGCTAGCCGTGGATTCATGGAGCCAGTGAATTTCTGTGTTGGATCAGGAGCAGGAGAAATGAGAAGCTGGCCGGTGGATTGATGGAGCTAGTTAATTTCAGATTGGGAGCAGGAATGGGTAAATTGAAAAGTTATCTGGTAAATTGGTGGAGCCACTTAATTCCAGTATTGGTGGAGAACCAGGAGGAATGCAAAGCTACGCCGGTGGATTGGTAGAAGGGACTAATTGCTGTGTCGGAGCGGGAGAATTGAAAAGCCAGCTGGTGGAATGGTTGAGCCAGTTAATTTCATTATCACAGCAGGAGCATGAAAACCGAAAATGTAGCCAGTGTATTACTGGAGCCAGATAATTGGAGCAGGAGTGTGAAAATTGAAAAGCTAGCGGGTGGATTGGTGGAGCCAGTAAATTTCTGTGACAGAGCAAGAGCAGGAGGTTTAAATGCGAGCGGTATATTGATGGAGCGAGTTAACATCAGTGTTGGAGCAAGAGCGGGTGACTTGCAAAACTAGCAGGGAATGGATAAGGTAGGTACACAAGAATTTTTTACCCAGATTAGGGGGGTCCAGAGGACATAGTTGTAAGGTGCGAGGGAAAATATTTATTAGGAACCCAAGGGGAAACGTTTTCCACACGGAGGGTGGTGGGTATATGAAACATGCTACCAGAGGAGGTAGTTCAGACTGTTACAACATCTAAAAGACATTTGGACAGGACTTTGAAGGATGGGCTAGACATATGGGCAGGTAGGACTAGTGTAGGTGGGTAAGTTGGGCGAAGGGCCTGTTTCCATGCTGTATGACTCCATGCTGTATTCTGTAATACACTCTCAAGGCATAGGTTATATTTATCTGGACACATTGTATCCCAGGTATTGTGTAACTAAGATTTGATACATTTGTGAAATAACTTCTGCTCCCTTATATTCAAATACTCTTGCTACAAGGAGTAGCATTTGATTGGTCTTGAATCTTTTTTAAATTCTTGTCTCTGACATTTTAATCTATTATGGACTCCCAGATTAACATAGACATCCTCCACCGATTGTTTTCCACATTTTGAAACTATGTACTTTTTGCCCCAGTTGCCTGCATTGAAACTCAGTCATTGAAACTGATTGAAACTGTGCTCTCATTCAGTACCATTTCTTCCTTTTAGTTTCATATACTTATAACAATTACAGCACGGAGACAGGCCCTCTCGGCCCTTCCAGTCCGTGCCGACTTCTGAAACGTCTATTCTTTCTCACTAACCCATCGACTCCCCCTTCAAGTTATTTTGCTCTTAACCTCTACTGAGAGGAAATATACAGTAGAAAATGTTCTTGCTTCAAGTCCCTGCCACAGAGGGCAGTGGAGGCCACATCACTGGATGGATTTAAGAGAGAGTTAGATAGAGCTCTAGGGGCTAGTGGAATCAAGGGATATGGGGAGAAGGCAGGCATGGGTTATTGATAGGGGACGATCAGCCAGGATCACAATGAATGGCGGTGCTGGCTTGAAGGGCCGAATGGCCTCCTGCTCCTATTTTCTATGTTTCTATGGGATGTAAGGGGAAACCAGCATACATGCAGGAACCCACATGCTCATGGAGACGATGCTCGCTGAAGTCGGCATTTAATTCAGGACCCTGTAGCTGTATGACAGTGTCACTAACTGCTGCACCACCACACCACTCCCGCTCCTTTGGTCCATCGAGCCAAGTAGTTCTTTACAAGTCTACTGTAAAACTTGATATTTTAAAGAAGTAAATGCTGAAAATATTCAAAGTACTGTAATTAACATTTCATTGATTTTTTAAAAAATATCAAAACTGTTAAGTTCAATGTTGCGTTATTTGTAACGTGCAACTGCACAATTAAATTATTTTTGTGTATTTACACATGCGGGTGCCGCCATGTTTGGCCAAAGTCCAGTTCGCCCATGCTCTTGGTCCATTGGTTTGGTCCCAGTTCACCCTCTTACACCAGCCTTTGCTCCTCGCACCCGACTTCTCCAGCGGCTCCCTCCCGGATGCAATGGTCTGACGAGCCTTCGGGTGGGGTCCGCCAAGTCTGCTGCTCTTCCAGGCGGGCACCACAGCCGTGCACCTCAGGAAGGCCCACAGCCACTCGGCAGCTGGGAGTGGCTGGGAAGTTAGAGGTCGAATAGATTTTAAGCAAATACAGCGTTAGGGAAAGGGAAGACAGAACATGGAAAATCTATTATTAGATAGAAGGCAAAAGTTAATTCACAAAATTGACAGAGCTATACAAAATAAATTCCCAAACTTGATTATTTGCAGCATTTTTTTTGTTTAATATTTGTTATCTCTCTATTTCTTCATTTCCCAGTGGGAATATGTCCATTGCCTTTTGTGCCAGGAAATTCAAGATTCTCTCAGCCCTTCGTGTAAAGATTTTGTCCTACATTTCTTTTAAATGATTATTATACTTCATAATATTATCCTTTTGTTATGTATTCCTCTGCCTGTCTTTCCATCTCCACTGCAACTTCAATTTAAAACAATGAGATTTACTTTAAAATGACAACAAATATAGGTTTCAGAATCATAGTCTAATTTAATTGCACTTGATTGTCTACTGATATGTTGTTTATTTGCTTCATTATCTTAGAGTTGAGTAACGCATGAAATAGTTGTGCATGCCTCTGACTCCTCGCATGATTTTTCCATTGTTATTTCAGGTTTGTTTAAGTATTCTTAACACATGGCATGGAAGACCAGAGGAAAAGTGGAATCCTCAAACATCTAGTTTTTTGCAAGTAAGCAGAAATTTAGGATGTTCCTTGAGAAAAGGAATTCCTTAAATATAAATATTTCAGAAAATATAGAAATAGGCACATTTTATTTTTATAATTAAAATTTGCTTGGGCGGGAAATGTTTGGCGTCTCATGCAGGTATAATGTGTACTGGCAGAAAATATTTCCCTGGACTATAGGAACATCAGCTGTGAGTGGGGCAAAATATGCCTGCCAAAGGCAAGGTGGCAGAGGGCAGGAAAATGTAAGATTATTCACTGAAAGGAACACTACAGGATTTTTAAAGTGGTGGGAAAATAATCAAGGGTACACAAAAAGCTGGAGAAACTCAGCGGGTGCAGCAGCATCTAAGGAGCGAAGGAGATAGGCGACGTTTCGGGTCGAGACCCTTCTTCAGACTGGTCAGGGATCAGGGAAACGAGAGATATAGATGGTGATGTGGAGAGATAAGGAACAATCAGCCAGATGATAAAGGGAACAAGCCATTGTAAGCTGTTTGTGGTGTGAAAATGAGAAGCTGGTGCGACTGGGGTGGGGGAGGGAGATAGAGATAGAGGGAATGCCAGGGCCCGAGGGCTGAGGGAGAGGTGGGAGGGGGAGGAGACAGCAAGGGTTAACAGAATTGAGAAAATTCAATGTTCAAGCCCAAAGGATGCAGACTCCCCAAGCGGAATATGAGGTGCTGTTCCTCCAGCTTGCGGTGTTGCTCACTCTGGCCGTGGAGGAGGCCCAGGACCGAGAGGTCGGATGGGGAATGAGAGGGGGAGTTGAAGTGCTGAGCCACCGGGAGGTCGGGTTGGTTATTGCGGACCGAGCGGAGGTGTTCGGCGAAGCGATCGCCAAGCCTCCGCTTGGTCTCACCGATATAGATCATCTGGCATCTGGAGCAGCGGATGCAGTAGATGAGGTTGGAGGAGGTGCAGGTGAACCTCTGTCGGACCTGGAAGGACTGCTTGTGTCCCTGAAAGGAGTGGAGGGGGGAGGTGAAGGGACAAGTGTTGCATTTCTTGCGGTTGCAAGGGAAAGTGCCCAGGGAAGGGGTAGAGCGGGAGGGGAGGGAAGAATTGACAAGGGAGTTGCGGAGGGAGCGGTCTTTGCGGAAGGCAGACAGGGGGGGAAATGGGAAGATGTGGCGGGTGGAGGGGTCACGTTGGAGGTGGCGAAACTGGCGGAGGACTATATGTTGTATTTGCCGGCTGGTGGGGTGAAAGGTGAGGACCAGGGGGACTCTGCCCTGTTTGCGAGTGGGGGAATGGGGAGAGAGGGCAGTGTTGCGGGGTATGGAGGAGACCCTAGTGCGAGCCTCATCAATAGTGGGGGAGGGGAATCCCCGTTCTCTGAAGAATGAGGCCATTTGTGATGACCTGGTGTGGAACACCTCATCCTGGGAGCAGATACGGCGTAGACGGAGGAATTGGGAATAGGGGATGGAGTCCTTACAGGAAGCAGGGTGGGAGGAAGAGTAGTCCAGGTAGCTGTGGGAGTCAGTTGGTTTGTAGTGGATGTCGGTCAGGAGCGTATCACCTGCAATAGAGATGGTGAGGTCAAGGAATGGTAGGGAAATGTCGGAAATGGTCCAAGTGTATTTGAGTGCCGGATGGAAGTTGGTGGTGAAATGAATGAAGTCAGTCAGTTGTGTGTGGGTGCAGGAGGTGACACCAAAGCAGTCGTCGATGTAACGGAGGTAGAGGTCGGGGATGGGGCCCTGGTACGCCGAGAACAAGGATTGTTCGACGTACCCAACAAAGAGGCAAGCGTAGCTGGGGCCCATGCGTGTGCCCATAGCTACGCCTTGTGTTTGGAGGAAATGGGAGGAATCAAAAGAGAAGTTATTGAGGGTGAGGACCAACTCTGCTAGGCGGAGGAGGGTGTCAGTGGACAGGTATGGGTTGCTCCTCTGGTCGAGGAAGAACCGGAGGGCTTTGAGACCGTCCTGGTGGGGGATGGAGGTGTAGAGTGACTGGACGTCCATGGTAAAGATGAGAGGATGGGGGCCTGGAGAATGGAATGCACGGAGCCGACGGAGAGTGTCTGAGGTGTCTTGAACATAGGTGGGGAGGGATTTAACAAAGGGGGATAGGATGGCGTCAAGGTATGTGGAAATGTGTTCGGTGGGACACGAACAGGCAGAGACAATGGGTCTGCCAGGGCAGTCGGGTTTGTGGATTTTGGGGAGAAGGTAAAATCGGGCCGTGCGGGGCTGGGAAACGATGAGGTCGGAAGCTCGGGGGGGGGTAGGGAGCCGGAGCTGATGAAGTCGGTTATGGTGCTCGAGATGGTGGCCTGGTGTTCGTCAGTGGGTCATGGTCCAGGGGTAAGTAAGTGTCAAAGGAGCTTTGTAGAGATCAACGCGCCAGACAAACCCTTGTCGGCGGGTTTGATAACCCAGTCTGGGTTGTTACGGAGTGAGTCGATGGCAGTACGTTCAGGGCTGGAGAGATTGGAGTGAGACAGGGGTTATTGACAATATTGATTATAAAAACTGGATGAACAACATCTCATATTCTCCGCTTGGGTAGTTTGCAACACAACAGTATAAACATTGAATTCTCCAATTTTAGGCAACTATCATCCCTCCACCCCCCTCTGCTGCTTTTTCCCTACCCCTCTCCCCTGCACCACAGTTACAGTCAAAATTATTTCTCCACTTTCCCTTCCACCTACATTCTTTGTTCTAGCTTTACAATCTGCAACTCTTCAATGCTTTTGTCTCACACATCGGTCTTTTCATCCCTAGCCTTTGTCCAACCATCTGACTATCAAGCCCCCTTCCCCTG
This sequence comes from Okamejei kenojei, assembly GCA_035221665.1. Taxonomy (NCBI): domain Eukaryota; kingdom Metazoa; phylum Chordata; class Chondrichthyes; order Rajiformes; family Rajidae; genus Okamejei; species Okamejei kenojei. The sequence goes on from CM069138.1 coordinate 96,433,517, forward strand.
TTATTTGTCAGGCTTTGTCCTGCCCCTCCTCTCTTCCAGCTTTGTTTTCTTGACATTACCCCCTCCCCGCCACAATCAGTCTGAAGAAGGGTTCTGACCCATAATGTCACCTATCCATGTTCTCCAGGGATCCTGCCTAACCTGCTGAGTTACTCCACCACTGTGTCTTTTTTGATATATAAAAATGCTGGTTCAACAGATGATCAGTAATTTGTGAAATTTCTACATGCAAGTGAGGGATTTAGAGTGTTAAGATTCAATCATACAGGATGGTACTGGGTGTTTTTGGCGTGACTGGGTCGGATTCCTCTAGGACATGCGGAGACAGGAGGAGATTGTAGAATATTGAAGGGTGGTTCATGTACCATTATGTAAGGAAGGCTGCAAGGAGAAACCAGGAAACTACAGGCCAGTTGTTGGAAATGATTCTTAGCGACAGGATCTATCAGCATTTTGATAGAGAAAAACTGTTTCTGAATAGTCAGTGTGCCTTTGTGTGTGGAAAATCGTACGTCACAAAACGGAGTTGTTTTAAGGAGCTCACCTGGAGCATTGATTAGGACAGGGCAGTTAGTGTTGTCTATGTAGCCAGGCCTTTCAGGTCCTGCATTGTCTGCTCACCTGGAAGTTAGACCACACTGAATCTAAGGTGAGCTAGTCAATGGGATTCAAAATTGACTTGGAGGACTGAGTCAAAGGGCAGTGTGGAGGGTTGATTTTCTGACTGGAGGCCTGGAGTGTTGCAGAGGTTGGTGCTGGGTCCACTAAGGTTCAACATCTACATTAATGATTTGGATGACAATTACTTAACATTGTTAGTATATTTATAGTTGATATTAAAATGAGTGGTGTAGTAGACAGTGAGGAAGGATATGTAAGTTTACAACAAGATCAAAATCAGTTGGGAAGGTGGCCCTGGGAATGGCAAATGGAATTTAACCTCTGACAAATGTTAGATGTTGCACTTTGGTTTGTCAAACCAGGGCAAGACTTGTATAGTCAATGGTAGAGATGTGGAGAGTGTTGCAGAACACAGATCTGTGAGTATGACTTCCTAGAGATGGTGAGTCAGGTAGAAGAAGGGATCTGGCAGGCATGCCTTCAATAGGAAGGATATTGAGTACAAAGTTGGTGATGCAGCTGTACAAGTCGTTCGGCTTACATTGCCCTTTTGACGGTTGTCAAAAATTGCAACAGGATCTTGATCGGTTGGGCAGGTGGGCTGAGGAATGGTTATGTCATAGAGTGATACAGCATGGAAACAGGCCCTTTGGCCCAACTTGCCCACACTGGCCAACATGTCCCACCTGTCTGCGTATGGTCCATATCCCTCCAAACCTGTCCTATCCATGTACCTGTCTAACTGTTTCTCAAACGTTGGGATAGTTCCTGCCTCAACTACCTCCTCTGGCAGCTTGTTCCATACACCCACCACCCTTTGTGTGAAAAGGTTACCATTGAGATTCCTACACACACTGAATCTTTTCCCCTTCACCTTAAACCTATGTCCTCTGGTCCTCAATTCACCTACTCTGGGCAAGAGACTCTGCATCTACCCAATCTATTCCTCTCATTATTTTATAGGATTGTGTAATTCTGGTTGCCTAGTTATAGAAAGGATGTCATTAAATTTGAAAGGGTGCAGAAGAGATTCCCCAGGATGTTACCTTGGCTTGTGGGTTTGAGTTATAGGGAGACGTTGGACAGGCAAGCATTTTATTCTTTGGAGAGTAGGTTGAGAGGTGAACTTGTTGCGATGTACAAGATCATGAGGGGCATGGATAAAGCAAATACTACAAGTCTTTTTCCAAGGATAGAAGATTCTAAAAGTAGAGGGTTGAGAGATTCAAGATGGTTCTTGGGCGTAACTGTTTCACTCAGAGGGTAGTCTGTGTCTTGAATGAGGTGCCAGAGAAAGCTATAGAAATGGTTACAATTATGAGTTTTAAAAGACATTTGGATGGATATATGGATAGGGGTTTGAGGTTTATGGGCCAAATACAGCCAGGTGGGACTAGCCCAGAATGCCAACGTGGTGGGCATGGACAAAATAGGGTGAGAGGGGCCTGTACAATACTTATGACTGTGTGGCATGAGTAAATCATGACCTTTATCCAGAAATCGAGCAGTTTGATTTATTTTTATGGAATTCTGTCAGTTACAGTCCACAAAAATGTAAAAATGTGTTTTGCAAAATATGTTTTTGTTCCAAGTGAAGTGTAGTTTTGGGGAATTAGGTATATTTGGTACCCTGTCAATAATCTATTTCAATGATCTGTTTGTCGTGCACACAGTCAGTCAAAAAGCATGGAAACAGGCCCTTCGGCCCAACTTGCCCACACTGACCAACATGTCTCATCTACACTGGCCCCACATGCTTGTATTTGGCCCATACTCCACAAAACCTGTCCTATCCATGTACCTGTCCAAATGTTTCTTAAACATTGCGATAGTACCAGCCTCAACTACCTCCTCCAGCAGCTTGTTCCATACGCCTACCACTCTCTGTGTAGAAAACGTTACCCATCATGTTCCTAGCATAGGCATATGACACCACCATTCTCCAGTCAGTTTTAGTTATATTCTAGCTACATATATGTATATATAATTTTATTTTGTGCTATGTATTTAAATAAATACATTTATTCACAAAACTCCTTATTGGGCACCGTTCATAAACTGAGGAAAATTTTGCCATTTTGTGTTTGAGAGTCATACATTGCAATCATTTATTTTCGACAGGTATTGGTGTCAATTCAATCTTTGATACTGGTGGCAGAGCCCTACTTCAATGAACCTGGCTACGAGAGGTCAAGGGGAACACCCAGTGGCACTCAGAGTTCTAGAGAATATGATGGAAATATAAGACAAGCAACCGTAAAGTGGGCCATGCTGGAGCAAATCAGAAATCCTTCTCCGTGCTTTAAAGAGGTAAGCTTGATTTTAACTCTGGGCAGGCAGTAATCTAAAACTGGGTCTTGTAATTTTAAATGCTGAGCATCGTGAACATTTTCCTCTGGCTTGAGAGTTTGTGAGTGTTGTGTCCAGTGCAGTCCAAAGATGTCTTTAACGCACTGGCCAGCATGTTGAAGGTAACCAACAATACAGATATGGGTAGGTTAGGAGGAATGGAATGTTAATATTTAATGATCTTGTTACACTGTGAATATTTATTTATGCACCCATTTCAGAATTATATATGGATTGTTGCTTGTGACTAATTCATCTATGGCATGCTTCACTGTTTAAAATGTCATCATAGTCCAAAGCCTCCAGATGTCGTAACTTCCCCGTTGAATTGTTACTTATGAATGAATGAATGATACTTGAATGAATGATTGATACTCTATTCACCCACCGCGGGCCCATCGAAGGTTCATATATTCCTAAAGCTTGATTTTGTGGATCAGAATCCCGCACCATCGGTACAGAATGCCTTGACCATTGGCTAGCAGTTCCATGGGGAACTGCTGATCTGCACTCTGGGGATCCGTGTGTTCATTGAAAAGTAGATATTGCAGATGAGCTGAAGGTGAAGCACTGGAGCAACTGACCTCCCCTCTGCTATTGAACTTGCCACAATTAGCCCAGCAGCGAAACATGCACATGTTGAGCGCTTAGCGAAATGAAACCTCATTTATTCTACTTGCTTGAAAAAGAAGTGTAAATGGATTTTCTACTTTATTTTTAATAATTTATACTGGTTTAAGCTATTTTAAAAATCGTTATTTATATCTATTTGAATTGTTATTGATATCTTTGAATACGAGAGACATCTGCAGTTTGAGGAGCATCCTCCCATCCAAGACCATCTCCCATGAATCCAACTCCGCCCCCAGGATGGAGCCAGCTTTCCTGATGAGTTTGTTGATCCTATTGGCATCCGCAGCCTTCGCCCTGCTGCCCCAGCACACGGCAATGAAGAAGATGGCACTGGCCACCACCTATTGGTAGAACATCTGCAGCATCTCACTGCAGACGTTGAAGGAACGTTGCCTTTTCAAAAAGTACAGCCGGCTCTGTCCCTTCTTGTACAGGGCCTCAGCGTTCCTGGACCAGTCCAGTTTACTGTCCAGGTACACTCCAAGGTATTTGTACTCCCTTGGTAAACTGCACATCCACACCATTGATGGAGACAGGGGTGTTCCTCTCCTCCTAAAGTCCAGCACCAACTTAGTCTTGTCAGTGGGTACACAAAAGGCTGGAGAAACTCAGCGGGTGCAGCAGCTTCTAAGGAGCGAAGGAGATAGGCGACGTTTCGGGTCGAGACCCTTCTTCAGACCATGTCAGTGTTGAGCGGCAGGTGATTCAGCCCACACAACTCAACCAAATTGACTTCACCTCTGTATTCAGCTTCCCTCCCCTCACTGATGCAGCCCACAAATGCAGAGTCATCCGAATTATATCTGAAGTCTGAGGTATAGATGGTGAACAGGAAGGGAGAGAGGACCGTCCCCCATGGGGCCCCTTTGTTGCTCACCACCATGTCCGAGATACATGGCACATGTAGCCTGACATTGTGCTCGTTCAATAGACAATAGGTGCAGGAATAGGCTGTTTGACAAATGACAAATAAATAAATTCAATTCAATTTGGCCTTTCGAGCCAGCACCACCATTCAATGTGATCATGGCTGATCATTCCCAATCAGTACCCCGTTCGTACCTTCTCCCCATATCCTCTGACTCCGCTATCTTTAAGAGCTCTATCTAACTCTCTCTGGAAAGCGTCCAGAGAATTGGCCTCCACTGCCTTCTGAGGCAAAGAATTCCACAGAGTCACAACTCTCTGTGTGAAAATGTTTTTCCTCATCTCCGTTCTAAATGGCTTACCTCTTATTCTTAAACTATGACCCCTGATTCTGGACTCCCCCAACATCGGGAACATGTTTCCTGCCTCTAGCATGTCCAAACCCTTAATAATCTTATATAAGATCCCCTCTCATACTTCTAAATTCCAGAGTATACAAGCCCAGCCACTCCATTCTATCAACATATGACAGTCCTGTCATCCCAGGAATTAACCTGTTAAAGAAGGAACTGCAGATGCTGGAGAATCGAGGGTACACAAAAGGCTGGAGAAACTCAGCGGGTGCAGCAGCATCTAAGGAGCGAAGGAGATAGGCGACGTTTCGGGTCGAAACCCTTCTTCAGACTGGTCAGGGATCAGGGAAACGAGAGATATAGACGGTGATGTGGAGAGATAAAGAACAATGAATGAAAGATATGCAAAAAAGTATTGATGATAAAAGGAACAAGCCATTGTAAGCTGTTTGTGGTGTGAAAATGAGAAGCTAGTGCGACTAGGGTGGGGGAGGGAGATAGAGAGAGAGGGAATGCCAGGGCTGAGGGAGAGGTGGGAAGGGGAGGAGACAGCAAGGATTAACAGAATTGAGAAAATTCAATGTTCAAGCCCAAAGGATGCAGACTCCCCAAGCAGAATATGAGGTGCTGTTCCTCCAACTTGCGGTGTTGCTCACTCTGGCCGTGGAGGAGGCCCAGGACCGAGAGGTCGGATACGGAATGGGAGGGGGAGTTGAAGTGCTGAGCCACCGGGAGGTCGGCTTGGTTATTGCGGACCGAGCGGAGGTGTTCGGCGAAATGATCGCCAAGCCTCCGCTTGGTCTCACCGATATAGATCATCCAGATGCCAGACCTCCCGGTGGCTCAGCACTTCAACTCCCCCTCCCATTCCGTATCCGACCTCTCGGTCCTGGGACTCCTCCACGGCCAGAGTGAGCAACACCGCAAGTTGGAGGAACAGCACCTCATATTCCGCTTGGGGAGTCTGCATCCTTTGGGCTTGAACATTGAATTTTCTCAATTCTGTTAACCCTTGCAGTCTCCTCCCCTTCCCACCTCTCCTTCAGCCCTCGGGCCCTGGCATTCCCTCTCTCTCTATCTCCGTCCCCCACCTTAGTCGCACTAGCTTCTCATTTTCACACCACAAACAGCTTACAATGGCTTGTTCCCTTTATCATCGATACTTTTTTGCATATCTTTCATTCATTGTTCTTTATCTCTCCACATCACCGTCTATATCTCTCGTTTCCCTGATCCCAGACCAGTCTGAAGAAGGGTCTCGACCCGAAACGTCGCCTATCTCCTTCGCTCCTTAGATGCTGCTGCACCCGCTGAGTTTCTCCAGCCTTTTGTGTATCCAGGAATTAACCTTGTGAACCTACGCTGCACTCCCTCAATAGAATGTCCGTCCACAAATTTGGAGACCAAAACTGCACACAATACTCCAGGTGTGATGTCACTAGGCCCTGTACAACTGCAGAAGGACCTCTTTGCTCCTATACTCAACTCCTTGTTATGAAGGCCAACATGCCATTCGCTTTCTTCATTGCCTGCTGTACCTGCATGCTTAATTTCAGTGACTGATGAACAAGAACCCCCAGATCTTGTTGTACTTCCCCTTTTCGCAACTTGACTTTCATATAATAATATGCCTTCCTATTTTTGCCACCAAAGTGGATAACCTCACATTTATCCACATTAAACTGCATGTGCCATGCATCTGCCCACTCACCCAACCTGTCCAAGTCACCCTGCATCATCATAGCATCCTCCTCACAGTTCACACTGCTACCCAGCTTTGTGTCATCTGCAAATTTGCAAATGTTACTTTTAATCTCGGCATCCAAATCATTAATGTATATTGTAAATAGCTGCGGTCCCAGCACCGAGCCTTGCGGTACCCCACTAGTCACTGCCTGCCATTCTGAAAGGGACCCGTTTATCCCTACACTTCGTTTTCTGTCTGCCAACTAATTTTCTATTCATGTCAGCACTCTACCCCCAATACCATGTGCTCTAATTTTGTCCACTAATCTCCTATGTGGGACCTTATCAAATGCTTTCTGAAAGGTGATCAAGGACACCAATGGAGCATCCACCCGCATCTTCGTCAGTTTGCTCCCTAGCAGTGCAAGCCAGATCACGTTAAAAACACTGGAGAAGTTAAAAAAAACATGACTCTCACAATGCTTCCCAGCTCATCCAGGTGAGCATAGGAACGATGGAGCAGTTGGATGATGGCGTCCCACCCCCATCTTTGGTTGGTAAGCGAACTGCAGGGGGTCCAGGTAGGGTTTAACCAGGGGTCACCAGGTGAGTGAGCACCAGCCTCTCCAGGGACTTCATGATGTGTGAAGTCAGCGCCACCCGTCTGGAGTCATTGGAGGAGCTGGGGCGGGCCCACTTTGGTACAGGAACCAGGCAGGATGTCTTCCACATCACAGGAACCCTCTCCAGGCTCAGGCTCAGGTTGAAGATATGCTGGAGTACTCCACACACTGGCTGGCACACGCTTTGGGTACCCTAGAGCTGGCACCATCGGGACCTGTGGCTTTGCCTTGGCAGACTCTGCTCAGCTCCTTCCTCACCTGCTCACCCTTGATTGTCAGGCACGGCAAAGAAAGGGCAGAGGAAGTGGACCAGGGGGATTCAGGGGGTGAGTCTGTCGGGGAGCAGGGGGGAGGGTGGGCAGAGGCCCCACCATCAAATCTATTAATAAACAGGGTTAACTCATTAGCCCAGTCCTGATTGCTTTCCCTCCCCAGGCCACAGGTCATCTTGTACCCTGTAATGCTCTGCATCCCGCTCCACACATCCCTCATGTTGTTCTGCTGAAGTTTCCGCTCCAGTTTGCTCCTGTAGTCATCCTTGCCCTGTCTCAGTCTGGCCTTCAGGTCTTTCTGCCCCCGTTTCACCTGCTCTCTGTCGCCATTCCTGAAGGCCCTCTTCTTCTGGTTGGGAACAGCCTTTATGTCACTGGTGACCCAGGGCGTGTGGTTGGGGAAACTGTACAGTCTCCTCAGGGACAACGTTATCCACACAGAACTTTATGTAACTGGTAACACAGTCCATAAGTCCATCAATGTCCCCGCCATGGGGACCGCAGTGCGTCCTAGACTGTGTCCTCAAAACAGCCCTTTAGAGCATCAGAGGCCTGCTGTGACCATCTCCTCATTGATCTTGTGGTCACAAGCAGCCTCTGGACCATTGGCTTATACATGGGTAGAAGGTGAACCAGGTTGTGGTTGGATCTTCCCAGTGGCCGAAGGGCTATGTACACCTCTTTAACATTGGCATACAGCAGGTCCAATGTTCTCATATCCCTGGTGGGACAGTCAACAAACTGAGTGAAAGTGAGTAGGGTAGCATCCAAAGTCATGTGGTTGAAATCCCCCAAGATAGCAATGAAAGCAGTTGGGTGTGTGAAGGTAGACAAATCTCCAGGGCCTGATGAGATATATCCGAGGACATTGTGGGGAACCAGAGAGGAAATTGCAGGAGCCCTGGTTGAAATTTACTAGTCATATTTAAATTCAAGAGAGGTGCCGGAAGACTAGAGGGTGGCAAATGTTGTGCCTCTATTCAAGAAGGGCTGCAGGGAAAATGCTGGGAACTAATAAGCCAGTGAGCTTAACATCTGTAGTTGGAAAGTTACTAGAGAGTATTCTGAGGGATAGGATATAACCATATAACCATATAACAATTACAGCACGGAAACAGGCCCTCTCGGCCCTTCCAGTCCGTGCCGACCATTTGTTTTCCCCTAGTCCCATCTACCTGCACTCAGACCATACCCCTCCATTCCCTTCTGTCCATATACCTATCCACTTTACTTTTAAATGTTAAAATCGATCCTGCCTCCACCACTTCTGCTGGAAGCTCATTCCACACAGCCACCACCCTCTGAGTAAAGAAGTACCCCCTCACGTTACCCCTAAACTTCTGTCCCTTAATTCTCATGTCATGTCCTCTTGTTTGAATCTTCCCTACCCTCAATGGGAAAAACGTATCCACGTCAACTCTGTCTATACCTTTCATCATTTTAAAGACCTCAATCAAGTCCCCCCTTAACCTTCTGCGCTCCAAAGAATAAAGACCTAACTTTTTCAACCTTTCTCTGTAACATAGTTGCTGGGACCCTTTACTCAGAGGGTGGTGGCTGTGTGGAATCAGCTTCCAGCAGAAGTGGTGGAGGCAGGATCGATTTTAACATTTAAGAGTAAAGTGGATAGGTATATGGACGTGAAGGGAATGGAGGGGTATGGTCTGAGTGCAGGTAGATGGGACTAGGGGAAAACAAATGGTCGGCACGGACTGGAAGGGCCGAGAAGGACTGTTTCCGTGCTGTAATTGTTATATGGTTATATGGTTATATGTTGCAGTTGTGTAAGACGTTGGTGCGGCAACATTTAGAGTATTGTGTTCAGTTCTGGGTACCATGTTACAAGAAAGAAGTTGTCAAGCTGGAAAGGGTATACTGAAGATTTACGAAGATGTTGCCAGGACCAGAGGGTCTGAGCTATAGGGAGAGCAGGCATCATATTCTTACGATTTAAATCGGAATTTCTATTTTTTTTTCTTTTCCTAACAATGAATCAGATTTTTCAATCTTTTGTGCCCAATTTTGACACAGTTGAGTTGGCAAGGTGGTAAAATAAAAGGGTGAGGGAAGGAGAGTCAGTGGAGGTACCGGTCTGAGGGGGGCAAGCTTGTGATTCATGATGGAAATCAGCAAGGTCAGCCAATAGTGAGGGGGACACACGTGGGGCCGTGGGCGGAGGGAACACAACGACACTCTTTGGCTGCTGCTGAGATCAGACCGGCGGCACCGTGCCAGCTGTGACGGTGCCCGTTTGTCGGAGGGAACCAGAACGCGAGCGGGTGAGACGCGGGGCCATGAATGGGAGCGCGGGCTCAGTGTGAGCGGCATGACCGGACAACTTCGACGGGGGTAATGGCTGCGGGATGTTGGTCCCCTCCGCCCCCCGCCCCCCCCCCCCCCCTCTTGTGGGGAAAATAAATAAATGAACACAATTGTGTTCTGTGTTTCCTATGTGGAGCTGCGACTGGTAGCTGTGGGAATGGTACCGGCGATGATAGTGGGGGTTAGAGAGATGCGGGGCCCTACCTCCCGGGCAGGGCCTACCCCCTCCCCTTTCTAGTGATTTTCTGTTTGTATTGGGAATTTTTGTTTTCATTGTTATTGGCAGAGGTTTTTAGTTTTCTACCTTAGTGTTGTAGATGTGACATCAGTGTATTGACAGTTAACTGTGCCGTGCAGTATTGTGCATAATTATGCCTTGAGATGGTACCTTTCTCAGGTGATGTGTTCTTTTGGTATCTCTCCAAATAGCTCATTTAGAAATTAAGGTAAGATTTTTTGTAAAGATTTTTTTAGCTGTTTGAAGTCAATTATTTCATGAAATATTTATCTTTTGGGGGTTATTTTACTGGTTATGTGTTAGATACGTTCTAAGCTTCTGTTATGTAAATTACCAGCAGAAAGCTTAGGAATTACTTTCAATATATTGAAAATTCTGGAGCCCCCTGAACCCCCACCTGGAGTTGCTCCTGGACCCCACCGGGGGCCTAGTCGGCCTCTAGGACCCCCGGCCAATACTTCCTACTTTTTTTCTGGAGGTGAATATCATGCACAGGAGCGGTTGGGTTGGCTGGGACTCTATTCCTTGGAGCGCAGGAAGATGAGGGGTGATCTTATAGAAGTGCATTAAATCATGAGAGGAATAGATCGGGTAAATAGCTGAATCGAGGACCAGAGGTCATAGTAAAGGTATTTGTATTTGTATATTTTTATTGTCATTTTTCTGAGTACTTACATACCCAGATGAAAACGAAAAAACGTTCCTCAACCAGTGTGCAGTAAAAAATAAATAGAAGCAACGAATAAAAGGTACATATATCACGAGTTTCGATCGGCAATGGCTCTGCTTCAGTGTGTCCATGTTAGGTGTTTGGCAGGGGGCAAAGTCTGTTTATCAGTCTTATAGCCTGCGGGAAGAAGCTGGGGAGCATCCTGCTGGTTTTGCAGCTGATGCTCCTGTACCTGTTCCCAGATGGCAGGATGGAGAATATGTGATGCGATGGGTGGTAGGGGTCTTTGATGATGGAGATGGCTCTGCTAATACATCTCTTCCTGTATATGTCCAGCAATAAAGGGAGTAGAGCACCAATAATCCTGCTGGCGGTCCTCACAATCCTGTCCAGTTGGTGCCGTTTGTACACCTTGCAGCTCCTGAACCAGGAGGTGATGCCGTAGGTTAATGTGCTCTCGATTGTCCCCCTATAAAATGTTCGTAGGTGTGCAGTGGGGAGACCTGCTTTCCATAGTTTTCGGAGAGGGTGTAGTCGCTGCTGGGCTCTCTTGACCAGTGCTGTGGTGTTGGTCGTGGACGTCAGGTCATCTGACAGGTGGAGTCCTAGGAACTTCACACTGCTGACCCTTTCCACATCAGCCCCATCGATGTGCACAGGTGTATGGCGTTGTTTTCCCGCCCTCCTGAAGTCAACCACCATCTCCTTCATTTTTCCCACGTTGAGAATGAGGTTGTGGGATTTGCACCATCCTGTGAGCAGCTCCACCTCCATCCTGTACGCCGACTCATCATTGTCACTGATGAGACCCACCACTGTTGTGTCATCAGCGAACTTGTTGATGAAGTTGTTGTTGAGTCTAGCAGTACAGTCGTGTGTAAGCAGACTAAACAGCAGGGGGCTTAGGACACAGCCTTGGGGCGAGCCAGTGCTCACGGCTATGGTTTTTGATGTCCTACTGCCCACCCTGACTGTCTGCTGCCGTTGTGATAGAAAGTTCAGGACCCACTTACATGTGCCAGCATCAACCCCCAATAACTCCAACTTTTCCACCAGCTGCTGCGGAATGATTGTGTTAAAGGCAGAGCTGAAGTCTATGAAGAGGATCCTGGCATAAGTATTTTTCCGATCAAGGTGTGGCAGTACGAGGTTCAGTGTTGTTGAGACTGCATCCTCTGTGCATCGGTTGGCTCTGTAGGCGAACTGCAGTGGGTCTAGGTTGGCAGGTAGGCTATTTGTGATATGCTGCATAACCAGTCGCTCAAAACACTTCATTACTATCGGTATTAGAGCCACAGGTCGAAAGTCATTATGGCAGGCATCTTCGGGACAGGAACGATGGTGGCACTCTTAAGACAGTTGGGCACTACTGCTTGGCTGAACGAGGTGTTAAAAATATCTGTGAAGACATCTTTCAGTTGCTCGGCGCAGTCTCTTAGCACTCACCCAGGAATGTTGTCCGGTCCTGTGGCTTTGCATGGGTGAAGGGGAAAAGAGGAATCTGAGGGATAACCTATTCACACAAAGGCTGGTGGGTGTATTGAGCAAGCTGCCAGAGGAGGTAGTTGAAGCAGGAACGATCCCAACGTTTAAGAAACAGTTAAACAGGACATGGATAGGATAGGTTTGGAGCGATATGGACCAAATGCAGGCAGATCAAGTCAAGTCAAGTTTATTCGTCACATACACATTTGAGATGTGCAGTGAAATGAAAAGTGGCAATGCTTGCAGAAATATACATATTATATATTTGCAGGAGGAAAAAAGGAAAAAACAGCAATTTTAATAAGACACCACACAACACTAAAATGGTCCAGTAAAGTTATTCCCTGGTGAGATAGGAGTTTATAGTCCAAATGGCCCTTGGAAAGAAACTCTTTCTCATCCTCTCTGTTTTCACAGCATGGCAACGGAAGCACTTGCCTGACTAGCAGCTGGAACAGTCCGTTGCTGGGGTGGAAGGGGTCTCCCATGATTTTGTTGGCTCTGGAGTTGTACCTTCTGATGTATAGGTCCTGCAGTGAGGTGAGTGTAGTTCCCATAGTGCATTCGGCTGAACGCACTACTCTCTGCAGAGCCTTCTTGTCCTGGGCAGAACAGTTCCCAAACCAAATCGTGATATTTCCGGACAAGATGCTTTCCACAGATGGGACTAGTGTAGCTGGAACATGTTGGCCAGTGTGGGCAAGTTGGGCCGAAGGACCTGTTTCCACACTGTTTCTCACCGTAGGCCTCTATGACTATCTCCAAAGAGCTCTTTCACCATAACATCAGTCACCTCATTTCCTAATACAAGGTTCTGTATGGTCCCTTCCTCGAGTCAAACTACCCACATACTCTTTAAGGAAACCTTCTTGGATGCATCTAATAAATTCTGCCCTGTCTAATCCTCTTGCCCTGTGATTCTCCAGTTGGTTATTAGTGATCTATAATAGAACCCCATGAGAGTAATTGTTCCCTTATTTTTTAGCTCGACTTATAACGCCACAGTAATCTTCCCCTGCAGTATGCCCTCTCTGAGTACCGTCGTGACATCCTCCCCAATATGTAAAGCATCTCTTCCCCCCCCATCCATCTCATCTGAATTGTTGAAACCCAGGCACAATGAGCTGTCAGTTGTGTCCCTTTCGTAACCACGTTTCCGTGTTTCTTGCACTGTAAAAGTGCAGAAAACTACATTGATGAATTGTTGTTATTTGTCGTGTCGCAAACAAGTGATGAATCTTTGGGTGTCATTTGAATTATATTCCTTTTTTGTAAACCAGCATCTGCTGTTCCTTGTTCCTACTTTCTACTGATTTGAAAGGAAACTTTGAAGAAGGACTGTAAATGACTCTGGTGATCTCAATTATCTTTTATAATCATTTTTATTGGTGAGATTACCAATCATGGTTGGTGCCGTTTTGCTTTTTTGAACATTGATTGGCAAATCAATGGTTCATTCCACCATGCTTCAAAACTTGCCAAAGTCAATTTTAAGGAGTGGGAAATGCAAACAAAAAATAATTGAGGGCATCCAAATTGGGTCAAAGATAATTTCGATTCATTGCAGAAATGCTTGTGCCCTTGTTCCCATCCTACCATGATCTCCACTACATTTTGTTCCCTTCTTGTTTTTCACCTTGTACGTTTAGCTCATGAACAAGCACAATGCGTTCACTTTAAAAGGGAGAACACCGGTGTGCCTTCTCAGTCCCCCAAAGCACTCAGTGGCATTGTAATTTTAGCCACCAAGGCTGATGCCAGAAGATCCTTCGTGAGGGTGAACCCTTTGAAGGCGCCCTCGCATTATTAAAACCCGCAGGGATGAAATTCCTTGGAGTTTTTGCAGACATCTTGAGCTTGTGGGAACCTTTGACCTGAATGATGAGAGTTTGAAGAAGAGTAAAGTGACATGCCTCAATGATCACTAACTTCTGTGGTGATATAGTGCTTTGAGAGGTTGGTCATGACGCATATCAACTACCCAAGTTAGGTCCAGGACCAACTGCAATTTGCCTCCTTCCACAATAGATCAACGGGAGATGCAATCTCACTGGCTCTCCACTCTGTTTTGGACCACTTGGATTATAAGAAAGCATACATCAAGCTGCCGCTTCATGGCACCGAAGACCTCCGGTCTATCCTGACCTTGCTATGTGTGCAGAGTTTGCACGTAGTGACAACGTAGGTTTCCTCCGAGTGCTCCAATACAGCACAGGAACAGACCCTTCGGCCCACAATATTTGTGCCCAACATGATGCCTAGCTGAACTGATCTGCCTGCACATGTTCCATATCCCTCTCTTCCCTGCACTTTCATGTGCCCATCTAAAAGCCTCTTAAACACCACTATCATATCTACCTGCACCACCATTCCTGGCAATGCATTCCAGGCCCCAACCACTATCCTCGATTAATAAGCCAGTTCCAAATCCATACGACCAAGTCTTTGTGAATCCTGTACATATTAATCTTCTGGATCCTCCTGCTACGAGGGACCTTACAACTGACGTGAAATTCACCGGCCTATACTTCACTGGATTCTCTCTACATCCATTATTAAACAAAGGAACAATATTGGCTATTCTCCAGGATCTCGTCTGTGGCTCAAGAAGAAACAAAGATCTTCGTCAAGGCCCCTGCAATCTCCTCTGTTGCCTCCCTCACAAACCTGGGATAGATTCCATCAGGCCCTGGAGACTTATCCACCTTAATATTCTTCAAGAGCGTCAATACCACCACCTCCTCGATCTCAAACTGCCCCAGCTGATATTTATATTCTCCACACTGACTTTGCTATCCTCAGACCAACCCATGTGCACAATGACTTCTGGCTACTCACACTTCCCTTTGAGAATGTTCTACATAGAAACATAGAAAACAGGTGCAGGAGGAGGCTATTCAGCCCTTGGAGCCAGCACCGCCATTCATTGTGATCATGGCTGATCGTCCCCAATCGATAACCCGTGCCTGCCTTCTCCCCGTATCCCTTGATTCCACTAACCCCTAGAGCTCTATCTAACTCTATCTTAAATCCATCCAGACTTGGCCTCCACCGCCCTCTGTGGCAGGAAATTCCACAAATTCACAACTCTCTGGGTGAAAAAGTTTTTTCTCACTTCTTAAATGGCCTTCCCTTTATTCCGGGGGGGGGGGGGGGGGTGGGAGCGGGGGGTTGTTACCGAACTGAACTCACTATGGAATGAATCCATTAACGGAGCCACTCTGCTGGTGGATTGGAAGTTGTCCCTGCCTTCCCTCTGACTGACAGGCCATTAACGTGTCTGCTCTGTCACGCTGGCTTTCCGAGCATGGCAAAAAGCAGCGGAGGAAGAGGCGATCTTTGGCTTGATCCAGCGTGAGAGAGCCGGCCCGGGGGGAGGGGGAGCAGAGCCGGGCCGCAGCATCAAAAATCGCCAGCGATAGAAGAAAAATGGTGGTGCCTTCGGAGTATAGCCGGGTGGCGGCAGCCGTTATGGTGGCTGGCCAGCATAAGGGACAGAGTCTCCCTGGTCCTCACCTTTCATCCCATCAGCCGTCACATACAACACGTAATCCTCCAACATTTTCGCCACCCTCAACAGGATCCCACCACTAGTCACATCTTCCCATCTCCACCCCTTTCCACAGAGACCGTTCCCTCCGCAACTCCCTGGTTAACTCATCCCTTCCCACCCTTCCCACCCCCTCCCCAGGTACCTTCCCCTGCCCCTGCAACCGCAGTAGATGCAACACCTGTCCCTATCCCTCCTCCCTCGACTCTGTCCAGGAACGACAACAGTCCTTTTAGGTGAGGCAGAGGTTCACTTGCACCTTCTCCAACCTCACCCAACTAAGTTGTACCAGCCATCTTGTTGAGTCTCATTATAACCAGTTTTCACCTAGGCCAAACAATGGCCTGTTTCCTTTATCATCGTTACTTTTTTACATATCTTTCATTCATTTGATATATATCTCTCTTCATCCCCGTCTATATCTCGTTTCTCTTTCCGCTGACTCTCAGTCTGAAGAAGGGTCTCAACCCGAAATATCATCTATTCCTTCACCCCAGAGATGAGTTACTCCAACTTTTTGTGTCTATCTTCGGTTTAAACCAGCATCTGCAGTTGCTTCCCACACATACCCCATCTCTATTTCCTGTACCTGGTCCCACTCTCCTGCCTTTACTTTCTTTCCCCCCGACCCCCCATTCCACCCCTCCTCCCCCTCCCAGGTCCCCTTCCACCTTTGTCCGTCTCTTTGGCTTTACATTTCACTCCTCCTCTCTCCTTATTTAACACCTTTTCATCTCAATGTCAATCAACACCCACCCCCACCCATCACCTTTATTCACCTATCACTTGCCAGGCTTTGTCCTGCCCCTAACTCGCCCTTCCAGCTTTCTCCCCATTGCCTCATTGGGTATGAAGGAATGGCATGACCCAAAACGTTGCCTATCCATTCTCTCCATGGATACTGCCTCACCTACTGTTACTGCAGCACTTTGCCATAATCATATAGTCATGGTGTGGAAACGGGCCCTTTGGCCCAACGTGCCCACACCAACCAATATGTCCAATATACACTACTAGCCCATATTCCTCTAAACCTGTCCTATCCATGTACCTGACTAACTGTTTCTTAAATGTTGCAATAGTATCTTACTCAATTATCTTCTCCAGCTGCACGTTCCATACACGCACCACCTATTGTGATAAATAAAGGTGCCCATCACGTTAATTAAATCTTTCCCTCCTCACTTTAAACTTATGTCCCCTGGTTCTCCATTCCCCAACTCTGGGTAAGAGACTGCATTTACCAGATCTATTCCTCTCGCATTTTGTACGTCTCTATAAAATCACCCCTCGTTCTCCTACGCTCCAAGGAATAGAGTCGTAGCCTGCTCAACCTCTCCCTACAACTCACGGCTTTGAGTCCTGGCAACATAGAATCATAGAAAATAGGTGCAGGAGGAGGTCATTTGAGCCAGCACCGCCATTCATTGTGATCATGGCTGATCATCTACAATCAGTAACCCGTGCCTGCCTTCTCCCCACACCCCTAGCCCCAAGAGCTCTATCTAACTCTCTTTTAAATTCATCCAGTGAATTGGCCTCTACTGCCTTCTGTGGCAGAGAATTCCACAAATGTTTTAACCATATAACCATATAACCATATAACAATTACAGCATGGAGACAGGCCCTCTCGGCCCTTCCAGTCCGTGCCGACCACTTGTTTTCCCCTAGTCCCATCTACCTGCACTCAGACCATACACCTCCATTCCCTTCACGTCCATATACCTATCCACTTTACTTTTAAATGTTAAAATCGATCCTGCCTCCACCACCTCTGCTGGAAGCTCATTCCACACAGCCACCACCCTCTGAGTAAAGAAGTTCCCCCTCACGTTACCCCTAAACTTCTGTCCCTTAATTCTCATGTCATGTCCTCTTGTTTGAATCTTCCTTACCCTCAATGGGAAAAGCTTATCCACGTCAACTCTGTCTATCCCTTTAATCATTTTAAAGACCTCAATCAAGTCCCCCCTTAACCTTCTGCGCTCCAAAGAATAAAGACCTAACTTGTTCAACCTTTCTCTGTAACATAGTTGCTGGAACCCTGGCAACATTCTAGTAAATCTCCTCTGTACTCTCTCTATTTTGTTGACATCCTTCCTATAACTAGGCGACCAAAATTGTACACCATACTCCAGAATTGGTCTTACCAATGCCTTGTACAATTTAACATTACTTCCCTACTCCTATATTCAATGCTCTGATTTATAAAGGCCAGCACACCAAAGGCTTTCTTTACCACCCTATCTACATGCGATTCCACCTTCAGGGAACTATGCACAGTTATTCCTAGATCCCTCTGTTCCACAGCATTCCTCAATTCCCTACCATTTACCATGTACGTCCTATTTTGATTTGTCCTGCCAAGATGTAGCATTTCACACTTATCAGCATTAAACTCCATCTGCCATCTTTCAGCCCACTTTTCCAAATGGCCCAAATCTCTCAGTAGACTTTGAGAATCTACTTCATTATCCACAATACCACCTATCTTAGTATCATCTGCATACTTACTTATCCAATTTTCCACCCCATCATCCAGATCATTGATGTACATGACAAACAACAGTGGACCCAACACAGATCCCTGAGGCACCCCAATGGCTTCCAACCTGACAAACAGCCATCCACCATTACTCTCTGACATCTCCCATTCAGCCACTGTTGAATCCATCTTGCTACTCCGCCATTAACACCCAAAGATTGAACCTTCTGAACCAACCTTCCATGGGGAACCTTGTCAAAGGCCTTACTGAAATCCATATAGACAACATCCACTGCTTTACCCTCATCAATTTCCCTAGTTACCGCTTCAAAAAAATTCAAAAGGTTTGTCAAACATGACCTTCCAGGCACAAATCCATGTTGACTGTTCCTGATCACACCCTGTTTATCCAGATGCTTATATATATTATCTCTAAGTATCCTTTCCATTAATTTGCCCACCACTGACGTCAAACTAATAGGTCTATAATTGCTAGGTTTATTCTTTGAACCCTTTTTAAACAATGGAACAACATGCGCAGTACGCCAATCCTCCGGCACTATTCCCGTTTCTAATGACATTTGAAATATTTCTGTCATAGCTCCTGCTATTTCTACACTAACTTCCCTCAATGTCCTAGGGAATATCCTGTCAGGACCTGGAGACTTATCCACCTTTATATTTTTCAAAAGTGTCAGTACTTCCTCCTCTTTGAATCTCATAGTTTCCATAGCTACTCTACTTTTTTCCCTTACCTCACAGAGTTCAATATCCTTCTCCTTGGTGAATACCGAAGAAAAGAAATTGTTCAATATCTCCCCCATCTCTTTTTGGCTCTGCAGATAGCTGTCCATTCTGGTTCTCTAATGGTCCAATTTTTATCCCTCGTTATCCTTTGCTATTAATATAGCTGTAGAAACCCTTTGGATTTACTTTCACCTTTCTTGCCAAAGCAACCTCATATCTTCTTTTAGCCTTCCTAATTTCTTTCTTAAGATTCTTTTTACATTCTTTATACTCCTCTAGCACCTCATTTACTCCATGCCTCCTATAATTATTGTAGGTATCTCTCTTTTTTCGAAACGTGTCTAATTTCCCTTGAAAACCATGGCTCTTTCCAATTTTACTATTTCCTTTCAACCTAACAGGGACATAAAGATTCTGTACTCTTACAATTTCCCCTTTAAATGTCCTCCATTTCTCTTCTACATCCTTCCCATGAAACAAAGTGTCCCAATTCACTCCTTTAAAATCCTCACGCATTCCCTCAAAGTTAGCCTTTCTCTCCAATCAAAAATCTCCACTCTAGGTCCTGTTCTGACTCGCTCCATAATTATATTGAAACTAATGGTATTGTGATCACTGGTCCCGAAGTGCTCACCAACGCATACCTCCGTCACCTGTCCTGCCTCATTTCCTAACAGGAGGTCCAGCACTGCCCCTTCTCTGGTCGGTACCTCTATGTACTGCTGCAAAAAACTATCCTGCACACATTTTACAAACTCCAAACCATCCAGCCCATTTACAGAATGTGTTTCCCAGTCTATTTTTGGGAAATTGAAATCTCCCACAATCACTACCTTGTGCTTACTACTAATATCTGCTATCTCCTTACATATTTGCTCTTCCAATTCTCGCTCCCCATTTGGCGGTCTATAGTACACCCCTAAAAGTGTTGCTACACCGTTCCCACTTCTCAGTTCCACCCAAATAGCCTCCCTAGACGAACCCTCTAATCTATCCTGCCAAAGCACTGCTGTAAAATCCTCTCTGACAAGCAATGCAACACCTCCACCTCTGGTCCCTCCAATTCTATCACCCCGGAAGCAACGAAATCCTGGAATATTTAGTTTCCAATCACAGCCCTCCTGCAACCATGTTTCACTGATTGCCACAACATCATATTTCCAGGTGTCAATCCAGGCTCTAAGTTCATCCACCTTACTTACAATGCTCCTAGCATTAAAATATACACATTTTATAAACCCACCATCCTTTATTCTCTGTCTATTATCTTTTTCATCTTTCTCGCCTACATTTTGGGTCCGAGTGCTTCCCTTCTCTGTCTCTTGCCCCACACCCTGTCCCCTAGCCCCCTCTACCCGAGACCCTCCCCCCAGCCTTTCTAGTTTAAAGTCTCCCCAGTAGCCTTTGCAAATCTCCCTGCCAGGATATTGGTCCCCCTCGGGTTCAAGTGCAACCCGTCCTCTGCGTACAGATCATGCCTTCCCCAAAAGAGGTCCCAGTGATCAAGAAACTTGAATCGCTGCCTACTGCATCAGTCCCTCAGCCACGCATTTAGCCTCCACCTCATTTCATTCCTACTCTCACTGTCACGAGGCACAGGCAGTAATCCTGAAATTGTTACCCTTTTGGTCCTTCTCTTTAACTTTCCCCCCAACTCCCTAAATTCTCCCTTCAGGACCTCGTCACTTTTTCTGCCTATGTCATTAGTACCTATGTGTACCACAACATCAGGCTCCTCTCCCTCCCTTATCAGAATCTTTTGGACACGTTCTGACACATGCGAGACCCTGGCACCAGGGAGGCAAATTACCATCAGGGTCTCCCGACTGCGTCCACAGAATCGCCTATCCGACCCCCTAACTATAGAGTCCCCTATTACAATTGCCCTCCTCTTTTTGCTACCCTTCTGAGCATCAGGGCCGGTCTCTGTGCCGGAGGCCCGGCCGCTGTTGTTGCCCCCAGCTAGGCTGTCCCCTCCAATCGTACTCAAACCCGAGTACCTATTTTCCAGTTGTACGGTCACAGGGGTACTCTCTAGCCCCTGCCTCTTGCCCTTCCTAACCGTGACCCACTTGTCTGCCTCCTGTGGTCTGGGAGTGACTACCTCCCTGTAGCTCCTCTCTATGACCTCCTCACTCTCCCTGACCAGACGGAGGTCATCGAGCTGCTGCTCCAGGTTCCTAACACAGTCCTTTAGGAGCCCAATCCCGACACACCTGGCGCAGATGTGGACGTCTGGAGGGCTATCAGATTCCCTGACCTCCCACATCTGACATCCAGAACAGTACACTGCCCTGGCCTTCATACTGCCCCCTTACACAGGATACAACAAACTGCTCGGATCTGACTGCCAATCAGCTGCTTTCCCTAGTCCACTTCCCACCAACCAGCGGCTTCCTCAAAAAAACCCACTTCTCCAAATGGAATGTTATGGATTTGGGTAAAGACAAGCCCCGCGCTAGATTTTAAACCTTACCGGTCGGGTGTCGCTCCTCCCCCTCCTTCTCTTCCAACGGCTCCTGTGGGCCTCTGAAAGAAAACAAGCCCCGCGCTAGATTTTGAAGCTTACCGGGTCGGGTGTCGCTCCTCCCCCTCCTCTCTTCCAACGGCTCCTGTGGGCCTCTGAAAGAAAACAAGCCCCGCGCTAGATTTGAAGCTTACCGGTCGGGTGTCGCTCCTCCCCCTCCTCCTCTTCCAACGGCTCCTGTGGGCCTCTGAAAGAAAACAAGCCCCGCGCTAGATTTTGAAGCTTACCGGTCGGGTGTCGCTCCTCCCCCTCCTCCTCTTCCAACGGCTCCTGTGGGCCTCTGAAAGAAAACAAGCCCCGCGCTAGATTTTGAAGCTTACCGGTCGGGTGTCGCTCCTCCCCCTCCTCCTCTTCCAACGGCTCCTGTGGGCCTCTGAAAGAAAACAAGCCCCGCGCTGGATTTTGAAGCTTACCGGTCGGGTGTCGCTCCTCCCCCTCCTCCTCTTCCAACGGCTCCTGTGGGCCTCTGAAAGAAAACAAGCCCCGCGCTAGATTTTGAAGCTTACCGGTCGGGTGTCGCTCCTCCCCCTCCTTCTCTTCCAACGGCTCCTGTGGGCCTCTGAAAGAAAACAAGCCCCGCGCTAGATTTTGAAGCTTACCGGTCGGGTGTCGCTCCTCCCCCTCCTCCTCTTCCAACGGCTCCTGTGGGCCTCTAATCTCAGTTTAAATGGCCTCCCCTTTATTCTTAGACTGTGGCCCCTGGTTCTGGACCCCCAATATTGGGAACATTTTTCCTGCATCTAGCTTGTCCAGTCTTTTTGATAATTTTATACATTTCTATAAGATTTCCTCTCACCCTTCTAAATTCCAGCGAATGCAAGCCCAGTCTTTCCAATTTTTCCTCATATGACAGTCCCGGGGATTAACCTTGTGAACCTCAATAGCAAGGATGTCCTTCCTCAAATTAGGAGACCAAAGGGCCATGGGTCTCACCAGGGCCCTGTACAACTGCAGAAAGACCTCTTTATTCCTATACTCAAATCCACTTGTTACGAAGGCCAACATGCCTTTAGCTTTCTTCATGCCTGGCTGCTCAACACCCGGCTTGAGATCTAACTATTCCTTTGGTTTATGTTTCATTCGCAAGAAGAAGAAGACTGCTTGCTGTACCTGCATGTTTACTTTCAGTGACTGGTGTACAAGGACACCCAGGTCTCGTTGCACTACACCCTCGTAAATCTTCTCTGCTCCTTTAAAATAGACACAAAATGCTGGAGTAACTCAGCAGGACAGGCAGCATCTCTGGAGAAAAGGAATAGGTGACATTTTGGGTTGAGACCCTTCTTCAGTCTGATGATAAGCAGCAAGGGGCACACCACTGGTCACAGGCCAACAATCCAAGAAGCAACCTTCCACCATCACCCTCTGCTACATTCCATGGCCAATTTTCTATCCATTCAGCTATCTCTCCTTGGATCCCTCGCGATCTAACCTTCCAGAGCAGCCTACCATGCGGAACCTTGTCAAATGCCTTGCTGAAGTCCATGTATACACCATCTACAGCTCTGCCCTCATCAATCTTTGTGGTCACATCTTCAAATAACTCAATCAGATTTGCGAAACATGACCTGTATATCCTTTACCTCGGAATACTCTCTAGCAGCTCTCTGACCACGGATGTTAAGTTCACTGGCAAGTAGATCCCAGCATTTTCCCTGCAGCCCTTCTTGAATAGAGGCACAACATTTGCCACCCTCCAGTCTTCCAGCACCTCTTCTGTATTTAAAGACAACTGGTAAATTTCACTCGGGGCTCCTGCAATTTCCTCTCTAGTTTCCCACGGATATATCTGATCAGGCCCTGGAGATTTGTGTACATTCATATGGGTCAGGTCCTTCATCTAACCCAAGTTCCCCAGGGTAAAAACAGGAGAAATACTCTGAGGACCTTGCCCATCTGCTGTGGTTCCACATAGTTGACCGCTTTGATTCATGAGTATGTTACAGAGAAAGGTTGAACAAGTTAGGTCTTTATTCTTTGGAGCACAGAAGGTTAAGGGGGGACTTGATTGAGGTCTTTAAAATGATGAAAGGGATAGACAGAGTTGACGTGGATACGTTTTTCCCATTAAGGGTAGGGAAGATTCAAACAAGAGGGCATGACATGAGAATTAAGGGACAGAGGTTTCGGGGTAACGTGAGGGGGAACTTCTTTACTCAGAGGGTGGTGGCTGTGTGGAAGCTTTTGCTGTCTCCTTTTTACCCTCCTGATTTCCTTTTATTTTTCCGTTGCTCCTTAGTTCCTGAATCTCCCCCAGGGATACACTTGCCCAGCTGCTTATATCTGCCCCATGCCTCCTCCTAACTCTTCACCTGAACCTCAATCTCTCTAGTTATCCAAGCTTACTTACGCTCGCTCACCTGCCTTGCTCTTGCCCCAATTTAGCATTTTAAATCATGGGGCCGACCTGTCCCTATCCATAACTATCTTAAACCTAACAGAACAGTGGTTGCTGGTCCCAAAAGGTTCATCCACTTTCATCCACTTGTCCCCCCCAATTTATCAGGACTAGATCAAGCATTGCTCTCCCATTTTCGACCTGCTATATATTGCCGGAGAAAACTCTGCTGAACACATTGGACAATTCCACCCCGTCTAAGCCTTGTGCACCATGACATTCCCAATCAATATTTGGAAAGTTAAATCCCTACTACGACAACCTGATTGGACCCGCAACTGCCTGCAATCTCCTAATATATTTTCACCTAATTCCCGTTGACTATTTGAGGGCCTGTAGTATACTCCCAACAAGGTGATTTTCCCGTTCTTGTTCCTCAGCTCCACCCACTTAGCCTCACTAGATGGGCAGTCTGTAATGTGACCATTGTGTGACCTCCTCATGCAATGATGCAAGAACCCCCTCCCCTTTTATCCCCACTGTCTCTCCTGTAACTCCTGTACCCCGAAATATTGAGCTATCAGTCCTAGCCCTCTCTTAACCAGGTTTCAATAATTGCTATAATGTCCCAGTCGCACATACCTATCCCTACCCGTCAGGCCTCTTGCATTAAAATAAGTGCAATTTAAACCAACATTTCTTCCTCGCTCCCTGCATGCTCCTGTCTATTCTGTCCACAAAACTCATAATCCTCCATACCAGCCTCTAACCTCACACCCTCATAAGATCCTTTGATAGCCTCTGAGCCTCAACCTCCTCGCTGAAGACTTGAGCCAAAGACTCACACGTTACCTCACCACAGCACTTCTCCTAAACGCAGCCTCTTTTCCAACACGGCTGTTCCCAATTGGCCGCTCCGCTATACCTTGCCTTACCTTTATTTGCTTAGTTGAGTGCTACGACCAATCCACAGACTTGTTGCTCCAAGCTGCTGCTCCTGCTCCGGCTTCTCATTCAAGTTTGTGTTTACTTTAGACTTCAGAGATAAAGTACAGAAACGTTGACCCATCACCCGTTGGCCCATCAGCTGCCCACTGACCAGAAACCAGTCCAGTAACACTATCCTACACACTAGGGACAATTTTCCAAAGCTAATTAACCAACATACCCGTATGGGAGTGTGTGTGGGAGTAAATCGGAGCACCCGGAGAAAACCCACGCGGTCACAGGAAGAACGTACAAAACTCCGTACAGGCAGTCAGTAGTCGGGTTCAAACCTGGGTCTCTGGCGCTGTAAGGCAGCAGCTCTACCACTGTGCTACTGTGCCACCTCAAGATGTCTGCTTTTGTTCAAGATTCCAGCATATGCTGTTCCATGTATCTCGGAACCATGTATATTATTGTGAAATTAAATTAAAACCTAAGATTAGTTTGAGCTGTACACTACCCTTGACGAATCACAAGACCGTGCTGAAGGTCCTTTCGTGTAGACAAATCTCCCAGGCCAGATCAGATATATTCAAGGACACTGTGGGAAACTAGAGAGGAAATTGCAGGAGCCCTGGCTGAAATTTACAAGTCATTAAATACAGGAGAGGTGCCAGAAGACTAGAGGGTGGCAAAAGTTGCGTCTCTGCAGGGAAAAAGAAAAAAAAAAAAAAAAAAAAAAGAAAAAAAAAAAAAAAAAAAAAAATTCAAGAAGGGCTGCAGGGAAAGGCTGGGAACGATAGGCCAGTGAGCTCAACATCTGTATTTTGAAAGTTACCAGAGAATATTCTGAGGGATCGGATGTACAGACATTTAGAAGGACAAGGGCTGATTAGGGATAGGCAACATGGTTTTATATGTGGGAGGTTGTGTTCACAAATCTTATTGAGTTATTTGAAGCTGTGAGCAAAAAGTAGGTGGTATTACAGATAGTGAAGATGGTTGTCAAAATTACAGCAGGATCTTGATCAGGTGAGCTGAGGTGGTTGATGGAATTACAGAGAAATATGAGATGTTGCATTTTGGAAAATCTAACATGGGCAGGACCTACACAGTGACTGTTATGGGTCTGGGGAGTGTTGTAGAGCACAGAGATCTAGAAGTGAAATGGGTCTGCGGAGTGCTGTAGAGCAAAGAGATCTAGAAATTGAACAATTTCTTTTCTTCGGTATTCACCAAGGAGAAGGATATTGAACTCTGTGAGTTAAGGGGAAAAAGTAGAGTAGCTATGGAAACTATGAGATTCAAAGAGGAGGAAGTACTGACACTTTTGAAAAATATAAAAGTGGATAAGTCTCCAGGTCCTGACAGGATATTCCCTAGGACATTGAGGGAAGTTAGTGTAGAAATAGCAGGAGCTATGACAGAAATATTTCAAATGTCATTAGAAACGGGAATAGTGCCGGAGGATTGGCGTACTGCGCATGTTGTTCCATTGTTTAAAAAGGGTTCAAAGAATAAACTTATCAATTATAGACCTATTAGTTTGACGTCAGTGGTGGGCAAATTAATGGAAAGGATACTTAGAGATAATATATATAAGCATCTGGATAAACAGGGTGTGATCAGGAACAGTCAACATGGATTTGTGCCTGGAAGGTCATGTTTGACAAACCTTCTTGAATTTTTTGAAGCGGAACTTAGGGAAATTGCTGAGGGTAAAGCAGTGGATGTTGTCTATATGGGATTTCAGTAAGGCCTTTGACAAGGTTCCCCATGGAAGGTTGGTTAAGAAGGTTCAAATCTTTGGGTGTTAATGGCGGAGTAGCAGATGGATTCAACAGTGGCTGAATGGGAGATGTCAGAGAGTAATGGTGGATGGCTGTTTGTCAGGTTGGAAGCCGGTGACCAGTGGGGTGTGCCTCAGGGATCTGTGTTGGGTCCACTGTTATTTGTCATGTACATCAATGATCTGGATGATGGGGTGGAAAATTGGATAAGTAAGTATGCAGATGATACTAAGATAGGTGGTGTTGTGGATAATGAAGTAGATTTTCAAAGTCTAACAGAGAGATTTGGGCCATTTGGAAAAGTGGGCTGAAAGATGGCAGATGGAGTTTAATGCTGATAAGTGTGAAGTGCTACATCTTGGCAGGACAAATCAAAATAGGACGTACACTAGGTAAATGGTAGGGAAATGAGGAATGCTGTGGAACAGAGGGATAGGAATAACTGTGCACTAGTTCCCTGAAGGTGGAATCGCATGTAGATCAGGGTGGTTAAAGAAAGCCTTTGGTGTGCTGGCCTTTATAAATCAGAGCAGAATATAGGAGTAGGGAAGTAATGTTTAAAATTGTACAAGGCATTAGGGTATAAGACCAATTCTGGAGTATGGTGTACAATTTTGGTCGCCTAGTTATAGGAAGGATGTCAACAAAAATAGAGAGAGTACAGAGGAGAATTTACTAGAATGTTGCCAGGGTTCCAGCAACTATGTTACAGAGAAAAGTTGAACAAGTTAGGTCTTTATTCTTTGGAGCGCAGAAGGTTAAGGGGGGACTTGATTGAGGTCTTTAAAATGATGAAAGGGATAGACAGAGTTGACGTGGATACGTTTTTCCCATTAAGGGTAGGGAAGATTCAAACAAGAGGGCATGACATGAGAATTAAGGGACAGAGGTTTCGGGGGGGGGTAACGTGAGGGGGAACTTCTTTACTCAGAGGGTGGTGGCTGTGTGGAATCAGCTTCCAGCAGAAGTGGTGGAGGCAGGATCGATTTTAACATTTAAGAGTAAAGTGGATAGGTATATGGACGTGAAGGGAATGGAGGGGTATGGTCTGAGTGCAGGTAGATGGGACTAGGGGAAAACAAATGGTCGGCACGGACTGGAAGGGCCGAGAGGGCCTGTTTCCGTGCTGTAATTGTTATATGGTTATACATAGTACATTGCAAGTGACATTGCAGGTAGATTGGGTGGTTAAAAGGGCTTTCTGCACTTTGGCCTTAATCAATCAGAGTATTGAGTATCAAGCTGGAAATTGTGCAGAGATGATTTACAAGGATGTTGCCAGGACTCAAGGGCCTGAGATATACGCAGAGTTTGAGCAGGCTGGGTCTCTATTCCTTGAGCACAGGAGAATGAAGAGTATTTTATAGAAGTGTACAAAATCATGAGAGAATAGATCGGGTAGATGTATAGATTCTCTTGTCCAGATTAGGGGAATCTAGAATCAGAGAACATAGGTGAGGGGGGGAAAGATTCCATAAGCACCTGAGGAGTAACTTTCTTTACACAAAGGGTGGTGGGTATGTGGAATAAGGTGCCAGAGGAGGTAGTTGAGGCAGAAATTATCTTGTTTAAAAAACATTTGGACAGGTACGTGGATAGGATATGAGCCAAAAACAGGCAGGTGGGACTAGTGTAGATTGGACATGTTGGTCGATAAGGCAAGTTGGGCCGAAGGGCTTGTTTCCACACTGTATGCCGCTATGACATTTTGACTCTCTGACTCTATGTAGATGGGACATGTTGGTCAATGAGACAAGATGGGCTGAAGGGCCTGCTTCCACACTGTATGCCTCTATGATATTTTGGACTCTATCTGTTCTAGGTTATACACAAACATTACTACTTGAAGAGAGTTGAAGTAATGGCCCAGTGTGAAGAGTGGATTGCTGACATTCAACAGTACAGCAGTGACAAGCGGGTTGGCAGGACAATGTCACATCATGCAGCTGCCTTGAAGGTAAAGTCTGCAAAATGGTTATTTACACATCAACAACATGTTTTGATATGCTTATTGCATAATAAACTCAGTCACTAAGTAAAAACTCAACCAGTGTGAGTGTATTAGTTGGGATAGTCCAAATTGATACACTTGTAGGTCAACGGGTTAAATGTTGATTCAATCTAAAGTTTGGGACATTATTCTTTGAGTTAAGCTGTGATGTGGCAGTATAGTTGCTGTCTAATAGTGCCAGAGACCCGGGTTCGATCCTTAGTGCAGGTTTCCTCCCACGCTCCAACAACATGCAGACTGTGTAGAATAGTGTTAGTGTATGGGGTGATCGGTAGTCGCCATGGACTTTGTGGGCCGAAGGGTCTGTTTCCACGCTGTATCTCTAAAGACTTTAAAAAGCAGCAGTTATTGTGCGGGACTGACCGTTCCCAGTGGTATATAAAAGGAAGGCAGCAAATAGCAGAGCAGCCATTTTGGGAAAGCTTGTGCTGAGGTGAAGGGTAAATGTTGAGGCTTTGGCCTGCAAAGTTGCAGTGAATCTTGACGGCAAGATAAGGTAAAGGGCTAGCTATTTTTGTGTAGCTTTCCTTCGTCTCAGTGCAGGTGGGTTGGCAGTCAAGGCATTAGATTGCTCTTCTTGCAGGAGGAGGAAGTGAATGAAACTGCTCGTGCCCCTGAGGGTGACCCCTGTGGAAAGTGTGGCCGGCTCCAGGTGACTTACTGATAGAGTGAAGAGACTGGAGCTGCAGCTGGGTGACCACAGGATTGACCAGGACATTGACAGCGTCACCCATGGCTGTTGTCGTGAGGTGCTCACACCTAATGAGCGGTGAGAATGTAGATTGCTGACCACCAGGATGGATAAAGGGAGAAAGCAGAGAGTACTGGAATCTCCCTTGAAAACAAATAGACATTTTGAATACTGTGTGTCAAGAGAAAATAGCAGCAGTAGTTGGTTCTGGGGTAAAACAGGGAAAAGTGAGGTCAGACAGGGCTGCAGTGATAGGGGTCTTGATGGTTAAGGTGTGGGACAGGAGAATCTATGGCTGCAACCATAGTGTGCTGCCTCCCTGGTGCTAAGGTCCAAAATGTCTTGGAATGGCCGCAGACCGTTCTCAAGGAGGACAGTGACCACCCAGACGTCATTGTGCATGAGGGATGAGGTGCTGCAGAGTGAATGCAAGGATTTAGATGAAAGGCTCAAAACCAGGACAACACCTCGTCCCATCCTGCTTCCTCTAAGGAGGACTCCATCCCCAACTCCCAATTCCACGTTTACGCCGCATCTGCTCCCAGGATGAGGTGTTCCACACCAGGGCATCAGAGATGTCCTCATTCTTCAGGGAACGGGGGTTCCCATCCCCTACTATAGATAAGGCTCGCACCAGGGTCTCTTCGATAGCCTGTGACTCTGCTCTCTCTCTCCATTCCCCCACTCGTAACAAGGGCAGAGTCCCCCTAGTCCTCACCTTCCACCCCACTAGCCGTCACGTACAACAAATAATCCTCCGTCATTTTCGCCACCTCCAACATGACCCCACCACTGGCCACATCTTCCCATCTCACCCCGTCTGCTTTCTGCAGAGACCACTCCCTCCGTATCTCCCTGGTCCATTCGTCCCTTCCCACCCGAACCACCCCCTCCCCGCGCACTTTCCCTTGCAAACGCAGGAAATAGAAAATAGGTGCAGGAGGAGGCCATTCGGCCCTTCGAACCAGCACCGCACCTGTCGCTTTACCCCCCCCCCCCCCTGACTCTATTCAAGGACCCAAGCAGTCTTTCCAGGTGCGGCAGAGGTTCACCTGCACCTCCTCCAACCTCATCTATTGCATCCGCTGCTCTCGATGTCAGGTGATCTACATCGGTGAGACCGATGGCTTGGCAATCGCTTCTCCGCACACCTCTGCTCGGCTCGCAATAACCAACCTGATTAGCACATCAACTCCCCCTCCCATTCCGAATCCGATCTTTCTGTCCTGGGCCTCCTCCATGGCCAGAGTGAGGACCACCATAAATTGGAGGATCAGCACCTCAGATTTCGCTTGGGCAGTTTGTAGGGGGTAGTTTGGGTGGGAAGGAATGAATTGACCAGGGAGTTACAGAGGGAGCGGTCTCTGCGGAACGCAGAAAGGGGAGGAGATAGGAAGATGTGGCCAATGGTGGGATCACGTTGGAGGTGGTGAAAATATCTGAGGATTATCTGTTGTATGTGACGGCGGGAAGGGTGGAAGGTGAGGACAAGGGAGACTCTGCCTTGTTACGAGTGGGGGGATGGGGAGAGAGCGGAGCTATGGGATATAGAAGAGACACTGGTGAGAGCCTCATCTATAGTTGAAGAGGGGAACCCCTGTTCCCTGAAAAATGAGGACATCTCCGATGCCCTGGTTTGGAACACCTCATCTTGGGTGCAGACGGGCGTAGACGGAGGAATTGGGAGTAGGGGATAGAGTCCTTACAGAAAGCAGGGCAGGAAGAAGTGTAGTCTAGATAGCCATGGGAGTCCGTGGGTTTGTAGTGGATGTTGGTCAGTAGTCTGTTACCTGTGATGGAGATAGTGAGGTCTAGAAACAGTGGGGAGATGTCGGAAATGGTCCAGGTGAATTTGAGTATCTGATGGAAGTTAATGGTGAAATGGATGAAATCAGTGAGTTCTGCATGGGTGCAGGAGGTAGCACCAATGCAGTCATCAATGTAGCGGAGGTAGAGGTCAGGAATGGGGTCCGGTACGCCTCAAACAAGGATTGTTCGACGTACCCGACAAAGAGACAGGCATAGCTGGGACCCATGCGCGTGCCCATAGCTACACCTTGTATTTGGAAGAAATGGGAGGAGTCAAAGGAAGAGTTGTTGAGGGTAAGGATCAGCTCCACTAGGTGGAGGAGAGTATTAGTAGACGGAGATTGATTGGTTTTGTGGTTGAGGAAGAAATGGAGGGCTTTAAGACCCTCCTGGTGGGGGATGGAGGTGTAGAGTGACTGGACTGAAGAAATGGGGGCTGGAAAACAGAAGTCATGGAGGAGACGATGGATATGCAATGGATATGCAATGGAAGGCATTTAAAGACTGCATGGATGAACTACAACAATTGTTCATCCCAGTATGGCAAAAGAATAAATCAGGGAAGGTGGTGCATCCGTGGATAACGCGGGAAATCAGGGATAGTATCAAAGAAAAAGATGAAGCGTACAAATTAGCCTGAAAAAGCAGCCTACCAGGGGACTGGGAGAAATTCAGAGACAAACAGAGGAGGACAAAGGGCTTAATTAGGAAAGGGAAAATGGAGTATGCAAGAAAACTGGCAGGAAACATAAAAACTGACTGCAAAAGTTTTTATCGATATGTGAAGCGCAAAAGATTAGTTAAAACAAATGTAGGTCCCTTGCAGTCAGAAACGGGTGAATTGATCATGGGGAACAAGGACATGGCAGACCAATTGAATAACTACTTTGGTTCTGTCTTCACTAAGGAAGACATAAATAACTTGCCGGAAATAGCAGGGGATCGCGGGTCAAATGAGATGGAGGAAATGAGTGAAATCCAGGTTAGCCGGAAAGTGGTGTTGGGTAGATTGAATGAATTAAAGGCCGATAAATCCCCAGGGCCAGATAGGCTGCATCCCAGGGTACTTAAGGAAGTAGCCCCATAAATAGCAGATGCCTTAGTGATAATTTTTCAAAACTCTTTAGATTCTGGAGTAGTTCCTGAGGATTGGAGGGTAGCTAATGTAACCCCACTTTTTAAAAAGGGAGGGAGAGAGAAAACGGGGAATTACAGACCAGTGAGTCTAACATCGGTAGTGGGGAAACTGCTAGAGTCAATTATTAAAGATGGGATAGCAGCGCATTTGGAAAGTGGTGAAATCATTGGACAAAGTCAGCATGGATTTACGAAGGGTAAATCATGTATGACAAATCTTATTTAATTTTTTGAGGATGTAACTAGTAGAGTGGATAAGGAAGAAGCAGTGGATGTGTTGTATTTGGACTTTCAGAAGGCTTTCAACAAGGTCCCACACAAGGGATTGGTATACAAGGAAATGGTTCAGTATTGATGTGGATAGAGAACTGGCTGGCAGACAGGAAGCAAAGAGTAGGAGTGAACGGGTCCTTTTCAGGATGGCAGACAGTGACTAGTGGGGTGCCGCAAGGCTCAGTGCTGGGACCCCAGCTATTTACAATATACATTAATGATTTGGACGAGGGAATTAAATGCAACATCTCGAAGTTTGCCGATGACACGAAGCTGGGGGGCAGTGTTAGCTGTGAGGAGGGTGCTAGGAGGCTGCAGGATGACTTGGATAGACTGGGTGAGTGGGCAAATGCATGGCAGATGCAGTATAATGTGGATAAATGTGAGGTTATCCACTTTGGTGGCAAAAAAAGGAAGGTAGACTATTATTTGAATGGTGACCGATTAGGAAAAGGGGAGATGCAGCGAGACCTGGGTGTCATGGTACACCAGTCATTGAAAGTAGGCATGCAGGTGCAGCAGGCTGTGAAGAAAGCAAATGGTATGTTGGCGATCTCATAGAGACTTACAAAATTCTTAAGGGGTTGGACAGGCTAGATGCAGGAAGATTGTTCCCGATGTTGGGGAAGTCCAGGACAAGGGGTCACAGTTTAAGGATAAGGGGGAAGTCTTTTAGGACCGAGATGAGAAAATCATTTTTCACACAGAGAGTGGTGAATCTGTGTAATTCTCTGCCACAGAAGGTAGTTGAGGCCAGTTCGTTGGCCATATTTAAGAGGGAGTTGGATGTGGCCCTTGTGGCTGAAGGGATCAGGGGGTATGGAGATAAGGCAGGTACAGGATACTGAGTTGGATGATCAGCCATGATCATATTGAATGGCGGTGCAGGCTCAAAGGGCCGAATGGCCTGCTACTGCACCTAATTTCTATGTTTCTATGAAAAGCGTGTGAGGTGTCTTGGACATAGGTAGGGAGGGATTTGACCGGGGGGAATAGGATGGAATCGAGGTATGTGGAAATAAGTTAGGTGGGACATGAACAGGCAGAAACAATGGGTCTGCCAGGACAGTCTGGTTTGTGGATTTTGGGGAGAATGTAAAATTGGGCCGTGCGGAGCTGGGGAACGATGAGTTTGAAGGCGTGGGAGGGCAGGGAGCCGGAGTTGATGAGGTCAGTGATGGTGCTCGAGATAATGGCCTGGTGCTCATCTGTGGGGTCATAGAAACATAGAAAATAGGTGCAGGAGTAGGCCATTCGGCCCTTCGAGCCAGCACCACCATTCAATATTCAGCCATGATTTTGGTCATGGTCCAGGGATAAGTAGGAGGAGGTGTCTGAGAGTTGGCGCCTGGCCTCAGACCGGTAGAGGCCAGCGCACCACACTACCAAGGCACCTCCCTTGTCCGCACGTTTGTTTTAAGCTTAATATCTGTACTAGAGAGGATACATGCATTTGGAATTGGAGGAACAAATGATCTCCCGGTGGTTCAGTACTCCCATTCCGAATCCGACCTTTCTGTCCTGGGCCTCCTCCATGGCCAGAGTGAGCTTGGAGGAGCAGCACCTCACATTTTGCTTGGGTAGTTTACACCCCAGTGGTGTGAACATTGACTTCTCTAATTTCAGGTAGTCCTTGCTTTCTCCCTCCTTCCCCTCCTTTTCCCAGCTCTCCCATAGCCCACTGTCTCTGCCTCTTCCTTTCTTTTTCCGCCCCCCCCCCCCCTCCCGACATCAGTCTGAAGAAGGGTCTGGACTCGAAGCGTTGCCTATTCCTTCAATCCATAGATGCTGCCTCACCCGCTGATTTTTTCCAGATTTTCTGTCTACATGCATTTGGAAAGGTTGGTTGATGAAGAATAGTCAGCAAGGTTTTGTGTGTGGGAGATCATGTCTCATGAATTTGATGGGATTTTGCGGATGTAACCAAGAAGGTTGATGAGGCTGGGTCGTAAGTATAGTCTATGTGGAATTCAGCAAGGCCCTTGAAAGGTCCACATGTGGCAGACTGCTCTGGAAAGTTAGATCACATGGAGAGGTGCTAACCGGATACAGAATTGACTTGGTAAGAAACAGGGTGGTGGTGGAAGGCTTGTGACTAGTAGTGTGCCTCAGAGATCGGTGCTGGGCTTATTCATGTTGTCATCTATAACAATAATTTGGATGGGAATGTACAAGGCATGATTAGTAAGTTTGCAGATGACACTGAAACGGGTGGTATAGTTTTTGAGATACAGCAAGGAAACAGGGCCTTCGTCCCATTGAGTGAGCGCCAACCAACGATCACAAGCACACTAGTCCGGTATTATTCCAGTTTCACAACCTGCAAACTAGAGGCAATTTACAGAAGCCAATTAACCAACAAACCCACATAACTTTGGGATGTGGGAGGAAACCGGAGCACTCGGAGAAAACCCACGTGCTCACAGAGAGAGCATGCAAACTCCATACAGGCAGCACCCATAGCCTGGATGAAATGCAAGTCTCTGGCACTGTAAGGTAGCAACTCCACCATAGGCAGAGAAGTTGGTTATCAAGAATAACGCGGGACCTTGATCGGTGGGGCAAGTGGACCAAAGAATGGCAAATGGACTTTAATTCAAATAGGTTTGAGGTTTTACTTTTTGGGAAGTCAAACCAGGATAGGACCTCACAATAAAAGGTAGGGCTCAGGGGAGGGTTGTAGAATAGGTGGATTTAGGAGTACAAATGCATAGTTCCCTGATAGTGAAATTGCAGATAGGGTGGTGAAGGTGGTTTTTGATTATAGGAAGAAACTGCAGATGCTGGTTTACACCGAAAATGCTGGAGTACTCAGCGGGACAGGTAGCATCTCTGGATAGAAGGAATGGATGACGTTTTGGGTCATAGAGTGATACAGTGTGGAAACAGACCCTTCGGCCCAACTTGCCCACACCGGCCATCATGTTCCAGCTACACTAGTCCCACCTGCCCACGTCTGGTCCATATCCCTCCAAACCTGTCCTATCCATGTACCTGTCTAACTGTATCTTAAATGTTGGATTTGTCCCAGCCTCAACTACCTCCTCTGGCAGCTTGTCCATGCACCCACCACCCTTTGTGTGAAAAAGTTACCTCTCAGATTCCTATTAAATCTTTTCCGCTTTATACCTTCAACCTATGTCCTCTGGTCCTCGATTCACGTATTATGGGCAAGAGACTCCGTGCATTTACCCGATCTATTCCTCTCATGATTTTATGAACCTCTACGTATAAGATCGCCCCTCATCCTCCTGCGCTCCAAAGAATAGAGTCCCAGCCTACTCAACCTCTGTCTTTAGCTCAAACCCTCTAGACATCCTCGTAAATCTTCTGTGTACCCTTTCCAGCTTGACAACTTCTTTCCCATAAAATAGTACCCAGAGCTGAACACAATACTCTAAATGTGGCCTCACCAACGTCTTATACAACTGCAACATGACCTCCCAACTTCTATACTCAATACTCAGACTGATGAAGGTCAAAGTGCCAAAAGCCTTTTTGACCACCCTATGTACCTGCGATTCTACCTTCAAGGAACCATGCACCTGCACTCCAAGATCCCTTTGCTCTACAACACTCCCCAGGTGCCTACCATTCACTGTGTAGGTCCTGCCCATGTTAGACTTCCCAAAATGCAACACTTCACATTTATCTGTATTCAATTCCATCAACCATTCCTCAGCCCACCTGGCCAATCGATCAAGATCCTGATGCATTTTTTCACAACCATCTTCACTATCTGCAAAACCACCCCTTTTGTGTCACCTGCAAACTTGCTAATCTTGCCATGTATGTTCTCATCCAAATCATTGATATAGATGACAAACAGTAACTGACGCATCACCGAACCCTGAGGCACACCACTAGTCACAGGCCTCCAGTACGAGAAGCAACCTTTCACCATTCCATGAAGCCATTTTTCTATCCATTCAGCTATCTCTCCATGGATCCCATGCGCTCTAACCTTCCAGAGCAGCCTACCATGTGGAACCTTGTCGAACGCTTTACTGAAGCCCACATATACAACATCTATAGTTCTGCCCTCATCAACTATTTTGGTTCATGGCTTCAAAAAAACTCAATCAGATTTGTTAGACACGACCTCCCACGATCCCTAATCAGCCCTTGCCCATCCAAGTACCTGTATACCCTCTAGTAACTTTCCCAACTACAGATGGTAAGCTCAGCAGCCTATAGTTCCCTGCATTTTCCTTGCAGCCCTTCTTGAATAGAGGCACAACATTTGCCACCCTCCAGTCTTCCGGTAGCTCCGGTATTTAAAGACGACTCGTAAATTTCAACCAGGGCTCCCGCAATTTCCTCTCTATTTTCCCACAATGTCCTTAGATATATCTGATCAGGCCCTGGAGATTTGTCTACCAACACTGACTGCTCTCAAGACACTTCCATTAACTGCCCCAATTTTCTCCATCCTCTTGTCTTTCTTCTCGGTAAATACAGAGGAGAAATGCTCATTGATGACCTTGCCCATCTCCTGTGGCTCCACATAGAGTTGACGGCTTTGATTCCTGAAGGGTCCACTCTCTCTCTAGTTACCCTTTTACCCCTTATGTATTTATAAAATCTCTTGGGATTGTCCTTAATGCTATCTGAAGACTGAAGAAGTTTTGACCTGAAATGTCACCCATTCCTTCTCTCAAGAAATGCTGCCAGTCCCACTGAGTTACTCCAGCATTTTGTGTCTAACTGCATATAGGAGTTAGGATACAAGTTGTACAAGACATTGATGAGGCTGCACTTGTAGTATTATAGTTCAGTTGTGGGCGCTTTACAGTAGGAAAGATGCCATTAAGCTGGAAAGAGTGCAGGGATAATTGACGGCAATGTTGCCATGACTCGAGGTCCTCAGTTAATAGAGATCAATTGGGCAGGCTAAGACTGCATTGATTGGAACTCTGAACACTGGGTGGTAACCTTATAGAAGTGTAAAAAATCATGAGGCGAATACAAAGGGTGAATGCACTTTTTCCCGGAGCAAGGGTATCAAGAACTAGAGGACATAGTCAAGTCAATTTTATTTCTATAGCACATTTAAAAACAACTCTCATTGACCAAAGTGCTTTACATTGGTGCAGGTACTAACGTGCAACAAACAGTAGTATATAGATCAACATTACATTCATAAATACATACATACAGCAGTCGAGGACCTCAAGAGAGGCTTGAGAGTAGAAATACGTTTTAAGTCTAGACTTAAAAGAGTTGATGGAGGGGGCAGTTCTGATACAAGATACATTTATTTGTCACGTGTGCCAGATGGCACAGTGAAATGTGATCACCATACAGCCATACACTAAAATAAAGAACATAACACACGATGGATTTAAACATAAAACATCCCCACACAGCAGATTCAAAAGTTTCCCACTGTGAGGGAAGGCACTAAAGTCAGTCTCTTCCTCGATGTTCACCCATGGTTGGGGCCTCCGGAGCCCCCCCCCCCCGCAGTCGCCGCTACGGCAGCCTGCCGCTCAGGCCCGCTCACCGGGATGTTGGCTCTCTGACATCAGGACTGGAGGTCAACCTCACCGGCTTGGACCTACAAATTGGCTGCTTCCCACTAGAGTCCGCAGCTCCCGACGTCCCCAGGCCTCGCCGGGCGGAAACTCCCGCTGGAGGCCCTCAGCAAAGGGTCCCAGGGACTCCGCGATGTCAGTCAGCGCCGTCTGCGCTGCGAGCTCCGCGAACCACAGCTCCGCAATGTTGGAGCAGCGGGCCCAACGCTCCGGAGCTCAAAACTGTGATCCAAGTAGTTATCACCCGCTTCGATGCCGAAGCTCTGGTCCAGTCCCTGGTCTCTGGTAGGAAAGGCCGCTCCGATCCAGCTGGTAGGCCCCGAGGTGGGGGGCGAGGACGCGACTCGGTGAAATAGTCACATCCTCGCCAAGAAGCGACTGGGAAGCTGTTACCCCCCCTTACCCTCCCCCACATAGAAAAACTAAAGAATCCCAAAACAAAACTGTTAGACAAACTAAAATTTAAAAAAATTAAATGGGAAGATGGGAAGAGGGATACTGTTCCATAGTTTAGGAGCTGCAACCGCAAAAGCACGGTCACCCCTGAGCTTATGCCTAGACTGCGGGATAGGTTTAGGTTTAGGATCAGAGGGGAAAGATTAAGAGGAACGTGAGGGCAACTATTTTACACTGAGGGTGGTGGATATATTGAACAAGCTGCCAGGTGGGTAAGTAGGTAGCATAACAACCTTTGAAAAAGAGATTTGGATCAGTACATGGATCAGAAAGGTTTAGAGCAATATGGGCCAAGCACATGCAAAAGGGGCTAGCTGGAGCATCTTAGTTGCCATGGATATTGATCCGCAAGTCAGGTTTCGTGCTGAACCAGTCTATGATACTATGAAGGCCAGTGAGTGATCATCTTGGTTGTGGAAGGTAGATAAAATTGCTGGAGAAACTCAGCAGGTGAGGCAGCATCTTTGGAGAGAAGGAAAAGCTGACGTTTCGGGTTGAGACCCTTCCTTGCTCCATGGATGCTGCCTCACCCGCTGAGTTTCTCCAGCATTTTTATATACCTTTGGTTTTTCCAGCCTCGGCAGTTCTTTCTTAAACATCTTGGTTGTGGAGGTTCTCCATGTATGTGGCTGCAATATACTATGCCGAAATGTAGAGTTTGTTTAAATAAAAGTTTCATCGTTTCTGATATGGGACTGGAGCTTCCATTTCCATCAAAGAATTGCAAAGACGAGGTACAAAACACAAATATATCATTAATTTATTATAGAGCAAAAAGTGCTTATCAAAAGACAGATACAATTGGATCAACGCATAGGGGTGAGAGGAGAAGCAGTGAGGAATATCAATGTGAAGGAAGGAACGGCAGATGCTGGTTTACACCGAAGATAGACACAAAATGCTGGTCAGGCAGCATCTCTGGTTAGAAGGAATGGGTGATGTTTTGGGTCGAGACACTTCTTCAGGCTGAGAGTCAGAGGACCCATTGAGATTTTGCAACATTGATTTTTATCTTCAGGGATAATTTACGACGGCCAATCAATCCATCGACCCGCACATGTTTTGGAAGCAGGACCAATGCAGAGCATCAGAGGGAAGCACATACGTTCACAGGGTGAACATGCAAACTCCACACAGACAGCATCAGAGATTAGGATTGTATCTAGTTCGGTGGAGGAGTGAGGTAGCAGCTCTTCCAGCTGAGCCACTCTGCTGCTCAATTCTACCTTGCTCTGCTATTCCAATTCTATCACTACCCATGTAAATAATTCTCTTATCTCTTCCATATCACATTTCCATTACCCTTCCATATCTCTAGTCTCCCTCTGCCCTGACTCTCAGTCTGAAGAAGGATCTTGTTCCGAACATCACCCATTCCTTGTAACTAGAGATGCTGCCTGTCCCGCTTATTTACTGAGTTATAGCATCTGCAGTTCGTTCCTACATAAATCCTTCTTGTTCGTTTCAAACAAAATGCCCTACATTTTCATGGCGCAGTCGTGATTTTATGAATGTGGTTTCTGAAGTACAACCAACTAAATGAATGTGCACAAAACATTTCTTCCTGACTTGTTTGCCGGCTGATTGTCTTGCAGCGTCACACTGCACAATTACGTGAAGAGTTGTTGAAGCTTCCCTGCCCAGAGGGCCTGGAGCCGGAGAAAGCGGTGGAGAAGGGGGAAGAAGCTGCAAGTGGTGAAATCGAATCCGTATCAGAGGGTGAAGAACTAGCCAGCAGTAGCAGAGAACACCCCCCCAATGATGTCCAACTATGATCTGCATTGTGGACTTGATAGACTCAAAAGGCTTTGAAGCACAAGCCAAACTTTGTCAATATTTGTATGTAAGAAGCTAATTATGTAATAGGTAATAAAATTGAACTATGCTATGCCCTTGAAGGTAAACCTGTTTAAATCAATATGATCTTTTATTTACCTGTAAAAGAGTGTAAACATTTTTGTGCTTTTATTTTTCAATTGTGACATAACCACTACATGGTATGTTTGAAAAGTTTGTTCATGTGTACACTGATGATAAATTGATCAATCACTGATATAAGGGAAATACATTAGAATGGTTACTGAAAGTTCATTTCAGTTGACCATTCGAGGACAGTTGTAACCAGGAATATATTGTCATCCTTATAGATACTTTGCTTATTTAAAAAAAAACAGATGTTAGGTTTGATAGCCCACCATCCCCCCCCATCTCTCTACCTTCTCCTACCCCTTGGATAAAACATTTGGCCATATTCATTGCTCATATTCAATTTCTACAAACTTCTGTAACTTCAATAAAAGATAAATGAACATTCTATTCAGCTATGATTGATTACTGGTGCGTTAACAGTACTGTTAATTACTGAATTCATGAATGTTTTTACGATGAGTCTTAAATGCATTTTTAATAAATATAACTTTCTTTGGTTCACATGAATTCATATTGGACTCTAGATTGTTGAAACTGTAAATGATAGGCAGATTGCTGCCAACCATCTTCCTTGAGTGATCCGAGAATGTTCCTCACGAGGTTCAGATCCTAGACACTAATCATCAAACATTTTTCTGGATACTGTTTGGGTATTTTGAATACAGAGATTCAGCACAAGAACGGGCCCTTTAGCTCACAATCTTGGTGCCGAACATGTATGCCAAGTTAAACTGATCTCATCTGCATGGACTTGATCCATATCCCTTCAGTATGACATTCTAAAAGCCTCTTAAACATCACTGTCATATCTGCCTCTACCAGCATGTTCCAGGCCCCCACTACGCTCTGTGTGCACTGCACCTCCCCATTAAACTTTCTCCCCCTCACCTTCTAGCTATGCCCTCTAGTGTTGGGCCTTTCCATCCTGGGAAAATAGTTCTGTCTACCCTATCTGTGCCCCTCATGATTTTATATATATTTATCAAGTGTCCCGTCAACCTCCAACGTTCCAGAAAACAACCAA
The DNA here is from genome assembly GCA_035221665.1 of Okamejei kenojei. Taxonomy (NCBI): domain Eukaryota; kingdom Metazoa; phylum Chordata; class Chondrichthyes; order Rajiformes; family Rajidae; genus Okamejei; species Okamejei kenojei. The sequence goes on from CM069138.1 coordinate 96,474,868, forward strand.
GTCTAACCCTGTATAACCATATAACCATATAACAATTACAGCACGGAAACAGGCCCTCTCGGCCCTTCCAGTCCGTGCCAACCATTTGTTTTCCCCTAGTCCCATCTACCTGCACTCAGACCATACCCCTCCATTCCCTTCACGTCCATATACCTATCCACTTTACTCTTAAATGTTAAAATCGATCCTGCCTCCACCACTTCTGCTGGAAGCTCATTCCACACAGCCACCACCCTCTGAGTAAAGAAGTTCCTCCTCACGTTACCCCGAAACTTCTGTCCCTTAATTCTCATGTCATGCCCTCTTGTTTGAATCTTCCCTACCCTCAATGGGAAAAACGTATCCACGTTAACTCTGTCTATCCCTTTCATCATTTTAAAGACCTCAATCAAGTCCCCCCTTAACCTTCTGCGCTCCAAAGAATAAAGACCTAACTTGTTCAACCTTTCTCTGTAACATAGTTGCTGGAACCCTGGCAACATTCTAGTAAATCTTCTCTGTACTCTCTCTATTTTGTTGACATCCTGTAGCTGAAACCTAATCCAGCCAGCATTGATGTCATGTCAAAGAGCTGCAGATGCTCTTTGGTAGGATCAAAGGTAGACACAAAATGCTGGAGTAATGCAGCGGGACAGGCAGCATCTATGTAGAGAAGGAACAGGTGATGTTTTGGGTCTGAAGAAGGGTTTCTACCCAAAACATCACCCAGAGGAGGTTTGCATCTACCCATTGATGTAAACCTCCTCTGCACCCTCTCCAAAGCCTCCACATGTATCCTGTAATTGGACGATCAGAACTGCACACAATACTCCAAATGCAACCCAGCCAAAGTCCAAAAGATCTACATCATGACTTCCTGACTCTTGTATTCAATGCCCCTAGCAATGAAGGCAAGCATACCACCGAATCTTAACCACATGAGCTTTGAACTTGAACTCCACGATCCCTCTGCACATCAATGCTGTTCGGGGTCTTGCCACTAAATTTACTTTAGAGTCACGTGAGTGACTAAGTGAAGAAGCCCCGCCAGGTGCATGCGTGTCATTACGTCCGCGCATGTCACAATGAACAGCTCCACCAGCGGGTAAGTAGGAACTTCTAAGGTAAGTATTTTAAAAACTTTACTTAGAAGTATTTCCACTCCGTAAAGCTGGCTCAAGCAGTCAGTAGGAGTGGGGAGTTGGAGCTGTCACTTCCGAAGATCCGTCTTAGCGTGGGTCCAAGGATTCACCAATTTGATCGGGTCGGGAGATAAGCGCTGCAATGCCGGTTCTGATGTCGGGTGCCGGGCAGCAGTTAAAATAGCGCGCTAATTCTCCCCACTAGCTCCATTGACAAAAGGCAGGCCAACTGGAATTTGCTTCAGAATGAGCCTGGTCCATTTGTTTATTTCCAAGGGTGCTAGCAGACTGAGGCTGCTCCTAGCCATGAAAAGGCAAATATAAAGTCACAGACCTGGGTTCTCTGACAACAATGGTGACTCCTCCCCTGATCATACGACTTCTTTTTAAGAAGGGAGGGAGAGAGAAAATGGGGAATTACAGACCAGTTAGTCTAACATCGGTAGTGGGGAAACTGCTAGAGTCAATTAAAGATGGGATAGCAGCACACTTGGAAAGTGGTGAAATCATTGGGCAAAGTCAGCATGGATCTACGAAAGGTAAATCATGTCTGACGAATCTTGTGGAATTTTTCGAGGAAGTAACTAGTAGCGTGGATAAGGGAGAACCAGTGGATATGGTATATCTGGACTTCCAGAAGGCTTTCGACAAGGTCCCACATAAAAGATTAGTATACAAACTTAAAGCATACGGCATTAGGGGTTCAGTATTGATGTGGATAGAGAACTGGCTGGCAAACAGGAAGCAAAGAGTAGGGGTAAACGGGTCCTTTTCACAATGGCAGGCAGTGACTAGTGGGGTACCGCAGGGCTCGGTGCTGGGACCGCAGCTATTTACAATATATATATCAATGATCTGGATGAGGGAATTGAAGGCAATATCTCCAAGTTTGCGGATGACCCTAAGCTGGGGGGCAATGTTAGCTGTGAGGAGGATGCTAGGAGACTGCAAGGTGACTTGGATAGGCTGGGTGAGTGGGCAAATGTTTGGCAGATGCAGTATAATGTGGATAAATGTGAGGTTATCCACTTTGGTGACAAAAACAGGAAAGCAGACTATTATTTAAATGGTGGCCGATTAGGAAAAGGGGAGATGCAGCGAGACCTGGGTGTCATGGTACACCAGTCATTGAAAGTAGGCATGCAGGTGCAGCAGGCTGTGAAGAAAGCAAATGGTATGTTGGCATTCATAGCAAAAGGATTTGAGTATGTACAGGGTCTTTGACTTCAGTTGTACAGGGTCTTGGAGAGACCACACCTGGAGTATTGCGTACAGTTTTGGTCTCCAAATCTGAGGGAGGACATTATTGCCATAGAGGGAATGCAGAGAAAGTTCACCAGACTGATTCCTGGGATGTCAGGACTGTCTTATGAAGAAAGACTGGATAGACTTGGTTTATACTCTCTGGAATTTAGGAGATTGAGAGGGGATCTTATAGAAACTTACAAAATTCTTAAGGGGTTGGACAGGCTAGATGCAGGAAGATTGTTCCCGATGTTGGGGAAGTCCAGGACAAGGGGTCACAGCTTAAGGATAAGGGGGAAATCCTTTAAGACCGAGATGAGAAATACTTTTTTCACACAGAGTGGTGAGTCTCTGGAACTCTCTGCCACGGGGTAGTTGAGGCCAGTTCATTGGCTATATTTAAGAGTGAGTTAGATGTGGCCCTTGTGGCTAAGGGGATCAGAGGGTATGGAGAGAAGGCAGGTATGGGATACTGAGTTGGATGATCAGCCATGATCATATTGAATGGCGGTGCAGGCTCGAAGGGCCGAAAGGCCTACTCCTGCACCTAATTTCTATGTTTCTATGTTTAAGACTGTGGGGGAGGTTGGGAACATGCAGCTGATGCTCCAACCTTCATTACATAAGGGTCCAAGGGCCAGTAATGTCCAAGAGGCCATACCAAGACCAACATATAGAGAGTCCGCATATTGGGGTTCCTTCCAGTTCCCACAGTTTAGGACTGGAGGATGCCTCCCTACTATATGATTTGGGAGAAGCGGGCAGATTGCAGCTGACCCTGATGCTGGTGTCCCTGCTTTTGTGCAAACACCAGCGCACACAAGAGCCACGCTCCGGGTGTCTCGGAAATGGCACTGAGTTGCTATTCCGGAGGGGACTGGTGAATCAATGGAACAATCCCTTGCCTGCGGTATCAATTATATAGTACCTCACCAGCTCCAGCAAGCTATGATGCAAGTGACTGCAAACAAATATGAGACACCTGTTTACTGTGCATTACTGTAAGTGCCTATGGTGACCCAGGTTCTGGGCACCCATGAGTCTTTCTTTGACGGGACAGGAGGTTCGGTGTTAACATGTCCTCCAACTGGTGGCTGCAGCAATTACTACATTTGGCACTATGGTCCAAGGGACAATCATTCCTCAAATTCACAACAGATATGTTGGGTATTTTATGCAATGCATTTTTCAGGAAATTGCATCAGAGAATATTGCCATCAGGCCAGCACTAAACCAAAAATTTGCTGCTCTATGTAGGGTGATTAATGTACAAACGCCTGAAATATTGTTTGGAATGGACCTTGTCATGAAAATTCGTGAAATTCAAGATGAGGCCAAAGCAATTGGCTTAATGTAGTCAAGCATTTCAAGGCCACCTATTCGCAACCCTGGGTTAATGCTGAAGGTCAGATCCAGGTGTTGGGCTCAGCAGGGGCAGGCCAGTGGGGCAACGAGGGTACCCACCGAGACAGACCGGCTACAATCCCAATATGGACAGACAACAGCTTTACAGGTCAACTGTAGAGGTACAGGGACTTTTCTTAACGATAAAGTTCTGGTGGCCAATCTCCTATTGGAGGTTGATTACAAATGTTTTCTAATGAATGGTGCTGTATAATGTATGATATGTTTATACTAAATACTGTCTCATGTCTCCCATTGAGTTTATCTCAGGGATAGATCCACCTAATAAAGCACAAGCCTAATAAAATGTGGGTGTTTTCTGCTCAAGGGCATGAACAGATAGATGATGGTGATTGATAAAGCCATTAATCATCCTCCACAATTGTGTCTAATATTTCCCCAGATTTCAATAAGATGGGTGTTGTAGAGTAATTCTCGTCCTCAATCACTTAAATTCGTTACTGCTAAACACCTGCTATCACAGGGCTGTTATGTGGCAAATATTTGTTTGCAACATGTGTATTATTCACTGCCAATTCGTGCTCATTATCGCAGATACTTGAAATTTAATTGGATGGCACAGCTGTGGCAATACAAAGCATTGACTCCTGGATTAAGTTCAGCACCCAGGCTATTTATTAATTTGTTAAAACCTGTGCTGGTGCTTTTCAGCCCATCATCACATTGTAATTGCTTATTTAGCTGATATCTTAATTATCAGCAACACTAATGAGTCAGCTGAAGAATCGGTGCTTGAGTCACTAGGGGTTGCTCCATCCAACTAAGTCCAAGTTACAGCCAACCCAAAATATTGAGTATTTGGGGTTTCTTATTAATTCCGTTGCTATAACAGTAACATTACCAACAGCCAAGATTGTCGATGATGATGATGTCTGTATTTGCTTCCCACAAAACTTTATCCCTCCATCCGAGAAGACGCTACGGTCATTGGTAAATGGGGAGCAGGTTCCTGCAGTACATTCGGGCCTTTGCATTATCAACATTTGCAGAGAGCATGAGAACTAGCACTAAAATCGAATGCAGGCCATTTTCATCGGGTTATCCAGTTACCAACTGTAAATGAAAACTTTACAAGCTCTTAAGTGTACAACATCTTTTAATGATAGCACTGGGTATTACATACACCTTCAAGCACCGGCTACATTTTTCTACTGAGGGGAAGGCGTTATGATTGATGTTAACTGGGCGGGGTTAATGGGAGTGAGGTAACTATATTATTGGTTGCATATAAACCATCTACATCCTTCCCCTTAGAAATCAAAAAAAACAGATTGTTGTCACGGCAACCGAATTAAACAGCAGAATTAAACGAAATCGCCGTAGCGAACAGGCGGCTTACTGATCCTGCCCGAGCGCGTACGGATGTCTCCCCCTCCCCCCGAAAGAGCAGAAGAAGCAGGAGGACGCAAGGCAGCCGGGGGGAACCAGGGAAGGGCATTGGGGTGGGAGAAACAGGAGAGGGAGAACCGCGATCGGCAACAGGGGACCCGCGCAGAGGGGAACCAGGCGCCCGCGACGGGGACCGAGGCATGCAGGGAACACCAGCCGGGGCGGCAGCCGGCTGCTGATAGGAGAGTGGAGGGGCATAGGGCCCAGGGGGCTGCGGCTGTGGCTCATTAACCGCAAGCAGGTGTTGTCGGCTTCTTCGGTAGATGGAACCCTCACAGTCGACCAGATACGAACGAGGTGAGTCGGCCACCCCAACCACGGTGGCCAGACGGTAGTGACCACTGGCGGTCTGCAAACGAACAACCTGTCCAGGCAACAGAGGATCGAGTGGTCTGCACGACCGATCGTGGGAACGCCGCTGGCTGTCATGTTTCTCTTGAATTCGCCTCTGCACGGAGGCGGGCTCCAGCACCCGAGGTTTCAGCTGGCGCTGGGCAATCGGGACGGTGGATCTGGTAGTTCTGGACATCAGACGCTGAGCAGGGGACCCCATGGCCGGATCCCTGGAAACATTCCTGAGGTTCAGGAGATCCAAATACAAATCAGAATTGGATAGTCGCGCCTGTTCCATCAGAAGCTTGGCGCTGCGGACGGCCCGTTCTGCTAGGCCGTTGCTCTGTGGGTACTCTGGGCTGCTGGTGAAATGCACGAAGTTCCACTTGTCGGCAAAGCTTTTGAATTCTCGGCTTGTAAACTGCCTGCCGTTGTCAGTCTGCAGCCTGACCGGGGTCCCAAAAGTGGAGAAGTGTTTCCGCAGCTTGCGGTCACCATCTCCGACGTGAGGGATGTCAGCAAATCCACTTCGAACCAGTTGGAGTACGAGTCGACCAGGACAAGGTAGTGGTTACCACGCCACTCGAAAATGTCGGCAGCCAGCGAGGACCAGGCCAAAGCAGGGGCGGGCTGTTGCAGCAGAGGCTGTCGCTGCTGGTGCGGCGCAAGACTGTTGCACGTGGAGCAGGCAGAAACTCTGTCTCGGATATATTTGGCCATTCCAGGCCAATAGAATTGGCACTGAGCGTGGGCAAGCGTTGCATCGACCCCAGGGTGTCCGCTGTGGGCTGCACAAAAGTAAAAGTCAAACAGGGAGGACGGGACCACAACTTTATGTCCCTTGACGATAACGCCATCCTGGAGCACCAGTTCGTCGCGGACCAGGAAGAAAGGCTGTGCTTCAGATGGCGCGGCGGAGCGCTTTGTTGGCCACCCTGCTTTAATCACCGATGCAAGCTGCTGCAAGGCCGGATCGGCAGCGGTGTGCTCGGCCAAAACCTGTAGCTGCTTGGTGGGAATAAAGTTAACGCCCAGTACGAGCAAGTCCTCTGTTTCGTAGGGGTGGCGAGCGCAGGAGGTACGCGGGGCTCGCGACAGGGTGTCCGCAATGTGCATCTCGGTGCCCTTCTTGTAGATTATGTCAAAGTCGAAAGCGCTGGAGCTGCAGCATCATACGCTGCAGCCTGGCAGGGGCAGCGTGAATCGGCTTGTTCAGGATTGTCACCAGTGGCTGGTGGTCGGTTTCGACCGTAAATCTGCTGCCGAACAGGAAGTCTCTGAACTTGGAGCAGGCGAACACCACCGCGAGCAGCTCTTTCTCGATCTGAGCGTACCGCTGCTCGGTGTCCGTCATGGTGCGGGAGGCATAGGAGACGGGATGCAGCGATCCATCGACAGACTGAAGGCAGGCCGCACCCAGACCGAACTTGGAAGCGTCACAGGTGACGGTGATGGGGCGACCCACGTCGAAGAACCGCAACGTCGGAGTGCTAATCAGTTTCGACTTGAGGCGGTCAAAAGCCTGCTGGTGATATGGGAGCCAGGCCCAGGCGATATCCTTTTTTGTCAGCTGCCGCAGGGGAGCACTCAGCTCACTGAGGTTTGGTATAAACTTGCCAAGGTAGTTCACCATGCCCAAGAATCGTTGCAGACCTGGCACGTCGGTGGGGGCTGCCATTTCGGAGATGGCAGCGGCCTTCAAGGGGTCGGGCTTTAGTCCGTTAGGGGTGAAAACATGTCCAACATACGTGACCTCTGAGACACGAAACCGGCACTTCTTGGGATTCAGCTTCAGGTTCGCCTGTCGCGCGCGATCCAGGACGCGGCGGAGGTTCAGGTCGTGCTCGGCAAGGTCCTTCCCGTAAACCAGGATATCATCCACGATGATGGCACATGGCAGGTGCGCGAATAATTGCTCCATCGTCTGCTGGAACACCTCGCTAGCAGAATTGATGCCGAATGGCATTCGCAGGAACTTGAATATGCCGAACGGTGTGGCGAAGGTCGTCAGGTCAGAAGACGCTTTGTCCAACGGGACCTGCCAAAACGAGTTCTTAGCGTCTAGGACCGAAAAGATGGTGGCTTGCCCGACCTTTGCCGCCACATCCTCAACAGACCGCATGGGGTAATGTGGTCGCCTGATGGCAAGGTTTAAGTCCTTCGGGTTGATACACACGCGTATCTCGTTCTTGTCTTTCTTAATCGTGGCAACCATGGTGGAGACCCAATCGGGTGGGCTCGCTAACTGCTACTAGCACCCCCTTTTCGACCATCTCGTTGAGCATCGCCTCGACCTTGTCCTTCATGGCGTGAGACACCCTGTGAGGTGCGCGGACCACGGGTTGTATATTTGGGTCAATGGAAATATGGTATGACACTGGTAACTTCCCCAGGTCATCGTCGAACAGGTCCTGGTATTCAGCAACCGGGTCAAACGACAGTTGCACTTTGTGGACCGTGCGGTCAAAGGAGACCAGGCCAAGATCCTGGCACGCACGGTTTGCCCAACAGGGTTACACAGTCAGAGTTCAAAACATAGAAAACCAGGTTTCTTGTGGCCTTTTGCAGCACGCAAGTTAAAGTGGCCCTCCCCGCAGGCCTTAGAATCCCTCCACCATAGGCGTGCAGGGTAGCATCGTCAACAACCAGAGGCTCATTACTCCTTATCTTGTTGAAAAGATTCATGGACAAAACATTGACTCTCGCGCCAGTATCTAATTTGGCAGAGAAGGTTACGCCATTGACAGTCACAGGTACGGAGGGATCATTGCGGTGGGCGGGTGTCTGTAGGAGGGTAAACACATGAGAGTCCTCGGCAGAATTAATTGGCTCCGCACCATTGCACTCAACTAAATTGGGCTGTGAGTCGAAACAGAGATCAGATTGGGCCAGCATGTTTAGACTGGGACTGGAAGCTTGTGCCTGGCTCCCACGGGAACGGAGTAAGCGACAGGAGGCTGAGAAATGGCTCAGCTTTTTTACAAAAGTTACAGGTTTTACCAGAGGCGGGACACGTCGACAGTCTATGGTGCATGTAGTTACAGTTCGGGCATCTTTTTCGGGGCACATCGCCAGGTCCAGGGCGGGCACGCGGCAGAAAAACATTGTTTCCCACCCGAGGCTGTGGGCTCCTAAACCCAGCCAGGTTGACAGATTTATTGCCCAAATCCCGGTGGTCCTCTTGCAAAACAACGACCTCAGACAATCTGCAGGCATGCATAGCTTTGTCCAACGTTAGATCCGGATCCCTCAAAAGCTCACATCGCAGCTTCTGGTCACGCATGCCAGTTACTAAAATGTCTCTAGTGAGCTGGTCTGTCATGTCGCCAAAACGGCACCGCTGGGCGAGATAACGCAAATCAGCAATAAAACATTCAACAGGTTCATCAGGCAACTGTCTCCTCGTAAAGAACCGTGCCCTCTCTAGAATGCGGTTCGAGGGCAGGTCACAAATCTCCCTGAACTTACGTAGCAGGCAAGCGGGGTCGTCAGCAGACTCTGCAGGAGTAATCTTTTAATGATAGCACTGGGTATTACACACACCTTCAAGCACCGGCTACATTTTTCTACTGAGGGGAAGGCGTTATGATTGATGTTAACTGGGCGGGGTTAATGGGAGTGAGGTAACTATATTATTGGTTGCATATAAACCATCTACACCAACCACAGCTCTCGCAGAATTGCAGTGGTGCATTGTTAATGTTAATCTAGCTACCAATAACATTTTGGGTACTAGACTCTTCCCTAATCTTCCAGACTGATGTCAGCGCTCTCGGATGGGGGGCAACGGACACCGAGTCTAGCTGTGGGGGTAGCTGGCATGAACACGAAGGGTTGCTTCGCCACACACACGGAAACTTTTGGAACTTTGGAAAACTTTATTGTCATTCTGACCTTGCAGTCTGAACAAAATTTCGGTGCCAGCAGTCGTAGATAATCAAGCGCGGGGCTTGTTTTCCTCAGAGGCCCACAGGAGCCGTTGGAAGTGAAGGAGGGGGAGGAGCGACACCCGACCGGTAAGGTTAAAAATCAAGCGCGGGGCTTACCTAAATCCATAACGTTCCATTTGGAGAAGTGGAAAAACTTTTTTTTGAGTAAGCCGCTAATTGGTGGGAAGTGGACTAGGGAAAGCAGCTGATTGGCAGTCAGATTCCAGCAGTTTGTTGTGTACTTTGTATTGTGTTGATATTGTATCCTGTGTAAGGGGGGAGTATGAAGGCCAGGGCAGTGTACTGTTCTGGATGTCAGATGTGGGAGGTCAGGAAATCTGATAGCCCTCCAGACATCCACATCTGCGCCAGGTGTGTCAAGATGGGGCTCCTAAAGGACCGTGTTAGGAACCTGGAGCAGCAGCTCGATGACCTCCGTCTGGTCAGGGAGAGTGAGGAGGTAATAGAGAGGAGCTACAGGGAGGTAGTCACTCCCAAACCACAGGAGGCAGACAAGTGGGTCACGGTTAGGAAGGACAAGAGGCAGGAGCTAGAGAGTACCCCTGTGACTGTACACCTGGAAAATAGGTACTCGGGTTTGAGTACGATTGGAGTGGACAGTCTACCTGGGGGCAGCAACACCGGCCAGGTCTCCAGCACAGAGACCGGCCCTGATGCTCAGAAGGGTAGCAAAAAGAGGAGGGCAATTGTAATAGGGGACTCTATAGTTAGGGGGTCGGATGGGCGATTCTGTGGACGCAGTCGGGAGACCCGGATGGTAGTTTGCCTCCCTGGTGCCAGGGTCTCGCATGTGTCGGAACGTGTCCAAAAGATTCTGAAAAGGGAGGGAGAGGAGCCTGATGTTGTGGTACACATGGGTACCAATGACATAGGCAGAAAAAGAGATGAGGTCCTGAAGGGAGAATTTAGAGAGTTGGGGGGTAAGTTAAGAAGAAGGACCAAAAGGGTAACGATTTCAGGATTACTGCCTGTGCCGCGTGACAGTGAGAGTAGGAATGGAATGAGGTGGAGGATAAATGCGTGGCTGAGGGACTGGTGCAGTGGGCAGGGATTCAAGTTTCTTGATCACTGGGACCTCTTTTGGGGAAGGCATGATGTGTACACAAAGGACGGGTTGCACTTGAACCCGAGGGGGACCAATATCCTGGCAGGGAGATTTGCAAAGGCTACTGGGGAGACTTTAAACTAGAAAGGCTGGGGGGAGGGACTCGGGTAGAGGGGGCTAGGGGACAAGGTGTGGGGCAAGAGGCAGAGAAGGGAAGCACTCGGACCCAAAATGTAGGCGAGAAAGAGGAAAAAGATAATAGACAGAGAATAAGGGATGGTGGGTTTCTAAAATGTGTATATTTTAATGCTAGGAGCATTGTAAGAAAGGTGGATGAACTTAGGGCCTGGATTGACACCTGGAAATATGATGCTGTGGCAATCAGTGAAACATGGTTGCAGGAGGGCTGTGATTGGAAACTAAATATTCCAGGATTTCGTTGCTTCAGGTGTGATAGAATTGGAGGGACCAGAGGGGGAGGTGTTGCATTGCTTGTCAGAGAGGATATTACAGCAGTGCTTTGACAGGATAGATTAGAGGGCTCGTCTAGGAAGGCTATTTGGGTGGAACTGAGAAGTGGGAGCGGTGTAGCAACACTTTTAGGGGTGTATTATAGACCGCCAAATGGGGAGCGAGAATTGGAAGAGCAAATATGTAAGGAGATAGCAAATATTAGTAGTAAGCACAAGGTAGTGATTGTGGGAGATTTCAATTTTCCAAAAATAGACTGGGAAACGCATTCTGTAAATGGGCTGGATGGTTTGGAGTTTGTAAAATGTGTGCAGGATAGTTTTTTGCAGCAGTACATAGAGGTATCGACCAGAGAAGGGGCAGTGCTGGACCTCCTGTTAGGAAATGAGGCAGGTCAGGTGACGGAGGTATGCGTTGGTGAACACTTCGGGACCAGTGATCACAATACCATTAGTTTCAATATAATTATGGAGAGAGTCAGAACTGGACCTTGGGTGGAGATTTTTGATTGGAGAAAGGCTAACTTTGAGGGAATGCGTAAGGATTTAAAAGGAGTGAATTGGGACACTCTGTTTTATGGGAAGGATGTAGAAGAGAAATGGAGGACATTTAAAGGGGAAATTGAAAGAGTACAGAATCTTTATGTCCCTGTTAGGGTGAAAGGAAATAGTAAAAATTGGAAAGAGCCATGTTTTCAAGGGAAATTGGACACTTGTTTCGAAACAAGAGAGATATCTACAATAATTATAGGAGGCATAGAGTAAATGAGGTGCTAGAGGAGTATAAAGAATGTAAAAAGAATCTTAGGAAAGAAATTAGGAAGGCTAAAAGAAGATATGAGGTTGCTTTGGCAAGAAAGGTGAAAGTAAATCCAAAGGGTTTCTACATCTATATATTTTTTTGTAAAATATTTTTATTAGAAGTAATTACATATTAAGAAGAAATAATATAAGATCAAAGAAAAAAAATAAAATATTATCGTCACATACATTCTTAATATTTTAAAAATTTACAGTAAATCTTATTGATACTTCTATATTTTTTTATTTTATAACAGTAGGAAATAGAGATAGGTAATAAAGAGAAAAAGAAATTAAAAAAAGATAAATTAAATGAGTGGAGCATAAAACAAGATATTCTTCATTGGAGATATATTCATGATCTATTGTATATAATTCTTCATCTATTCATTCATTCAGGCTTCAGTCGTGGCCTCGAACCGGACCATCTTAACCCTTTAAATATTCAATAAATGGAGACCATATTCCTCTGCATTGATCCAGCCTGTCCATCAGGACAACTCTTAATCGTTCCAGGCGAAGTGTCTCCGACATTTCTGTAATCCACATTTTAATTGTAGGGGAAATGGGACCTTTCCAAAATCTTAGTATTCATTTTTTACCAATTATTAAACTATAACCAATAAAAATTATTTGTTGTGTTGTTAATATTCGTTTCTAGCATTCCCAATATGATTAATTTCAAGTCTGGAATTAAAGTTGCATTAACTACAATTGAGATTATCTTAAAAATTTCAATCCAAAAATTAGTGATTTTTATACATTTTGTGAATGAAAGCGTTAAATTAGCTTCTAATTGTTGACATTTATCACATATCGCAGAAACATTTGAGAAAATTCTATTTAATTTGGATTTTGAGAAATGTAATCTATGTATAACTTTAAATTGTATCAAGGAGTGTCTTATATGTTGTAAACTTTCATTCCATATTTCTCTACTAATTACTTGACCTAATTCGTTTTCCCATGCTTGTCTGTATTTATCCGTATTTGGTAAATCATTTTCCAGTAAAATATTATAGATATATGATATTAATGTTTCTGTATTCGGATGTTTATTTAGACATTCATCTAAAATTTCTGTCTTTCTATTCCTAAAATCTAGTGTATTTGATTTAACATAATCTCTAATTTGTAGATATCTAAAATATTCTTTGGAATGTGATCCATAATTTTGTTGCAATTCCTGAAATGAGAGAAATAAACTTTCCCTGTCGAGATCACCAATCTTATTTATTCCATAGTTCTTCCATTTTAAGAAACCTTTATCCATCAATGAAGGTTTAAAATAAATATTGTTTACAATTGGAAGAGCTAGTGGTGTATTCTGTAATTTTAATGTTTTTTTAATTGTTTCCAAATACGTATTCCACTTTCTATTATTGTTTTCTTATGTATTGTAGTATTAGCAAATAAAATCGAGCTAATTTCAAAAGGTAAACTTTTTCCATTTTTCCATTTTTAACCAGTTTGGTTGTTTATCTAGTTCTTCCAACCAGAAATTCATATTTTTTATATTAACTGCCCAATAATAAAACATAAAATTAGGCAATGCAAAACCTCCATTCATTTTTGATTTACATAAATGCTTTTTAATTATTCTATGGTTCTTATAATACCAAATAAAATTGGTAACCATAGAGTCCACTTAAAAAAAAAAAAATTTTGGAAGATATATCCCAATCATTTGAAACAAATAATAATTATGGAAGAAAAATCATTTTAATCGCATTAATCTTACCTAGCATTGAAATAGGTAATGTTTTCCAATATTGAATATTCTTAAGTAATTTATTCAAATTAGATTTAAATAAAGAATCATATCTTTTTGTTACATAAATTCCAAGATATTTAATTTTTTCATTTGCAATCTTAAAAGGGTATTGTTGTAATATATGTAAGTTATTTCCCATTATTGGCATAAGTTCACTTTTATTCCAATTAATTCTATATCCTGAAAACGATCCAAATTGAGTTATTAAATCTAACAAGTTAGGGATACCAATTTCTGGTTTTGTGATATAAAGTAATACATCATCTGCGTATAAAGAAATTTTATTTTCAGTTTCTTTACTTTCATACCCATATACTTCAGGATGCAATCTCACAGATTTTGCTAGTGGTTCTATTGCAAGTGCAAAAAGTAGTGGAGATAAAGGGCAACCTTGTCTGCAGCCTCGGAATAAGTTAAATTTAGTTGTTAACACTTGGCTTATTAATATTCTAGCTGTTGGTCTGGTATATAGTAATTTAACCCATGTTATAAACTTCTCCCCCAACTGAAAAAATTCATAACCGAAAATAAATAAGACCATTCAATCTGATCAAATGCTTTCTCTGCATCCAACGAAATAATTGATAAATCCTTATTAATGTTTCTTTTCGAATATATAATATTAAATAATCTTCTCAGGTTGTTTGAGGAATATCGTTTTGGTATAGATCCTGTTTGATCTAAGTGAATTAGTTTATTAATCACTGTGTTTAGTCTTTGTGCTAATATTTTCGTTAATATTTTTTGATCAGTATTTAAAAGAGATATAGCTCTATATGACCCTGGATCATCAAGATTTTTTATCTAATTTAGGTATAAGGGTTATAATAGATTCATTTAATGTTTCTGGTAATTTCTGTTGTGCATCAATGTGTTCATATAGTGTCTTCAAACGTGGAGCTATCATATCATAAAATATTTTATAAAATTCTGCTCCAATACCAACTGGTCCTGGAGTTTTACCATTTTTTAATGATCTAATAGTTTCTTCAATTTCTTTAGTAGTTATTTCAACGTTTAATAATTCCCTATCTTCTAAATCCAGTCCTTTTAGATTACTATTTTTTTTAAATGTTTCTACTCCTATTCGATTTTCTTTTGTTTTAGCTGAATATAAATGTTTATAATATTGCAAAAATCTCTCATTTATATCTTTAGTTTGTACTAGTAATTCCCCTTTATCTGATTTAATCCTATAAATTAATTTTTCTCCTTCCAATTTTCTTAACTGTGACGAGCCAATAGTTTATGTGGTTTGTCACCAAATTCAAATTGTATTTGTTTAGTATATTGGTATAGTTTTACAACTTGGTCTGACTGTATTTTATTTAATTTATATTTCAATGCAAAGATTTTTTATGTTTTATCATGGTTGGGTTAACGGCGTTCTCTGTATCTAACTGTTTAATCTCTCTTTCCAATGCTTGTTGTACCTGCCGATTCTCTTTATTATAAAATGCTTGAGAAGATATCATAATTCCCCGAACATACGCTTTAAAAGTTTCCCATATGAGGGATGAAGATATTTCTGGTGTATCGTTTGTTTCAAAGAAAATCTTGATCTGTTTTGTAATATATATTTGAGTTATTTTGTCCTTTAAAATTTGTGGGTTAAATCTCCATTGACCTTGTTTTTCCATTTTACCAGTTATTTTCATCTTAAAGGTTAAGGGTGCATGATCTGAAATTATAATATTTGATATTTTGAATTATACGTAAGTGGAATAAGTTTTAAATCTACCAGAAAATAATCTATTCTTGAATAAGTTTTATGCACGGGTGAGTAAAATGAGTATTCTCGTCCTGTTGGATTTTGCAATCTCCAAACATCTTTAAAATTACTAGTGTCTATATATACATTTATTAACTCACTGGAATGCGATTTAAGTTTCCGTTGTTTTGATGATCTATCCAAATAAGGATCTAGTGTGCAGTTTAAATCTCCTCCAATTATTAGATTGTGTTGTGATAATTCAGGGATGGTATTAAATATATTTTTTTAAAACAGCGGACTATCAAAATGTGGGCCATATACAAAAATCATTTTTTGTGTGTATAATTCTCCTATTACAATAATATATCTACCGTCACTATCAGTTATTATTGAAGTATGTTTGATTTTCTCTCACATATATATCTCCTTTGCATTAATTTATAATTCCACTCAAATGTAAAATAATAATAGTAATAATCAGAAATAGTATTAAAAAAGGGATAGATTAAGAGATTAGTAGAGTGCACAAAGAAAGAAAAAACTACATCTAGTATAAGTGTAGTTAGTGTTAGCCATACTAACATGGCTAGCAATCTAAGGACTTCCGTAGTGAATGTTAAATGTTGTCCATCTCTATGATTCACTACAATTAATATTCCGAAAAAAAAAATATTATTTAAACCGGGGGTACTAAACTATGATGTGTAAAAAGTTCATAGTCAAGTATATGGTAATATATATATACTTAATGCCTATTAGAAAACTATAATAATAAAAATATATAATAAAAAGAAAAAAATTAAAATTTAAAAAATAATGATAAAAGACCCAATTTATGGAAAAAATAAAAAGTAAAAAAGAAATAAAAAATACCAGGGGAGATACATAAAGTCAAAGTTTATATTTGTATATTTATATTTACTATTTACTTAATTCTAAGTTAGTCGGGTATAATTAATTATTAATTATTAATCAATAATTAGCAATTATTAACTCTAATGATACCAGTGTATTAAATTTAATATATGTTAATATGTTAATTATTAAACTAGTATTATTAATTATTAAACTAGTAGTGTTAGTATTCTAATTATTAGTATCCATGGAAAAGTCTTCAATCCAAATCTCCTCGATTTCCCCATCCGCCTCCTTCTCCGTCTTCTTTAGATGAAACAAGTCCACCAATCTTGAAAATATGGTTTAATTGTTCCTTTAATTCACCTTTGAAGGTTACATTCAGTCTTCTTCTCACTCCTTAATCCTTTGGGCAAATCTCAATGCGTCCTCTGGATTTTTTAAATAATGTTCTTCCTGATTGTAGGTGACTCTCAGTGTGGCTGGGTATCTCAGAGTGTACTTCAGATTCTTCACTTCCCTCAGAATTCTTTTGGTTTCTTTAAACGCATTCCGTTTCTTAGAGACCTCTGCTGGATAGTCTCGGTAGATACTGATCGAATCTTCTTCATATTTAAGATTTCTACTTTTTACAACTTTATTCATCATATTTTCCAAAACATAATCATACTGGACTTTGACTATCATTTGTCTTGGAGGAGCATCATGCTTTGTATAACGTCTCATTACTCTGTGTGCTCGGGCAAGCAAAGGCTTTTCTTCCAGAGATAAAACCTTTTGTAGTAAGTTTGCAGTAAACTCTCGGGTATCTTGATTCTTTTCTCTCCCTTCTCGAATACCCACGGTCCTTAGGTTCTGCCTTCTCTGGCGTCCTTCCAGCTCAGTACATTTATCAGTAACTTTGCCCAGTAAGTCGGATAATCGTTGACTTTCTTTGACGAGTGTTTTCGTAGTCTGAGTATTTGTTTGGACTAATTCTTCAAGGTCTTTTATGGATGTTGATTGTAGCTTAATTTCTTCCAGCACTGGTTCCATTTCCTTTTCCACCTTTTTTTCAAATTTTTTCATGCAACTCTTCCATTATACTTGCAAATTTTTCGGTCACTACTTCTGTAATTTCCTTTCGCAGCATTTCTGATAAATCCGTAGTCGAGAAATTAATTTCAGATTTTAACTCCTTCATCTCAATCTTGATTTTCTTCATTTCTTCCATAAAATTCATTTTTTTCCAATTCCATCTTTAATTCAGACTTAATTTCTTTTTTTAATTCTGCCATTTCTTGCACAAAAAAAATTTAAGTTCTTCCAATTCCGATTTTTTTCCCGATTTTTTTTAGACACATCTTCTAGGGACTGTGTCCTACCTGAGGCCGAGGCTTCAGTCGGGTCTTGTTCTTGTTCAGCCATTCTTTTTAAAAATCGGAGTCTGGATCTCTCTGGTGGGCTGCGCTGTGTTGACATTACGGGTCGCACGCCTGATGACGTCACTCACGGCAGCCGGTGTAGAAGCAGCAGATGCAGAAGCAGCAGGAGCAGCAGGTAGGTTTTTTCCCCGTTTTCTCTCCGTTTTTTTCTCGTTTCTTCACGGAGGTGGCTGGCGTTGCCTTCTAGTCCTCCATAGCGCCACCGGAAGAGCATTGAATATAGGAGTAGGGAAGTAATGTTAAAATTGTACAAGGCATTGGTGAGACCAATTCTGGAGTATGGTGTACAATTTTGGTCGCCTAGTTATAGCAAGGATGTCAACAAAATAGAGCGAGTACAGAGGAGATTTACTAGAATGTTGCCTGGGTTCCAGCAACTATGTTACAGAGAAAGGTTGAACAAGTTAGGTCTTTATTCTTTGGAGCGCAGAAGGTTAAGGGGGGACTTGATTGAGGTCTTTAAAATGATGAAAGGGATAGACAGAGTTGACGTGAATACGTTTTTCCCATTGAGGGTAGGGAAGATTCAAACAAGAGGGCATGACATGTGAATTAAGGGACAGAAGTTTAGGGGTAACGTGAGGGGGAACTTCTTTACTCAGAGGATGGTGGCTGTGTGGAAGAGCTTCCAGCAGAAGTGGTGGAGGCAGGATCGATTTTAACATTTAAAAGTAAAGTGGATAGGTATATGGACGGGAAGGGAATGGAGGGGTATGGTCTGAGTGCAGGTAGATGGGACTAGGGGAAAACAATTGATCGGCATGGACTGGAAGGGCCGAGAGGGCCTGTTTCCGTGCTGTAATTGTTATATCGTTATATGGTTATATAGTAAATAACAAAAACACACAATAAACACATATTTAACATCCACCACAGTGAGTTCACCAGGCACCTCCTCACTGTGGTGGAAGGCAAAAATCTTGTCTTTGTCTCCTTCCTCTTCCTCTTCCTCTGCGCTGAGGCGACCCAGGCCTCTGATGTTGTGACCGCACCGGGCGATGCAAACAAGTCCCGCGGGTGAACCGCGCTCCGCGAGCGGGTCGGTTCAACTCCGCGGCCCAGGGCGGTCGAAGGGGGCTCACAGGTCACCAACCTGTTTGTGTTGTCACAACAGGTCATCAACGGGATAAACCCTCGCATTGGGGGCATTTTATGGGTAAAGGCACATTGCTCCTCAATGAAGGATTTCCACATTCAACTCCAGATTGATAACAACGCAGCAGTGGCATATATTAATCATATGGGAGGAGCACAGTCAGTATCATGTGTTAACTGGGTACCATCATGTGCCATCATGTGTCAAGGCATATCTGCATTTCAGCCATTTATTCACCACCTATAGCTAATAACCATATAACAATGTGGTGGCCAACCATAGGTCGCGTACGTTTCATGCCAATATAGAGTGGATGTTGAATTCTAAACTTTGTCACACAATTGTCACTCGATTTTGGTTGCCAGCCATTGATCTGTTCCATCCAGATTACATCACCAGTTGTCTAAATATGTTTCATGGGAGCCAGATCCAGGTGCAGTTGCCGTGGATGCAGTCTCGTTACATTGGGGGCACTAAAATTTTATGCATTTCCTCCATTTTTTCATCCTGAACTGTCTTATCACAATAGAGCGTGACTCCGCCACAGGTGTTTTGGTGGTCCCAGATTGGCCAACACAACCATGGTTCCCCTTAGTGTTTTCAATGATGGTTCATAATGATTCCCAGCTGCAGTAATTTCTTGGTGCATCCGGTTACATGAGAAAGTCACCCTTTACATGACCGTATTAATTGTTGGTCTGCAGGTTCGGACCAGACATTTCCAAGGACTTGGATTGTCGAACAGGGCCATAGTGGTTCTCACTGCAGCCTGGCGAAATAGCACTCAAAAAACAATATATGGTTCATATAAAGAAATGGGAACTGTTTCTTTGTACAATCCTATATGTCTTATCATAATGCAAGCATATGTGATGTTGGATTTCCTTGCTAAGTTGCATTTTGATGAGCACCTGCGTTATAGTGACATTACCAGCGCTCGGAGTGCGTTGTCCTCTTATTGGCTGCTAGAATGTATTCACTATTGATAGCAAAGATTGTGCTACTTTTAAACAGTAGAGTTAAATGCTGAAACATTTAAACAAGAGCCAGTGGGTATAGTCAGTTATATAGTATTGCTGTTTTAAATAACAGTTTCATTTTGTGAACGGGAACATTCCCATGAGTAATGAGGATGAAATCCACATCTTTACACATCCTGGCTGCATTCAACACTAGTGGCGAGTGACACAGACCCGGATGACAATGTAACAACACAGCTTGAAAAAGTTGGGTCAAAGGGCCTGTTTCCACACTGTATGACTCTGAAACACGCTGGAAAGTAGAACGGGGTGGAGATGGGAAGGTGTGGATCGTGGTGAGTTCCCGATAGGGGTGGCAAAGATGTTGGAGGATTATGTGCTGCATGCGATTGCTGGTGGGGGAAAAGGTGAGGACAAGGGGATCGGGGAACAAGATCTGAGCAGTGGGATATCGAGGAGACCATAGTGAGGGCCTCATCTATGATGGAAGAGGGGAATGAGGACATCTCAATTGCCAGATTCAGGTATTCACCTCAATGAATCTCACAGCACCACCATCCAAACTGGAAAATTGTAAATGGATTCCCGTGCTCTGGGGCACTAGGACATTTCTCACCTGATTCAATCAGTAATGTCATTGCAGACTGAAGCAATAACTTTAAATAATCACTTTTTAGTGTTTGCAACTGACAAGACTTGATGGAGAAACAGAAACAGACTTATTGGAAGTGGTTCTGTGTCTTTACCACATTGATTTAGGGTTGCATCTGTATAAATGTCATCTCCATTTTTAACTCACCACACAGTCTTCTTTATGAGTGTCAGCTTCAGGAAGGCAAATGCTGAACTTCAGTTCAATATTTAAAAGATTTTATACAATAAAAATGAAGCCGGTAACTTCTGATAAGCTCTGAGAAAAATAACTACATCAGCCATTCAAAACAAATATAGTTTAGTTTAGAAATACTGCGCAGGAACAGGCCCTTTGGCCCAACGAGTCCGCACCAACCAACGATCCCCGCACACGAGCATTACCCGAGGTACTAGGGACAATTTTACATGACAATTTTACGGAAATGCCGAGCCAATTAACCTACAAACCTGTACGTCTTTGGAGTGTGGGAGGAAACCAAAGATCTCAGAGAGAATCAACCCAGGTCATGGGGAGAACGTACAAACTCCATACAGACAGCACCCATAGTCACGATCGTACCTGGATCTCTGGCGCTGTAAGGTAGTGCTCTACCTCTGCACCACTGTGCCGCCACAAAGGCTTATTGCAGCAGAAATTCTCATGAAATCGGACATAGGTTTGCAAACCAGAGGTTATGGAGGTTTTAATCTGGTGCAGAATAAGAAGGATGCATGGGACAGGTATAGGCAGCTGGGATCAGGTGCATACCTGGAGGAGTTTCAGGAACGAAAGAGTAAACTAAAAAAATAAATCAGTAGGGCAAAAAGGGGCCAGGAGATTGCTCTGGCAGATAGTATAAAGGACAATCACGAGAGATTTTATAAATACACTAGACCAAGTGGGACCTGTTGGGTCCATGTCACACGGGAGGGCTGGTCCCCAAACGCAATATTTCACCACTCACCCGTTCCCCCAACGCAATGCAATGTACAAAAGCCAAAAAAATATATAAAACCGTGGTGACTTGGCATTAAGTTTGGCAAAACAGGTATTGATATTGAAGACTGCAGATGCTGCTTTACAAAATAAAACACCTTGTGCTGCAGTAACTCAGTGGGTCAGGCAACATCTCTGGAGAATATGAATAGGTGATGTTCCACGTCGGGATCCTTCCTCTAGCTGATTGTGGTGGTGGAAGGGGATAGGGAAAGCTGGGAGAGATGGGGCAGGACAAAACCTGGTAAGTGATAGGTGGATAGACACAAAAAACTGGAGTAACTCAGCGGGTCAGACAGCATCTCTGGATAGAAGGAATGAGTGGCGTTTTGGGTCGAAACCCTTCTGATAGATGTAACTAATATCTCCTCCCTCATCTCCATCCAGGGACCACTGAGTCCTTCACGTACACCTTTTCTGACCTCATCTACTACATCCAATGTTCCCAATGTGGCCTCCTGTACATCAGAGAGACCAAGTGTAGACTTGGCAACTGTTTTGCCAAACATGTGCTCGGTTTGCCAAGGCCTACCGAATCTCTTGGTTGTTAACCACTTTCCCACACCCACTTTTCTGTCCTGGGCCTCCTCCATCGCCAGCTTCCTCCCTCTTTCTCAACTTAAAAAAGGGTCCCGACTTGAAACACCATCTGTCCATTCCCTCCACAGATGCTGCCTGACCTACTGAGTTCATTCAGCACTTTGCTTTCTGCTATACTTAAGGGGCTGTCCCACTTGGGTGACCTAATTGGCGAGTTTAGAAGAGTTGGAAAAAATGACATGTTGAAGACCTCCTTCAACTATGTTGAAGACTAGCTTCGACTAACTTCGGGAAAATTGGACACCGAATAGTGGAGAGTGAAGACGACCTCCTTCGATCTCGCTTCAACCTCCCTTCGACTATGTTGAAGACTATCTACAACTACCCTCGATTACCTACGACTAACATGTCGACCTACTACAACCCACGACTAAACCTACGAGTAAAAAAGTATCATTTTATGGGCTACATAATAAAGAATATTTCAGATATTTACAAATTAGAAACTATGCCTCTGCAAATATATATGAATTTAGAAATAGAAAAATAGAAATTTTAGATGAATGTTTGAATAAACATCCAAATATGGAAAAAATGATATCATATATATATAATATTTTATTGGAAAATGATACCCCATCAACAGAAATATACAGAGAGTCTTGGGAAAAGGAATTATGCCAAATAATAAGACCAGAAATATGGGATGAAAGTTTACAACATATACATTATTGTTCATTAAACGCTAAACATTCTCTTATACAGTTTAAAATATTACATAGATTACATTACTCTAAATCTAAATTACATAATATTTTTCCAAAGATATCTCCCATATGTGACAAATGTCAAATTTCAGAAGCAAATTTGACACACTCATTTACTAACTGCATAAAAATTGTAGAATATTGGAAGGAAATATTTAAAATAATTTCGACCGTTATCAATATAAATATAACCCCTGACCTGCGTTAATTATACTTGGAATAATTGAAACTGACCAATTAATAACAATGAATCAAAGAACTTTCATTGACTATGGTTTAATAATTGGGAAAAAATTAATATTAAAATTTTGGAAAGGCCCTACATTCCCAACAATCAAAATGTGGAATATAGAAATGTCGGAGACACTCCATTTGGAGAGATTGAGGCTTGTCCTTATGGATAGGTTAGATCTCTTCAGACGGATTTGGTCTCCATATATTGAATATTTACAGGGTCATAATGGTTCGGCGCGAGGACCTGACTGAGGCCTGGATATTTGAATGGATGAAGAAATACATATAATAAATCATGAATATATCTATAAGGACGGATTAATGACGAATATTTTATTCTCCATCAAACCTTTTCTTACTCTTTATTATTTTTCTTAACTTTTCTATTTTCTTATATCTATATAAAAAAATTAAAAAACAATATAGAAACACATTATCTTAATCTCTTAATATTAGTATGAATATAAATATTATTAGATTTATGAGAATATTATTAGTATTATTAGTATTTTTAGTATTTTATATTTTTAATTATATAAAATTATGTACTTTTAATGGTACAATAATTTTAAATTTAAATTTAGCGATAATATAAATATTGTTAACATTAGGAAGAAATAATGGAAATTATATAAGTTTTACTAACTTTTTGTATCAATAATATCATAAAATTTGGCCTTATACCTAAAAAATTAGAGATTAAATGAAAATTACTAATAGTATGAGTATAATGCTAATATTATAAATGTATTATTATTATTATTATGTATTTCTAGTTATATAAAATATACAACTTTGAAATTTATAATTAAGGATAATACAGTATAAATAATATTATCAGTATGAATCAATTATTAAGACTATGTATTTTTACTATTGAAATATAATGTACCTGGTTATTATTTTGTTTCTATAATAAATAAATTAAAAAAATAAAAATAAAAAGTAAAAAAGTATCATTTTTTTCCATGGCGACCGTGGCATTTTTTAACATATTGAAAAAACCGCCGCGACCTAGCTGAGGCCTCGAGCACGCGGAGACCACTCTCGAGCATGAAGGAGAGTTACGAAGACCTCCTACGACCTCGTGTCGACCATGCTGCGAGTATGAGTCGAGGGCAAACTTGGCAGAACTCGCGGATTAGGTCGCCCAAGTGGGACAGCCCCTTTAGACTTTACGATTCATTGCACTGATCACAAACTGAAGTAGAATTATACCTTGCTAGTATCAGGGATTGAAGTTACCCTCCAATTTGACAATAGACAATAGGTGCAGGAGTAGGCCATTCGCCCCTTTGAGCCAGCACCAGCATTCAATGTGATCATGGCTGATCATCCCCAATCAGTCCCCCGTTCCCTACTTCTCCCCATAATCCCCTGACTCTGCTATCTTTAAGAGCCCTATCTAGCTTGCTCTTGAAAGTATCCAGAGAAATGTTCTCCACTGCCCTCTGAGGCGGAGAATTCCACATTAACAACTCTCTATGAGATAAAACTGTGGCCCTTGGTTCTGGACTCCCCCAACATCGGGAATGTTTCCTGCCTCTAGCATGTCCCAACCCTCAACAATCAGAAATGTTTTAATAAGATCTCCTCTCATCCTTCTAAACACCAGAGTGTACAAGCCCAGCTGCTCTATTCTCTCAGCATATGACAGTCCCACCATCCCGGGAATTAACCTTGTAAACCTACGCTGCACTCCCTCAAAAGCAAGAATGTCCTTCCTCAAATTAGGGGAGCAAAACTGCACACAATACTCCAGGTGTGGTCTCACTAGGGCTCTGTACAACTGCAGAAGGACCTCTTTGCTCCTATACTTAGGGGAAAACAAATGGTTGGCACGGACTGGAAGGGCCGAGAGGGCCTGTTTCCGTGCTGTAATTGTTATATGGTTGTATGGTTATACTCAACTCCTCTTGTTATAAAGGCCAACATGTAACTAGTAGAGTGGATAAGGGAGAAGCAGTGGATGTGTTGTATCTGGACTTTCAGAAGGCTTTTGACAAGGTCCCACACAAGAGATTGGTATACAAACTTAAAGCACATGATATTGGTGGTTCAGTATTGATGTGGATAGAGAACTGGCTGGCAGACAGGAAGCAAAAAGTAGGAGTGAACGGGTACTTTTCAGGAAGGCAGATAGTGACAAGTGGGGTGCCGCAAGGCTCAGTGCTGGGACCCCAGCTATTTACAATTTACATTAATGATTTGGACGAGGGAATTAAATGCAACATCTCGAAGTTTGCAGATGACACAAAGCTGGGAGGCAGTGTTAGTTGAGAGGAGGCTGCTAGGAGGCTGCAGGATGACTTGGATAGACTGGGTTAGTGCGCTTGGCAGATGCAGTATAATGTGGATAAATGTGAGATTATCCACTTTGATGGCAAAAACAGGAAGGTAGACTATTATTTGAATTGTGACCAAATAGGAAAAGGGGAGATGCAGCGAGACCTGGGTGTCATGGTACACCAGTCATTGAAAGTAGGCATGCAGGTGCAGCAGGCTGTGAAGAAAGCAAATGGTATGTTGGCATTCATAGCAAAAGGATTTGAGTACAAGAGCAGGGAGGTTCTACTGCAGTTGTACAGGGTCTTGGTGAGGCCACACCTGGAGTATTGCGTACAGTTTTGGTCTCCTAATCTGAGGAAAGACATTCTTGCCATAGAGGGAGTACAGAGAAGGTTCACCAGACTGATTCCTGGGATGGCACGACTTCCATATGAAGAAAGACTAGATAGACTTGGCTTGCACTCGCTGGAATTTAGAAGATTGAGGGGTGATCTCATAGAGACTTACAAAATTCTTAAAGGGTTGGACAGGCTAGATGCAGGAAGATTGTTCCTGATGTTGGGGAAGTCCAGGACAAGGGGTCACAGTTTAAGGATAAACCATATAAACCATATAACAATTACAGCACGGAAACAGGCCCTCTCGGCCCTTCCAGTCCGTGCTGACCATTTGTTTTCCCCTAGTCCAATCTACCTGCACTCAGACCATACCACTCCATTCCCTTCACGTCCATATACCTATCCACTTTACTTTTAAATGTTAAAATCGATCCTGCCTCCACCACTTCTGCTGGAAATTCATTCCACACAGCCACCACCCTCTGAGTAAAGAAGTTCCCCCTCACGTTACCCTAAACTTCTGTCCCTTAATTCTCATGTCAATTAACATGGCCAATTTACCATGTACGTCCTATTTTGATTTGTCCTGCCAAGATGTAGCACTTCACACTTAACAGCATTAAACTCCATCTGCCATCTTTCAGCCCACTTTTCCAAATGGCCCAAATCTCTCTGTAGACTTTGAAAATCTACTTCATTATTCACAACACCACCTATCTTAGTATCATCAGCATACTTACTTATCCAATTTTCCACCCCATCATCCAGATCATTGATGTACATGACAAACAACAGTGGACCCAACACAGATCCCTGAGGCACCCCACTGGTCACCGGCTTCCAACCTGACAAACAGCCATCCACCATTACTCTCTGACATCTCCCATTCAACCATTGTTGAATCCATAGAAACATAGAAACATAGAAATTTGGTGCAGGAGCAGGCCATTCGGCCCGTCGAGCCTGCACCGCCATTCAATATGATCATGGCTGATGATCCAATTCAGTATCCTGTACCTGCCTTTTCTCCATACCCTCTGATCCCTTCAGCCACAAGGGCCACATCCAACTCCATCTTAAATATGGCCAACGAACTGTGGCAGAGAATTCCACAGATTCACCATTCTCTGTGTGAAAAATGATTTTCTCATCTCGGTCCTAAAAGACTTCCCCCTTATCCTTAAACTGTGATCCCTTGCCCTGGACTTCCCCAACATCGGGAACAATCTTAGAGAAGCCAATTAACCTGGACACATGCACGCCCTTGGAATGTGGAATGAAACCGGAGAATCCACTTGATCACAGGGTGAAGATGCCAACTTCATACAGACAGCCCCCACAGTCAGGATTGAACCCGGGTCTCTGGCGCAGGACTGCCAACATTGGGTGAGAGTTGGGAGTGAGAAATTGCGAGAGACCAAGCCCGACGGAGCGTAGCAACCGAGAGAGGTGGAGGGTGTAGGAAGGGGTTGTCACCCCCCCATTGGTACGGAGCCTTTGCATTTTTCTGCTAGGAATTGTGCAATCTGGTGCACACAGTAGCGAGTCTTTTAACTTACACTTGAATGCAATATTTATGCTTTAAATTGGATTAGCTATGAATAAGGTTAGGCTGAATTACATTCCCAATTTCATTCCACAGAAGAGCCAGGCTCTGATCAACAGGTGCAGCACATGAATGATCTTAGTGTATTCATGTATGGAAATCAGATTATAATCAAGCACTTGGCCCATGTTGACACACCTTGTATTACTCCTGATCCTGACTCCAGTTGCATACCTTCTCACATTCCTGAACCACCCTTACATCTGGCCCGCCAATCTGCTTTATGTGAGGGGTGGGGGGGAGAGGGAGAAGGGGGAAACTGTATTTCTCAGGCTCTACCTGGTCGGAGATGCGGCTTTATTCTGAGCCGTATCTTCGTCCCTTCCTCGCGGCCTACCAACGGGACAGGAGCGGCGTTTCCTGCTGGAACCGGCCAGAACTTCAGCTTCGTCAGCGGCACAGCGCTGAAGCACCATCGTGGAGTTGGCGATGCCTTACCCGGGTCGCCCTGTGGTAAGGTCCGGAGTGCTCAGACCGCCGACTCCTATATCGCGATGTAGGGGAGCTGTGGCGCTGACTTTTAAACAGAGCGGAGCCTGGGACCTCTCGTCAAGATCTCCAGTGTTGGAGATCCGACCGGTGCGGCCTGTGGACTTTGGGAGCCGCGGTCTCTGGCAGCAAGCGGCCGTTCCAGACGTTCCAAGCTGCTGAAGAGTGTTCGTTCCATCATCCGGCGAGAGAGACTGAAACATTGGGCCGCCGTTGCGGCGACTGTGGAGGCCTCAAATGGGCCTCGACTACGGGGTGAACAAGAGGAAGAGGACTGGACTTTGCCGCCTTCCCTCACAGTGAGAACCATTGGTGGGGGATGTTTTTAAGTTTTATGTTAAATTATTTTTCAATGTGTGCCTTACTTTTATTGGTGTGCAATTAAAGTGAGCAAATGGCAACTCAAATTTCACTGCATCAGAAATGGTGCATGTGACAATAAATGTCCTTTGTCTTTGTCCTATTCTACCCTGATCGTAGCTGCTTGCCTGCTTAGGTTCCCAGTGCTGAACACTCACATTGTCCCAGCTTTGACTGCACACCTAGTATTATTCCAGACCTTGACTCTGAATGCACACTTGGCCTTGCTCCTAGCCCCTCTGCACTGACAATATATCTGGCCCACACATAAAGCCCCATATCTGACCTCTGGACTTAACCTATTACGTTCAAGTCCACTGGTGCTTATCTAATGCTGTAATCTTTTATGGGGCACTTCATGGACCAAATTATGTATAATAAAATTTGCTACATCCATTGGCTTCCTTGTTATCTAACATGCAAAGTTATTTTGTCAATAAAGTCATCAATTGGTTGAACTCAATTTCTCATCCATAAAATTATATTCACTCATTGCATAAGTATTCTGATACAATTTCCTTCATTTTCCAAACAAACTGTCCTGAAGTCATTTTCACCCCCAATATTTTCAGTATTTTGCTGTCTTCCTCTCAGCTGGGACTTTTCCGAAATGTAAAGTCCAATAACAATATATATTTAAGCAATAATATTCAATTTAATGTGATCTTGAGAGTACATAATATTTTCTGTGGTATTCATAACACAACATTGATAAAAATATCTTTGTTTTGCTTGCACCTACCAACATGCACACGTCCATCTATATTACCAAAAGTCTGATCTTGACCGCTTTTGGCTCGCTGTGCTGTGATTTCCGAGAGAACGTCATTTTTGGCCAGCTCGCACAGAGCCCCCCTCTGCCTTCCTGGACCAGAGGATTTTTCCCATCGATGTTATGAAACTGCACTTGAATTTGGTGGCCTTGCACCCTGCTTGAAATGGAATTTCAAAGAATAGCTATGAGTCAACTGCCAGCCCACCAGCCGTGAGCTGCCAGCATATCAGGCTTGAGGGACTGAGCTGCCACCCCAAGAACGCATATCAGCGCTCCAGAAAGACCCCCACAGGCCACCAATATTGGAATTGGTGGAGAGATGGAATATTGCGTCGGGGAACCTGCCCTACCGTGTGAACATGGGACCCAACTTTTAGTAGTATATTACTAAAAGTCTGATCTTGACCAGTTTTGGCTTGCTGTGCTGTGATTTCCTGAGAGAACACCGCCACCTACGGCCGTCATTTTTGGCCAACTCGCACAGAGCCCCCCCTCCGCCTTCCTGGACCAGAGGATTTTTCCCATGGATGAAAAATCAGAGATATATTAATGTTTTTAACAAATTCCTCATTCTCTCTGCTGCCCCTGCTGGAGGGAGGGGAGGGACTATAAAACCAGGAAGTGGTGTGCCTCACTCAGTCTCTGCAAGGTGGAGGAATCAGAGGGTCACGTCTCCATGAGCTCTGAGGAGCACTGGACACATGACTACTCAACTGTGAGTGCCCCTAATGTGGTTTGAAAATGAAAATATGGTTGTTTTGAAGTAAAAAGGCACTGCCTACAAATGTTTGTTTGGGTGCTTTGGCTTGAAGTTAAAAGGCACTACTGCAAATAGTGGCTTGGGTGCTTTGCTTTGAAGTGAAAAGGCACTACTGCAAATGGTGGCTTGGGTGCTTTGCCTTGAAGTGAAAAGGCATGACTGCAAATGGTGGCTCTAGGGCTTTGGCGAAGTGAAAAGGCACCTCTGCAAATGGTGGCTCGGGTGCTTTGGCTAACATCCTGTTTGCACAATATATTGATTTTAGATAAAACGCTACTACTTACGGCTGCGATATTTGGCCATCTTACTCAGTCCCCCTCCACTCACCAGGTGCAGAGGATTCTTCCCATCAATGAAAAATAAAGGTGTTATTAGTGTTTAAAAAACTGTTGAGAATCTGTCGCCTGTCATGAAGGCCACTCCTTTTCCGGTGGGAGGGGTTATAAATCCCTGAATTGAGGGTGTGGCTCAGTCTCTGCATGATGGGGGAGGGAGAAGTCATGACTCTGTCTGAGCTGTGATTAATTGAACACACTGAATGTCTACTGAACTGCGTGTTTGGGGTTTTGTGTGGTTTTATGAT
This sequence comes from Okamejei kenojei, assembly GCA_035221665.1. Lineage (NCBI taxonomy): Eukaryota > Metazoa > Chordata > Chondrichthyes > Rajiformes > Rajidae > Okamejei > Okamejei kenojei. Next base: position 96,504,861 of record CM069138.1, read on the forward strand.
GGTTTCACCCGCTTGAAATGATATGAAACTGAATTTGAATGTGGTGGCCTTGCACCCTGCTTGAAGTGGTATGAAACTGCACTTGAATTTGTTGGCCTTGGATCCAGCTAGAAGTGTTATGAAACTGCACTTGAATTTGGTGGCCTTGGATCCAGCTAGAAGTGTTATGAAACTGCACTTGAATTTGGTGGCCTTGCACCCTGCTTGAAATGGAATTTCAAAGAATAGCTATGAGTCAACTGCCAGCCCACCAGCCGTGAGTGAGCTGCCAGCACAACATGCTTGAGCTGCCACCCCAAGAACCCATAGCAGCGCTCCAGAAAGCCCCCCCACAGGCCACCAATAGAGGCCCACAGGAGCCGTTGGAAGAGGAGGAGGAGGGGGAGCAGCAACACCCGACCGGTAAGGTTTAAAATCAAGCGCGGGGCTTGTTTTTTTCAGAGGCCCACAGGAGCCGTTGGAAGAGGAGGGGGAGGAGCGACACCTGACCAGTAAGGTTTAAAATCAAGCGCGGGGCTTGTTTTTTTCAGAGGCCCACAGGAGCCGTTGGAAGAGGAGGAGGAGGGGGAGGAACGACAGGTAAGGTTTAAAATCAAGCCGGGGCTTGTTTTTTTTTTTTTTTTTTTTTAAGGCCCACAGGAATCCATAACATTCCATTTGGAGAAGTGGGTTTTTTTTTTTTTTTTTGAGGAAGCCGCCTGGAAAATAGGTACTCGGGTTTGAGTACGATTGGAGGGGACAGCCTAGCTGGGGGCAGCAACAGCGGCCGGGCCTCCGGCACAGAGACCGGCCCAGTAGCAAAAAGAGGAGGGCAATTGTAATAGGGGACTCTATAGTTAGGGGGTCGGATAGGCGATTCTGTGGACGCAGTCGGGAGACCCGGATGGTAGTTTGCCTCCCTGGTGCCAGGGTCTCGCATGTGTCAGAACGTGTCCAAAAGATTCTGATAAGGGAGGGTGAGGAGCCTGATGTTGTGGTACACATAGGTACCAATGACATAGGCAGAAAAAGTGATGAGGTCCTGAAGGGAGAATTTAGGGAGTTGGGGGGAAAGTTAAGGAGAAGGACCAAAAGGGTAACGATTTCAGGATTACTGCCTGTGCTGCGTGACAGTGAGAGTAGGAATGAAATGAGGTGGAGGATAAATGCGTGGCTGAGGGACTGGTGCAGTGGGCAGGGATTCAAGTTCCTTGATCACTGGGACCTCTTTTGGGGAAAGCATGATTTGTACACAAAGGACGGGTTGCACTTGAACCCGAGGGGGACCAATATCCTGGCAGGGAGATTTGCAAAGGCTACTGGGGAGACTTTAAACTAGAAAGGCTGGGGGGAGGGACTCGGGTAGAGGGGGCTAGGGGTCAGGGTGTGGGGCAAGAGGCAGAGAAGGGAAGCACTCGGATCCAAAATGTAGGCGAGAAAGATGAAAAAGATAATAGACAGAGAATAAGGGATGGTGGGTTTCTAAAATGTGTATATTTTAATGTAAGTAAGGTGGATGAACTTAGAGCCAGGATTGACACCTGGAAATATGATGTTGTGGCAATCAGTGAAACATGGTTGCAGGAGGGCTGTGATTGGAAACTAAATATTCCAGGATTTCGTTGCTTCAGGTGTGATAGAATTGGAGGGACCAGAGGGGAGGTGTTGCATTGCTTGTCAGAGAAGATATTACAGCAGTGCTTTGGCAGGATAGATTAGAGGGCTCGTCTAGGGAGGCTATTTGGGTGGAACTGAGAAGTGGGAACGGTGTAGCAACACTTTTAGGGGTGTATTATAGACCGCCAAATGGGGAGCGTGAATTGGAAGAGCAAATATGTAAGGAGATAGCAGATATTAGTAGTAAGCACAAGGTAGTGATTGTGGGAGATTTCAATTTTCCAAAAATAGACTGGGAAACACATTCTGTAAATGGGCTGGATGGTTTGGAGTGTGTAAAATGTGTGCAGGATAGTTGTTTGCAGCATTACATAGAGGTATCGACCAGAGAAGGGGCAGTGCTGGACCTCCTGTTAGGAAATGAGGCAGGTCAGGTGACGGAGGTATGCGTTGGTGAGCACTTCGGGACCAGTGATCACAATACTATTAGTTTCAATATAATTATGGAGAGAGTCAGAACTGGACCTAGGGTGGAGATTTTTGATTGGAGAAAGGCTAACTTTGAGGGAATGCGAAAGGATTTTAAAGGAGTGAATTGGGACACTTTGTTTCATGGGAAGGATGTAGAAGAGAAATGGAGGACATTAAAAGGGGAAATTGTAAGAGTACAGAATCTTTATGTCCCTGTTAGGTTGAAAGGAAATAGTAAAAATTGGAAAGAGCCATGGTTTTCAAGGGAAATTGGACACTTGTTTCGAAAAAAGAGAGATATCTACAATAATTATAGGAGGCATGGAGTAAATGAGGTGCTAGAGGAGTATAAAGAAGGTATTTATTTTCTTCGGTATTCACCAAGGAGAAGGATATTGAACTCTGTGAGTTAAGGGGAAAAAGTAGAGTAGCTATGGAAACTATGAGATTCAAAGAGGAGGAAGTACTGACACTTTTGAAAAATATAAAAGTGGAGAAGTCTCCAGGTCCTGACAGGATATTCCTAGGACATTGAGGGAAGTTAGTGTAGAAATAGCAGGAGCTATGACAGAAATATTTCAAATGTCATTAGAAACGGGAATAGTGCCGGAGGATTGGCGTACTGCGCATGTTGTTCCATTGTTTAAAAAGGGTTCAAAGAATAAACCTAGCAATTATAGACCTATTAGTTTGACGTCAGTGGTGGGCAAATTAACGGAAAGGATACTTAGAGATAATATATATAAGCATCTGGATAAACAGGGTTTGATCAGGAACAGTCAACATGGATTTGTGCCTGGAAGGTCATGTTTGACAAACCTTGAATTTTTTGAAGCGGTAACTAGGGAAATTGATGAGGGTAAAGCAGTGGATGTTGTCTATATGGATTTCAGTAAGGCCTTTGACAAGGTTCCCCATGGAAGGTTGGTTAAGAAGGTTCAATCTTTGGGTCTTAATGGCGGAGTAGCAAGATGGATTCAACAGTGGCTGAATGGGAGATGTCAGAGAGTAATGGTGGATGGCTGTTTGTCAGGTTGGAAGCCGGTGACCAGTGGGGTGCCTCAGGGATCTGTGTTGGGTCCACTGTTGTTTGTCATGTACATCAATGATTGGAAAAGTGGGCTGAAAGATGGCAGATGGAGTTTAATGCTGTTAAATGTGAAGTGCTACATCTTGGCAGGACAAATCAAAATAGGACGTACATGGTAAATGGTAGGGAATTGAGGAATGCTGTGGAACAGAGGGATCTAAGAATAACTGTGCATAGTTCCCTGAAGGTGGAATCGCATGTAGATAGGGTGGTAAAGAAAGCCTTTGGTGTGCTGGCCTTTATAAATCAGAGCATTGAATATAGGAGTAGGGAAGTAATGTTAAAATTGTACAAGGCATTGGTAAGACCAATTCTGGAGTATGGTGTACAATTTTGGTCGCCTAGTTGTCAACAAAATAGAGAGAGTACAGAGGAGATTTACTAGAATGTTGCCAGGGTTCCAGCAACTATGTTACAGAGAAAGGTTGAACAAGTTAGGTCTTTATTCTTTGGAGCGCAGAAGGTTAAGGGGGGACGATTGAGGTCTTTAAAATGATGAAAGAGATAGACAGAGTTGACGTGGATAGGTTTTTCCCATTGAGGGTAGGGAAGATTCAAACAAGAGGGCATGACATGAGAATTAAGGGACAGAAGTTTTGGGGTAACGTGAGGGGGAACTTCTTTACTCAGAGGGTGGTGGCTGTGTGGAATGAGCTTCCAGCAGAAGTGGTGGAGGCAGGATCGATTTTAACATTTAAGAGTAAAGTGGATAGGTATATGGACGTGAAGGGAATCGAGGGGTATGGTCTGAGTGCAGGTAGATGGGACTAGGGGAAAACAAATGGTCGGCACGGACTGGAAGGGCCGAGAGGGCCTGTTTCCTAGCAATTCCTAGCAGCAGTGATTTATTGATAAAACCAGTAACCAAAGAAATATTGGAATTGGTGAAGAGGTGGAATATTGCCTCGGGGGACCAGCCCTCCCATGGGACCCAACGGGTCCCACTTAGCCCAGTATATATATATATATATATATACACACATACATATTTACACACACACACACACACACAGTGGCTTGCAAAAGTATTCATACCCATTGAACTGTTCCACATTTTGTCACATTACAACCACAAATGTAAATGTATTTTATTGGGATTTTATGTGATAGACCAACACAGAGTGGCGCATAATTGTGAAGTGGAAGGAAAATGATACATGGTTTTTAAATTTTTTTACAAATAAAAAACTGAAAAGTGTGGCGTGCAAACGTATTCAGCCCCCTTTACTCTGATACCCCTAAATAAAATCCAGTGCAACCAATTGCCTTCAGAAGTCATCTAATTAGTAAATAGAGTCCACTTGTGTGTAATCTAATCTCAGTATAAATACAGCTGTTCTGTGAAGGCCTCAGAGGTTTGTTAGAGAGCATTAGTGAACAAACAATGTTCCTTGGGCATCATGGAGCCCAAGGAACACACCAGACAGTTCAGGGATAAAGTTGTGGAGAGGTTTAAAGCAGGGTTAGGTTATAAAAAAATATCCCAAGCTTTGAACATCTCACGGAGTACATCAACGAAAATGGAAAGAGTAAGACACAACTGCAAACCTACCAAGACATGGCCGTCCACCTAAACTGACAGGCTGGGCAAGGAGAGCATTGATCAGATAAGCGGCCAAGAGACCCATGGTAACTCTGGAGGAGCTGCAGAGATCCACAGCTCAGGTGAGAGAATCTGTCCACAGGACAACTATTAGTCGTGCACTCCACAAATTGGGCCTTTATGGAAGAGTGGCAAGAAGAAAGCCATTGATGAAACAAAGCCATAAGAAGTCCCGCTTGCAGTTCGCCACAAGCCATGTGGGGGACACAGCAAACATGCGGAGGAAGGTGCTCTGGTCTGATGAGACCAAAATTGAAGTTTTTGGCCTAAATGCAAAACGCTATGTGTGGGGGAAAACTAACACTGCACATCACCCTGAACACACCATCCCCACTGTGAAACATGGTGGTGGCAGCATCATGCTGTGGGGATGCTTTTCTTCAGCAGGGACAGGGAAGCTGGTCAGAGTTGATGGGAAGATGGATGGAGCCAAATACAGGGCAATCTTGGAAGAAAACCTATTAGAGTCTGCAAAAGACTTGAGACTGGGGCAGAGGTTCACCTTCCAGCAGGACAACAACCCTAAACATACAACCTACAATGGAATGGTTTAGATCAAAGCATATTCATGTGTTAGAATGGCCCAGTCAATGTCCAGACCTAAATCTAATTGAGAATCTCTGGCAAGACTTGAAAATTGCTGTTCACAGACGCTCTCCATCCAATCTGACTGAGCTTGAGCTATTTTGCAAAGAAGAATGGGCAAAAATTTCAGTCTCTAGATGTGCAAAGATGGTAGAGACATACCCCAAAAGACTTGCAGCTGTAATTGCAGCAAAATGTGGTTCTACAAAGTATTGACTCAGGGGGGCTGAATACCTTTGCCTGAATATTTCAGACAATGATAGCCCCACCGCCTTGTTTACCCCAAGGAACAAAATTCCCAACTTATATACAATAATAAATAAATCATCATTTGCACAATGTTGTGTGGGTAACGGGAGGTTCTCATTCTTCCTCGAGTAACCGGTGTTGGGAAAACAGACGTTGCGGCATGTTCTGGATGTCAAATAGCGTTGGAACTGCTTTGCAATTTAGCCTGTTATTGGTCTGCCTGTTGGAAAACTGGTCAAGTTCAGTGTTCAGAACAAAGACGGCAGATGGTTGACAAGTACACCAGAGTTTAGTGGAGGAGATCTTGTCCACGAGTATTTTGGACCCGCTGTCGACATCTGAAATTACAGAAAATCTCATATAGGATTCACTAAGAAGGAAAAAAATGTAGTTATAACTAGATATCTGCAGAATGGATGATATTTAATTTATGTGCAATTGTTCAGTTGTGGGGACAGACTTGTATAAAAATGCACTAGTGTGTGTGTGTGTGTGTGTGTGTGTGTGTGTGTGTGTGTGCGCCGCCGTGCTCCCCGACTCGAATCTGAGGCTAAAATCTCGTGATGGGCCTGATGTGTCTCTCTCCCCATCTCTCGCTGCCCCTTCTCTCTCTCTCTCTCCCTCTCTCCCTACGGACCATATTTTGGAGACTCCTACCGTACAGAAACAAAAACAAAAATGTACAGAAGAACAAAAATTGCTGACTTTATTATTGTGGTAAGTTTAGATCTATTAAAAAAAAACTAGAAACTTTCCAATGCACCAACAAACCTAGGTTCCCAATGAGTGTTGATAGGGGCACAAAAAATACCATTTTCAGGACAGAATAATGTCGACAGAAAACAATAATATTTCCTCACCTTTCTTTGTTGTTGGGGAACCTGAAGAAAGACAGATTGAGTTGTCAACATCGGCGATTAGAGCAATTTACACCAAGCTGCAGATGAGGACGCCATGACAGTGTGAGGGCAGTCCGGTAAACTGCCGTCGACAATCACACACGTTATACTATGCTTTTTTCGCTGAGTGGCGCATTTTGCTCCTCTAGTACCTTTGGTTTGCGGGTTCGAGATGTGCTTTCCCAGCCTCACATGCTGCTTCCTGTCTGTCAGGAAGTTGGTGATCCACCGACAGAGGGGTTCAGGCACAGTCAATTCGGAAAGTTTGGAGTGTAGTAGCTCTGGCACAATGGTGTTGACAATAGTGGAGATTTTGAAGCAGGCAGGGACCGTACATATTTGCAGGGACTGGTTAAAAATCTCTCTGGCGCCAGTTGTTTGGCACAGAGATTGGGAGTAGAGGGGGAAACATTGTCAGGTCCTGGAGATTTCCGGCTTTTCTGTCTTCTGAAAAGCCTCTCCACCTCCTCTTTTTTTTATTTGTTGATGAAGTGATGTTGTTCAGCAAGGAGGCTGTGGGTAATTGGGTGTGAAGTGGTGATTGGAGAGGGGTGTAGAAGGACCCAGTCTTTGCAGACTGAGGTCAGGCTGTGAGTGGGTGTGAAGTGTTGGTTGGGGCGGGAAAGGGTCCAGACTTTTCATACTGCAGTCTTGCCTTAAGTAGGTGTGAAGTGGTGAATGGGGAGGAGTGTTTGTTGGGGAGGGTTACGTTTCTGATTTTCAAACCTGCAGTAAATCTCATTAATTTCGTTGATCAGCTGACAATTGTCCAAAGAGCGGGGGGCTTTCCTCTTAAAGCTGGTAATTTCTTGCAAGCCCTTCCAAACTGAAGAAGAGTCACTAGCTGAGAACTTGCTTCTCAACTTCTCAGAGTACCTTTCCTTGGCAGCTCTGATTCCTCTTCTTAGATCTTTATCGATTAGGCTATCTTTTAACCCTTTAACGATTAGGCTATTGGCTTAACGCATATTTGCCCCCCCCCCCCCCCCCCCGATCTCGAAATGGAAATGTTACGCCTGTATATAATGATCCCATTCAAATGTATCTATATACTTGTGTGTATACTAAAACTGTGTGTGTGGCTGCCGGTTTCTGCCGGCTGCCGGCTGGCTGTCACATTTTCGCCCTGCTCCGCCAAAACAGGACGCTCAAACACTGCCATTTTTTCCTTTTTTTTTTTGAATATATATTTTTTTATTAGAGTATTTAGACAGTGGATTAGCAAACATATTATGATAGAAATATTTTATGTTCAACATGCATACATTATTAATATTATCAGTTGTATCATTTTGACTCTAATAGTTTTTTTTTAGAGAACAGTAAGAAAAATAGAATAATAATCTATATCAAAGAAGAAAATCATAAAGAAAGGAATAATTTACTATTAATACATCGTAGGAGATAAGATCAAAGAATATAAGATATAACATAGAAACATAGAAACATAGAAATTAGGTGCAGGAGTAGGCCATTCAGCCCTTCGAGCCTGCACCGCCATTCAATATGATCATGGCTGATCATTCAACTCAGTATCCCGTACCTGCCTTCTCTCCATACCCTCTGATCCCCTTAGCCACAAGGGCCACATCCAACTCACTCTTAAATATAGCCAATGAACTGGCCTCAACTACCCTCTGTGGCAGAGAGTTCCAGAGACTCACCACTCTCTGTGTGAAGAAAGTCTTTCTCATCTCGGTCTTAAAGGATTTCCCCCTTATCCTTAAGCTGTGACCCCTTGTCCTGGACTTCCCCAACATCGGAACAATCTTCCTGCATCTAGCCTGTCCAACCCCTTAAGAATTTTGTAAGTTTCTATAAGATCCCCTCTTAATCTCCTAAATTCCAGAGAGTATAAACCGAGTCTATCCAGTCTTTCTCCATAAGACAGTCCTGACATCCCAGGAATCAGTCTGGTGAACCTTCTCTGCACTCCCTCTATGGCAATAATGTCCTTCCTCAGATTTGGAGACCAAAACTGCACGCAATACTCCAGGTGTGGTCTCACCAAGACCCTGTACAACTGAAGTAGAACCTCCCTGCTCCTGTACTCAAATCCTTTTGCTATGAAAGCTAACATACCATTCGCTTTTTTCACTGCCTGCTGCACCTGCATGCCTACTTTCAATGACTGGTGTACCATGACACCCAGGTCTCGCTGCATCTCCCCTTTTCCTAATCGGCCACCATTTAAATAATAGTCTGCTTTCCTGTTTTTGCCACCAAAGTGGATAACCTCACATTTATCCACATTATACTGCATCTGCCAAACATTTGCCCACTCACCCAGCCTATCCAAGTCACCTTGCAGTCTCCTAGCATCCTCCTCACAGCGAACACTGCCCCCTAGCTTAGTGTCATCCGCAAACTTGGAGATATTGCCTTCAATTCCCTCATCCAGATCATTAATATATATTGTAAATAGCTGGGGTCCCAGCACTGAGCCCTGCGGTACCCCACTAGTTACTGCCTGCCATTGTGAAAAGGACCCGTTTACTCCTACTCTTTGCTTCCTGTTTGCCAGCCAGTTCTCTATCCACATCAATACTGAACCCCTAATACCTTTAAGTTTGTATACTAATCTCTTATGTGGGACCTTGTCGAACGCCTTCTGGAAGTCCAGATATACCACATCCACTGGTTCTCCCTTATCCACGCTACTAGTTACATCCTCGAAAAATTCCACAAGATTCGTCAGACATGATTTACCTTTTGTAAATCCATGCTGACTTTGTCCAATGATTTCACCACTTTCCAAATGTGCTGCTATCCCATCTTTAATAACTGACTCTAGCAGTTTCCCCACTACCGATGTTAGACTAACTGGTCTGTAATTCCCCGTTTTCTCTCTCCCTCCCTTCTTAAAAAGAGGGGTTACATTTGCTACCCGCCAATCCTCAGGAACTACTCCAGAATCTAAAGAGTTTTGAAAGATTATCACTAATGCATCCACTATTTCCTGAGCTACTTCCTTAAGTACTCTGGGATGCAGCCTATCTGGCCCTGGGGATTTATCGGCCTTTAATCTATTCAATTTACCCAACACCACTTCCCGACTGACCTGGATTTCACTCAATTCCTCCTTTGACCCACAGTCCCCTGCTATTTCAGGCAGATTATTTATGTCTTCCTTAGTGAAGACGGAACCAAAGTAGTTATTCAATTGGTCCGCCATATCCTTGTTCCCCATGATCAACTCACCTGTTTCTGACTGCAAGGGACCTACATTTGTTTTAACTAACCTCTTTCTCTTCACATATCTATAAAAAACTTTTGCAGTCAGTTTTTATGTTCCCTGCCAGTTTTCTTTCATAATCTATTTTTCCTTTCCTAATTAAGCCCTTTGTCCTCCTCTGCTGGTCTCTGAATTTCTCCCAGTCCTCTGGTATGCTGCTTTTTCTGGCTACTTTGTACGCATCATCCTTTGCTTTGATACTATCCCTGATTTCCCTTGTTATCCACGGATGCACTACCTTCCCCGATTTATTCTTTTGCCAAACTGGGATGAACAATTTTTGTAGTTCATCCATGCAGTCTTTAAATGTCTTCCATTGTATATCCACCGTCAACCCTTTTAGAATTAATTGCCAGTCAATTGCCAGGAATAACCATCTATTCCTAAATCCAAGTTTCAGTTAGGGTTCCCTGCCGAACCATTCTACCCTTTTAAGTAATCAATGAAAGAAGACCATGTTCTAACAAAAACTTCTTGTTTGTCCAATAAGGCAAATCTGATTCTTTCCAGGTGTAGGGTCTCTGACATTTCCGTAATCCACATTTTAATTGTGGGGGATATAGGGCCTTTCCAAAATTTTAATATTAATTTCTTCCCAATTATTATACTGTAGTCTAGGAAATTTCTTTGGCTTGTTGTAAGAGTTTGTTCTGATGTTCCAAGTATTATTAATTTTGGGTCCGGATCCAGTTTAGTATTAATAACTTCAGAAGTTATTTTAAAAATCTCAGTCCAGAAATTCTTAATTTTTATACAATTTGCAAAAGTATGTGTTAAATTTGCCTCTAGATGTTGACATTTATCGCAGGTAGACGATATTTGTGGGAAGATTCTATTTAGTTTAACTTTGGAATAATGTAATCTATGTAAAACTTTAAATTGTATTAGAGCATGTCTGGAATTTAGCGAGCATTGATGTATGTATTGTAAACTTTTATCCCATAAATCTTTTGTTATAGATTGATTTATTTCATTTTTCCATGTGTGTCTATATGATTCCGTTGATGGTATCTCACTATCTAAAAGGGTGTTGTAAATATGTTATTAATTTTTCTGTATTAGGATGTTTATTCAGACATTCATCTAAGATTTCTGGTTCCCTATTCCAATAATCTTGTGTATTTGACCTAACATAATCTCTGAGTTGCAAGTATCAAAAAAAATTATTTGAGTGTAACCCATAAATCTGTTGCAGTTCTTGAAATGAGAGATAAATGCCTTTTTTGTAAAGGTGTTCCACCCTTTTGATTCCATAGTTTTTCCATTGTATAAAGCCTTTATCTAGTATGGAAGGTTTGAATAAGGGATTATTTACAATAGGGAGGTAGAGTGGTATATTGTCCAGTTTTAGAGCCTTTTTAAGTTGTTTCCAGATTCGTATACCACTATATATTATAGGGTTTTCCCCATAAGTTTTTTTTGTGCAATTTTGTCGGTGCACATATAATCGAACCGATTTCAAAAGGTAGACAGTCCTCCTTTTCCATCCTTAACCATTCTGGTTGTTGATCCATTTCTTCCAGCCAAAAATTCATGTTTTTAATATAAACTGCCCAGAAATAGAACAAAAAGTTTGGTAGAGCTAAACCTCCATTAATCTTTATTTTACATAAATGTTTTTTATTTATTCTATGATTCTTGTAACAGTGGAGTCCATTAAAAAAAAAAAAGATTTTGGAATATGTATCGGGATGGATTGAAATAGGTACAATAATTGCGGTAGAAAAATCATTTTTATAGCATTAATTCAGATGAACATTGAGATAGGAAGTGTTTTCCAGTATTGAATATTCTTATTTAGTTTATTCATTAAAGGTGGAAAATTTGATTTAAATAAAGAGCTTAGTTACATAACCCTTAGTTACATAAATACCTAAATATTTAAATTTTTCGTCAACTATTTTAAAAGGTGATTGTTGTAGTACATGTATATTATGATCCGTTATTGACATGATTTCGCTTTTATTCCAATTAATTCTATATCCTGAGAAATGACCAAATTGAGTTATTAGATTTAATAAATTTGGAATGCTTATTTCCGGCTTTGTAATATATATTAGTACATCATCTGCATATAGAGAAATTTTATTCGTTGTATCTTTAGTATTGTACCCATGTATTTCTGGATTAGATCTGACATTTTCTGCAAGCGGTTCAATTGCTAAAGCGAATAATAATGGAGATAACGAACATCCTTGTCTACAACCTCTGGAGAGATTAAATTTAGTTGATAACATTTGATTTGTTAGTATTCTAGCTGTTGGGTTAGAATATAACAATTTAACCCATGCGCAGTACTTCTCTCCCAATTGAAATTTTTCCATCACTGAAAATAAATATGGCCATGCTACTTGATCAAAGGCTTTTTCAGCATCTAGCGATATAATTGCTAGATCTTCATTAGCAATTGTGTTTGAATTACTAATTGAGGCCCACAGGAGCCGTTGGAAGAGAAGGAGGGGGAGGAGCGACACCCGACCGGTAAGGTTAAAAATCAAGCGCGGGCTTGTTTTTTTCAGAGGTCCACAGGAGCCGTTGGAAGAGAAGGAGGGGGAGGAGTGACACCCGACCGGTAAGGTTAAAAATCAAGCACGGGGCTTGTTTTTTCAGAGGCCCACAGGAGCCGTTGGAAGAGAAGGAGGGGGAGGAGCGACACCCGACCGGTAAGGTTAAAAATCAAGCGCGGGGCTTGTTTTTTCAGAGGCCCACAGGAGCCGTTGGAAGAGAAGGAGGGGGAGGAGCGACACCCGACCGGTAAGGTTAAAAATCAAGCGCGGGGCTTGTTTTTTCAGAGGTCCACAGGAGCCGTTGGAAGAGAAGGAGGGGGAGGAGTGACACCCGACCGGTAAGGTTAAAAATCAAGCACGGGGCTTGTTTTTTTCAGAGGCCCACAGGAGCCGTTGGAAGAGAAGGAGGGGGAGGAGCGACACCCGACCGGTAAGGTTAAAAATCAAGCGCGGGGCTTGTTTTTTCAGAGGCCCACAGGAGCCGTTGGAAGAGAAGGAGGGGGAGGAGCGACACCCGACCGGTAAGGTTAAAAATCAAGCGCGGGGCTTGTTTTTTCAGAGGCCCACAGGAGCTTACCGAAATCCATAACATTCCATTTGGAGAAGTGGGTTGTTTTTTTTTTTGAGGAAGCCGATGATTGGTGGGAAGTGGACCAGGGTAAGCAGCTGATTGGCAGTCAGATCCCAGCAGTTTGTTGTGTATTTTATATTGTATCCTGTGTAAGGGGGGCAGTATGAAGGCCAGGGCAGTGTACTGTTCTGGATGTCAGATGTGGGAGGTCAGGGAATCTGATAGCCCTCCAGACATCCACATCTGCGCCAGGTGTGTTGAGATGGGGCTCCTAAAGGACTGTGTTAGGAACCTGGAGCAGCAGCTCGATGACCACCGTCTGGTCAGGGAGAGTGAGGAGGTAATAGAGAGGAGCTACAGGGAGGTAGTCACTCCCAAACCACAGGAGGCAGACAAGTGGGTCACAGTTAGGAAGGGCAAGGGGCAGAGGCAGGGGCTAGAGAGTACCCCTGTGACCGTACACCTGGAAAATAGGTACTCGGGTTTGAGTACGATTGGAGGGGACAGCCTAGCTGGGGGCAGCAACAGCGGCCGGGCCTCCGGCACAGAGACCGGCCCTGATGCTCAGAAGAGGAGGGCAATTGTAATAGGGGACTCTATAGTTAGGGGGTCGGATAGGCGATTCTGTGGACGCAGTCGGGAGACCCGGATGGTAGTTTGCCTCCCTGGTGCCAGGGTCTCGCATGTGTCAGAACGTGTCCAAAATATTCTGATAAGGGAGGGAGAGGAGCCTGATGTTGTGGTACACATAGGTACCAATGACATAGGCAGAAAAAGTGACGAGGTCCTGAAGGGAGAATTTAGGGAGTTGGGGGGAAAGTTAAGGAGAAGAACCAAAAGGGTAACAATTTCAGGATTACTGCCTGTGCCGCATGACAGTGATAGTAGGAATGAAATGAGGTGGAGGATAAATGCGTGGCTGAGGGACTGGTGCAGTGGGCAGGGATTCAAGTTCCTTGATCACTGGGACCTCTTTTGGGGAAGGCATGATCTGTACACAAAGGACGGGTTGCACTTGAGCCTGAGGGGGACCAATATCCTGGCAGGGAGATTTGCAAAGGCTACTGGGGAGACTTTAAACTAGAAAGGCTGGGGGGAGGGACTCGGGTAGAGGGGGCTAGGGGTCAGGGTGTGGGGCAAGAGGCAGAGAAGGGAAGCACTTGGATCCAAAATGTAGGCGAGAAAGATGAAAAAGATAATAGACAGAGAATAAGGGATGGTGGGTTTCTAAAATGTGTATTATTTTAATGCTAGGAGCATTGTAAGTAAGGTGGACGAACTTAGAGCCTGGATTGACACCTGGAAATATGATGTTGTGGCAATCAGTGAAACGTGGTTGCAGGAGGGCTGTGATTGGAAACTAAATATTCCAGGATTTTCGTTGCTTCAGGTGTGATAGAATTGGAGGGACCAGAGGGGGAGGTGTTGCATTGCTTGTCAGAGAAGATATTACAGCAGTGCTTTGGCAGGATAGATTAGAGGGCTCGTCTAGGGAGGCTATTTGGGTGGAACTGAGAAGTGGGAACGGTGTAGCAACACTTTTAGGGGTGTATTATAGACCGCCAAATGGGGAGCGTGAATTGGAAGAGCAAATATGTAAGGAGATAGCAGATATTAGTAGTAAGCACAAGGTAGTGATTGTGGGAGATTTCAATTTTCCAAAAATAGACTGGGAAAACACATTCTGTAAATGGGCTGGATGGTTTGGAGTTTGTAAAATGTGTGCAGGATAGTTTTTTGCAGCAGTACATAGAGGTATCGACCAGAGAAGGGGCAGTGCTGGACCTCCTGTTAGGAAATGAGGCAGGTCAGGTGACGGAGGTATGCGTTGGTGAGCACTTCGGGACCAGTGATCACAATACCATTGGTTTCAATATAATTATGGAGAGAGTCAGAACTAGACCTAGGGTGGAGATTTTTGATTGGAGAAAGGCTAACTTTGAGGGAATGCGTAAGGATTTTAAAGGAGTGAATTGGGACACTTTGTTTCATGGGAAGGATGTAGAAGAGAAATGGACAGTTAAAGGGGAAATTGTAAGAGTACAGAATCTTTATGTCCCTGTTAGGTTGAAAGGAAATAGTAAAAATTGGAAAGAGCCATGGTTTTCAAGGGAAATTGGACACGTTTCGAAAAAAGAGAGATATCTACAATAATTATAGGAGGCATGGAGTAAATGAGGTGCTAGAGGAGTATAAAGAATGTAAAAAGAATCTTAAGAAAGAAATTAGGAAGGCTAAAAGAAGATATGAAGTTGCTTTGGCAAGAAAGGTAAAAATAAACCCAAAGGGTTTCTACAGCTATATTAATAGCAAAAGGATAACGAGGGATAAAATTGGACCATTAGAGAACCAGAATGGACAGCTATCTGCAGAGCCAAAAGAGATGGGGGAGATATTGAACAATTTCTTTTCTTCGGTATTCACCAAGGAGAAGGATATTGAACTCTGTGAGTTAAGGGGAAAAAGTAGAGTAGCTATGGAAACTATGAGATTCAAAGAGGAGGAAGTACTGACACTTTAGAAAAATATAAAAGTGGATAAGTCTCCAGGTCCTGACAGGATATTCCTAGGACATTGAGGGAAGTTAATTCCATTGTTTAAAAAGGGTTTAAAGAATAAACCTAGCAATTATAGACCTATTAGTTTGACGTCAGTGGTGTGCAAATTAATGGAAAGGATACTTAGAGATAATATATATAAGCATCTGGATAAATAGGGTCTGATCAGGAACAGTCAACATGGATTTGTGCCTGGAAGGTCATGTTTGACAAACCTTCTTGAATTTTTTGAAGCGGTAACTAGGGAAATTGATGAGGGTAAAGCAGTGGATGTTGTCTATATGGATTTCAGTAAGGCCTTTGACAAGGTTCCCCATGGAAGGTTGGTTAAGTTGTTCAATCTTTAGGTGTTAATGGCGGAGTAGCAAGATGGATTCAACAGTGGCTGAATGGGAGATGTCAGAGAGTAATGGTGGATGGCTGTTTGTCAGGTTGGAAGCCGGTGACCAGTGGGGTGCCTCAGGGATCTGTGTTGGGTCCACTGTTGTTTGTCATGTACATCAATGATCTGGATGATGGGGTGGAAAATTGGATAAGTAAGTATGCAGATGATACTAGGATAGGTGGTGTTGTGAATAATGAAGTAGATTTTCAAAGTCTACAGAGAGATTTGGGCCATTTGGAAAAGTGGGCTGAAAGATGGCAGATGGAGTTTAATGCTGATAAGTGTGAAGTGCTACATCTTGGCAGGACAAATCAAAATAGGACGTACATGGTAAATGGTAGGGAATTGAGGAATGCTGTGGAACAGAGGGATCTAAGAATAACTGTGCATAGTTCCCTGAAGGTGGAATCGCATGTAGATAGGGTGGTAAAGAAAGCCTTTGGTGTGCTGGCCTTTATAAATCAGAGCATTGAATATAGGAGTAGGGAAGTAATGTTAAAATTGTACAAGGCATTGGTAAGACCAATTCTGGAGTATGGTGTACAATTTTGGTCGCCTAGTTATAGGAAGGATGTCAACAAAATAGAGAGAGTACAGAGGAGATTTACTAGAATGTTGCCAGGGTTCCAGCAACTATGTTACAGAGAAAGGTTGAACAAGTTAGGTCTTTATTCTTTGGAGCACAGAAAGTTAAGGGGGGGACTTGATTGAGGTCTTTAAAATGATGAAAGGGATAGACAGAGTTGACGTGGATACGTTTTTCCCATTGAGGGTAGGGAAGATTCAAACAAGAGGGCATGACATGAGAATTAAGGGACAAAAGTTTAGGGGTAACGTGAGGGGGAACTTCTTTACTCAGAGGGTGGTGGCTGTGTGGAATGAGCTTCCAGCAGAAGTGGTGGAGGCAGGATCGATTTTAACATTTAAGAGTAAAGTGGATAGGTATATGGACGTGAAGGGAATGGAGGGGTATGGTCTGAGTGCAGGTAGATGGGACTAGGGGAAAACAAATGGTCAGCACGGACTGGAAGTGCTGAGAGGGCCTGTTTCCGTGCTGTAATTGTTATATGGTTATATAGTTCCAATTGTTTGATATTATTCATATCGAGGAGAAAGTATAATAGTTGTAAAACCCAACTTAATTTTGCAATCTCACTAAAGATAATCCCCTTTCCCTCTCCCCTCTACCTCTCTCTCCCTCCCCATCTCTCTCTCCCCCCCCCCCCTTCCACTCTCTCTCTCCCCCTCCCCTCCCTTGCCCTCTCACATTTCCCCCTCTTCTCCTTTCTCCTTCCCACGCAGCGTTTGAGGGCCCACGGCGGGGGGAGGGGGGGAGAGGCGTGGGCCTGACGGGAGTGGGGGTTTGCCTGGGCGGAAGATGTCATGGGCCCAGCGAAGGGTGGTTGTCATGGGCCCGACCGGAGCGGCGTCTGGTGTCGAGGTTACGGCCACTGCTAGTCGTTCCTGCTCCTGCTCCCGCCCGTCGACGGGAGAACGGTCTCCTGACCAGCGGCAAGGCTCCGACGTCACGGATGGAGAAGATGGACCGTGCGGGCAGAGATTGCACCCCCCCCTCCCCCCACGGAGAAACGGGCACTCCTTTTTTTTCCAAATCAAAGGAGTGGACTGGACCCCTCGTGGGTAGTTTGCCACCCATGATAAAAAACAAACTCCCCTTCTAGCAACGCAATATTCCACTATTTACCCAGAGTAGACACGAGACATTGAGGCAATCACGGGTTGGGTGGAGTGCCAATGGCGATATGATCCCGCCCGGGCCCACTGTGCACGAAAAAGGCGGGAGAGAGAAAACAGGGAATTATAGACCAGTTAACCTGACATCGGTGGTGGGGAAGAAGCTGGAGTCAATTATAAAAGATGAAATAGCCGAACATTTGGATAGCAGTAACAGGATCAGTCCAAGTCAGCATGGATTTACAAAGGGGAAATCATGCTTGACTAATCTTTTGGAATTTTTTGAGGATGTAACCGGGAAAATGGACAAGGGAGAGCTAGTGGATGTAGTGTACCTGGAATTTCAGAAAGCATTTGATAAGGTCCCACAAAGGAGATTGGTAGGCTAAATTAGGGCACATGGTATTGGGGGTAGAGTACTGACATGGATAGAAAATTGGTCGGCAGACAGGAAACAAAGAGTAGGGATTAACGGGTCCCTTTCAGAATGGCAGGTAGTGACTAGTGGGGTACCGCAAGGCTCGGTGCTGGGACCGCAGCTATTTACAATATACATCATTGATTTAGATGAAGGGATTCAAAGTAACATTAGCAAATTTGCAGATGACACAAAGCTGGGTGGCAGTGTGAACTGTGGTGAGGATGCTATGAGAATGCAGGTTGGGAGAGTGGGCAGATGCATGGCAGATGAAGTTTAATGTGGATAAATGTGAGGTTATCCACTTTGGTATCAAAAACAGGAAGGAAGATTACTATCTAAATAGTGTCAAGTTGGGAAAAGGGGAAGTACAACGGGATCTGGGGGTCCTTGTTCATCAGTCTATGAAAGTAAGCATGCAGGTACAGCAGGCAGTGAAGAAACCGAATGGCATGTTGGCCTTTATAACAAGAGGAGTCGAGTATAGGAGCAAAGAGGTCCTTCTGCAGTTGTACAGGGCCCTAGTGAGACCACACCTGTAGTATTGTGTGCAGTTTTGCTTCCCTAATTTGAGGAAGGACATTCTTGCTATTGAGGGAGTGCAGTGTAGGTTTACAAGGTTATTTCCCGGGATGGCAGGATTGTCATATGCTGAGAGAATGGAGCAGCTGGGCTTGTATACTCTGGAGTTTAGAATGGTGAGAGGGGATCTTATTGAAACATATAAGATTGTTAAGGGTTTGAACACGCTAGAGGCAGGAAACATGTTCCCGATGTTGGGGAAATCCAGAACCAGGGGCCACAGTTTAAGAATAAGGGGTAAGCCATTTAGAACGGAGATGAGGAAACATGTCTTCTCACAGAGAGTTGTGAGTCTGTGGAATTCTCTGCCTCAGAGGGCGGTGGAGGCCGGTTCTCTGGATACTGTCAAGAGATAGATAGATAGATAGGGCTCTTAAAGATAGCAGGGTAAATGTTGCATTATTCAGTTTGTTGACTTCGTTCCAGAAGCTTCTCCAAGAAACAATGTATGGGAGACTCTGTAATTGGTTTAGGAAACTGTCAATAATGTATTGATATAATTAATATGTTTGATTGTAATGTAAAGAGACCACCCCTATGTAATTCGGCCCCTCAAGGTTCGTGGGCCTAAAAAAGGTGGCCCCATTTTAGATCAATGTCGATTTTCTGGAGGAACGCTTGGGACTGCGTGACCTTTTGGAGTGTGCCTGCTTACACGAGGCTGAAGGGCTTGGCCAGGCAGAGACAAGAATCGAACCCGTGGTCGTTTGGGTATCGTATAGGGGAATTTGCTGTTCAATCTAAAAATAAAGTTTTGTTGGTCCAGTGCTTGAGTCAGAGTTTTTTACTGAACTAGACTAGGGAGGTAAGCTTTAGAAGAGCGTATTTACATCGGGGGCTCATCCGGGATCTCAACGGAACTCCAAACACAGGCTTGCGATTAAGGGTGTTGAGTTCTTCCCAATCATGAGTGCGGAAATCGGCGCCACGGTGCGGTTTTCGCATCGGTTTTCACCACTTCACAGTCGGAACAGATCGATCATTCGTGGGCTTGGGGTCCCAACGAGATCGTAGAACAAAGTCTAGCAAGCACTGGGAGCAAAAGTGCCTTTGGGGTTAGAGGCTCGACTAGGGTTGGGTTAAAGGTCCTCTCTTCTGGGTTAAAGGCCCGTAAAACTTGGTCGTAGTTAGTAGCTGCAGCTGCTGATAAAAACCAAACCTATTCCATTCAAAAATAAAAACTAGAGGTTTGAGGCCCTTCCCAGTTCGGCTATCCAATTGACTGGATATTTCAAGACGAACTGGGTGTAACAGTGTTAAGGGGCTAAGCACTGCATTGTTGCAGGGGACGTAGATTGGGAGCGCGATCCAAAAGTCGTCATCGACATGAAGAGGTTACGCGCTGACATCCGATGCCAAGCAGGTGGAAAGGAAGAAGCCTTTTTTACAGGGTGAGCCTATGTTCACACCTGTTTGAGGTATCTAGATCTCTGAAAGGACGGGGGAGGAGCCTCGTAAAGATATCGGGCTCTCGGTGATTGGAGTATAGATTGGTTGAAAATACTCTAATAAATTCGAGAATTCTATATCCAAACAAAATTTGAATTGGAATTTGAACGTTGAATTACGCACCAACAAATAATTAGAGCAGAGCGAGTTGAAAATTCTTCGATTTAAAGTCACTAATATTCAGAATCTCACATTGAGGTGCTGGACCATAATGTGTGCACATTCCTTATCAGATTAATCTGTGTATTATAATAAAACTTCAAAGTTGCGTATAAAGTTTGTGTAAGATTGATTCCGAATCGTGGCTGATCAACCAGGAGTGCGTACCCCATCTGATTGATTGTTGATTAGTACCTGATGGCGAAGAGTAACTGAACAGGGCAAAGTAATTTTTAGTAAAGAGTAACCTGACAGGAAAGGTACCCCTAAATCTAAGCATTTAGTGCAAGGAAACAATACCTGTTGGTAAAGAGTAGCTAATTAAGAAAAAGTACCCCTCAGCAAAGAGTACTCTAGGAAGGGGAAAGTCTTCTGTCATCTTCAGTTCCGTCGGTTAGCTCGATTTTTAAACTCACTACCGCATCTTCAGTTATCATCGGATAGCAATCCCGATATTTCAACGCGGGATTGAAATATTGTGATTTGCTTTTGGAACTGCACAGTTAATGAATGAAAGATTGCTGTTATTGTATTGTGTTTACCATGTATTGCATTGCCTGTGATAGAATTTAGTAAATTCCAAGTGTGCATATTTTTTTCTCAGATTTAAATTGTGTATAAAGACTTTGTTGCTTGTAAGGTATATTTGAGAGTTTGTTAAGATTGTGAATTGTTTCATTGTATTGATTGTATGTTGTTTAAGGATTTTTGAATGTTAGAAAAACTGGTAAAAGTGGGTTAAATTGAATATATAAGAACTTAGTTTGGTTGGAATCATATTATCATTGGAGTCTGATTCGTGGTTGTTCGATAGGGGGTTCTTATCCTTCTGATCGTTATTTCGGGGGACGGATTGTTACATTGACCGAGCACACCACGAGGAGGAATTAAAATAGTTTGTGATTTACTTGTGATAGTAAGCGAATGCTTGTAGATTACATTGGAGTGTGTTTCTATTTTATTATAATAGGTGGTATTATAGTTTTGCTTGCTTGGTTTGGGTTTAATTGTCTATGTTAGATTAAAGTATTTTAAGTGGGAGAGATTGCTGCTAAAAAAATATATTTCAATATTAAGCACCCTAGTCTGGGAGACTGAGGATTCTTCCGGAGCTGTTTACTGGTTGGGAGTTGGATGAGTGGTTGTGAATGAGACAAAACTGATAAGAGATTTGGGTGGACGATTGAACAGAGCGATTGAACAGAGTGATTGAATAGAGTGTGCGATTGTGTGCAAGAAATGTGAGACTGTAAGGGTGCTTCGGAGCCTCGGGCCATTGTTATCATTGGAGGTTGTCTATCATTCGTGGTTGTTCGATCTGGCCAGACTGGAGAAGGATATGACTACCGATTCTGGAAGCCCATTGCAATTAATATGCAATTAATTCCCTCAAAAAGCCGAGAGGTTACCCCATTTTTCAGGAGCGTTAAATAAAGAGTTGGAAGTGAATTATGGCCAAAGGGTGGCCTGAAGACAGTAAAGGGGATAAGGTACATAGAGAAAACAGTGTGGAAATAGCGAAGAAGGAAATTAACTCATAGAATTATGGAGAACGTATTATATGACAAGGAAAGTGAACAAAGCAGTTGTTAGACTGATGAATTGGAGAAAGGCAACCTCAAGGTTTGGGATAGAGCTGAAGAACATTGGAACTGGTCCTTCTCTGGGTATTTCGAAGGAGCAATGGAAAGATATTAAAGAACAAAAGCAGGAGCAGGGAAGAGGGAAAACTCTTAAAGGGGAATTGGCCCCAGCGACAATTAAATTCAAGAGCACAGTGGTTAGCGTGGACCTTGAAGGGGAGGAAGCCCAGTTTTTAAAAAGATGGGCAAGCTTTTTGGGTAAAGATTCACAGCCTTCCTTAAGTCTTCTCACGTTTCTAGTCCTAATGTACCTTGTGCAGCTTGTGAGCCGGGCACGCGAGTGGAGTCAACGGTGTAGCGGCGCCCGCTAACGCACGCATATATCGAACCCGGCGTTCGGAAGCCATGGTCACGTGACTCGCGAGGGGCTGCGTGTTTCGCGCGGTTTTTCACTTGCGCGTGTTAGTTCAGCGTTGTGGTCTGAAGAACCCGTATCCTGGATATCAAACTTTTGAATAAAGATCTAAAACTCCAGTAGTCGTTTCTCAGACCACTAAATTGGTGACCCCGACCTGTCTAGCCGTCATCAGACAATAGGAATTATGCAGGAAGAGAGTGTTTTCACAGAATCGGCCAGCACGAGGCAGGGCACACCGGCCTTCAAACTGCCAGCCTGTAGGACTAATCGGCCTCAGGTGTGGTTCACCCATGTTGAGGCACAATTTCACCTACATCGCATCGACGATGACAACACCATGTATTACCATGTGGTGGGACTGTGCCTTGAGGCTGTTGTCATATCTGAGACCCTCCGTCCAGCGGCAAGTACGAAGTGTTGAAGGCCTTGTTATTCCACACTTACGGCCTTAGCCGTAGAGACAGGGCGGCAAGGCTGCTACATAATGACGTTATCGGCGACCGAAGGCCATCAACGATCATGGCAAAGATGTTGGCCCTGATGGACGGCCACTGCCCTTGCCTGCTTTTCAAACAGGCGTTCTTAGAGCAGATGCCCAGGAGCTGTTGGAGCAAGAGGAGGAGTTTCCGGGCAGTGAGTTTAAAAATCGAGCGCGGGGCTTTGTTTTAACAGAGGCCCAGGAGCCGTTGGAGCGAGAGGAGGAACCCAAACCTGTAATGTTCCACACAAGTGTTCTGGTGGAAGCAGCTGATTGGGTGCAACCCCTGGTTTGCATTAAAGGTAAAGCGAGTTAAAGGTAAAGCGAGTTAAAGGTAAAGCGAGTTAAAGGTAAAGCGAGTTAAAGGTAAAGCGAGTTAAAGGTAAAGCGAGTTAAAGGTAAAGCGAGTTAAAGGTAAAGCGAGTTAAAGGTAAAGCGAGTTAAAGGTAAAGCGAGTTAAAGGTAAAGCGAGTTAAAGGTAAAGTGAGTTAAAGGTAAAGTGAGTTAAAGGTACAGTGAGCTAAAGGGTTCAGTGAGCGAAGGGTACAGTGAGCTAAGGGTACAGTGCTTTTTAGTAAAGGCTAGTTTAAAGGATTAAGATTTTTATAGTGAGTGAGTTGATTTAATTTGGGGGCAAGCCATGTCATTTGCGATCGGCCCCATGGTTTGCTCATCCTGCAACATGTGGGAGATCAGGGATATGGTCGGTGTCCCTGGTGACTACGTTTGCAGGAAATGTGTCCAGTTGCAGCTCCTGGCAGACCGCATTGAACGATTGGAGCTACGGTTGGATTCATACTGGAGCATCCACGATGCTGAGAATGACCAAGGCTGGGAGCTGAACATGCAGGGATATTCAATATTCAGGAGGGATAGACAGAAAGGAAAAGGAGGTGGAGTAGCTGGTTAGAGAGGAGATGAATGCAATAGAAAGGAAGGACATTAGCTTGGAGGATGTGGAATCGATATGGGTAGAGCTGCGAAACACTAAGCGGCAGAAAACGCTAGTGGGAGTTGTGTACAGGCCACCTAACAGTAGTAGTGGAGTTGGGGATGGCATCAAACATGAAATTAGAAATGCGTGCAACAAGGGTAAAACAGTTATAATGGGTGACTTCAATCTACATATAGATTGGATGAATCAAATTGGCAGGGGTGCTGAGGAAGAGGATTTCTTGGAATGTATGCGGGATAGTTTTCTAAACCAACATGTAGAGGAACCAACGAGAGATTCTAGACTGGGTATTGATTAATGAGGAAGGGTTAGTTAGCAGTCTTGTTGTGCATGGCCCCTTGGGCAAGCGTGACAATAATATGGTTGAGTTCTTCATTAGGATGGAGAGTGACATTGTTAATTCAGAAACAATGGTTCTGAACTTAAAGAAAGGTAACTTTGAGGGTATGAGATGTGAATTGGCCAAGATAGATTGGCAAGTGATTCTTAAAGGGTTGACGGTGGATATGCAATGGAAGGCATTTAAAGACTGCATGGATGAACTACAACAATTGTTCATGCCAGTTTGGCAAAAGAATAAATCAGGGAAGGTAGTGCATCCGTGGATAACGAGGGAAATCAGGGATAGTATCAAAGCTAAAGATGAAGCATACAAATTAGCCAGGAAAAGCAGCCTACCAGAGGACTGGGAGAAATTCAGAGTCCAGCAGAGGAGGACAAAGTGCTTAATTAGGGAAAGGGAAAATAGATTATGAAAGAAAACTGGCAGGGAACATAAAAACGGACTGCAAAAGTTTTTATAGATATGTGAAGAGAAAAAGGTTAGTTAAAACAAATGTAGGTCCCTTGCAGTCAGAAACTGGTGAATTAATCATGGCGAACAAGGACATGGCAGACTAATTGAATAACTACTTTGGTTCTGTCTTCACTAAGGAAGACATAAATAATCTGCCGGAAAAAGCAGGGGACCGGGGGTCAAATGAGATGGAGGAACTGAGTGAAATCCAGGTTAGCCGGGAAGTGGTGTTAGGTAAATTGAAGGGATTAAATGCCGATAAATCCCCAGGGCCAGATAGGCTGCATCCCAGAGTACTTAAGGAAGTATCCCCAGAAATAGTGGATGCATTAGTGATAATTTTCAAATTTTCAAAACTCTTTAGATTCTGGAGTAGCTCCTGAGGATTTTAGGGTAGCTAATGTATCCCCACTTTTTTAAAAAGGGAGGGAGAGAGAAAACGGGGAATTACAGACCAATTAGTCTAACATCGGTAGTGGGGAAAATGCTAGAGTCAGTTATTAAAGATGGGATAACAGCACATTTGGAAAGCAGTGAAATCATTGGACAAAGTCAGCATGGGTTTATGAAAGGTAAATCATGTCTGATGAATCATTGAATTTTTTGAGGATGTAACTAGTAGAGTGGATAACGGAGAACCTGTGGATGTGTTATATCTGGACTTTCAGAAGGCTTTCAACAAGGTCCCACATAAGAGATTAGCATACAAACTTAAAGCACACGGTATTGGGGGTTCAGTATTGATGTGGATAGAGAACTGGCTGGCAGACAGAAAGCAAAGAGTAGGAGTAAATGGGTCATTTTCAGAATGGCAGGCAGTGACTAGTGGGGTACCGCAAGGCTCAGTGCTGGGACCCCAGCTATTTACAATATATATTAATGATCTGGATGAGGGAATTGAATGCAACATCTCCAAGTTTGCGGAGGACACGAAGCTGGGGGGCAGTGTTAGCTGTGAGGAGGATTCTATGATGCTGCAAGTTGACTTGGATAGGTTGGGTGAGTGGGCAAATGCATGGCAGATGCAGTATAATGTGGATAAATGTGAGGTTATCCACTTTGGCAGCAAAAACAGGAGGGTAGATTATTATCTGAATGGTGGCCGATTAGGAAAAGGGGAGATGCAACGAGACCTGGGTGTCATGGTACACCAGTCATTGAAAGTAGGCATGCAGGTGCAGCAGGCTGCGAAGAAAGCGAATGGTATGTTGGCATTCATAGCAAAAGAATTTGAGTACAAGAGCAGGGAGGTTCTACTGCAGTTGTACAGGGTCTTGGTGAGGCCACATCTGGAGTAATGCGTACAGTTTTGGTCTCCTAATCTGAGGAAAGACATTCTTGCCATAGAGGGAGTACAGAGAAGGTTCACCAGACTGATTCCTGCGATGGCAGGTCTTCCATATGAAGAAAGACTGGATAAACTTGGCTTGTTCTCGCTGGAATTTAGGAGATTGAGGGGGGATCTTATAGAGGCTTACAGAATTCTTAAGGGGTTGGACAGGCTAGATGCAGGAAGATTGTTCCCGATGTTGGGGAACTCCAGAACAAGGGGTCACAGTTTAAGGATAACCATATAACCATATAACAATTACAGCATAGAAACAGGCCCTCGGCCCTTCCAGTCCGTGCCGACCATTTGTTTTCCCCTAGTCCCATCTACTTGCACTCAGACCATACCCCTCCATTCCCTTCCCGTCCATATACCTATCCACTTTACTTTTAAATGTTAAAATCGATCCTGCCTCCACCACTTCTGCTGGAAGCTCATTCCACACAGCCACCACCCTCTGAAGTTCCCCCTCACGTTACCCCCAAACTTCTGTCCCTTAATTCTCATGTCATGCCCTCTTGTTTGAATCTTCCTCTGAGATGACCTCAAGGGGAAAAGCTTATCCACGTGAACTCTGTCTATCCCTTTCATCATTTTAAAGACCTCAATCAAGTCCCCCCTTAACCTTCTGTGCTCCAAAGAATAAAGACCTAACTTGTTCAGCCTTTCTCTGTAACATAGTTGCTGGAACCCAGCCAACATTCTAGTAAATCTCCTCTGTACTCTCTCTATTTTGTTGACATCCTTCCTATAATTAGACGACCAAAATTGACCAAAACACCATACTCCAGAATTCGTCTTACCAATGCCTTGTACAATTTTAACATTACTTCCCTACTCCTATATTCAATGCTCTGATTTATAAAGGCCAGCACACCAAAGGTTTTATTTACCACCCTATCTACATGCGATTCCACCTTCAGGGAACTATGCACAGTTATTCCTAGATCTCTCTGTTCCACAGCATTCCTCAATTCCCTACCATTTACCATGTACGATAAGGGGGAAGTCCTTTAGGACCGAGATGAGAAGATCTTTTTTCACACAGAGTGGTGAGTCTGTGGAATTCTCTGCCACAGAAGATAGTTGAGGCCAGTTCATTGGCTATATTTAAGAGGGAGTTAGATGTGGCCCTTGTGACTAAAGGGATCAGGGGTTATGGAGAGAAGGCAGGTACAGGATACTGAGTTGGATGATCAGCCATGATCATATTGAATGGCGGTGCAGGCTCGAAGGGCCGAATGGCCTACTCCTGCACCTATTTTCTATGTTTCTATGCGTCTATGATAAAAAATATTCAAAAGCTCCTAGTTTAGACCTCTACAAGAATAGAGTTGAACTTCAATTGAGACATGATTTGTTATTAGTATCACCGATTGAGAACCAGTTACTTAAAAACAAAAGTCAATTTTATATACAAAGCGAAAAATGTGGTAAATTACTTGCTAATCAATTGAAAGTGGTGTCGGCCAAACGTCAGATTACTAAAGTGAGAAAACGGGATGGTACAGTAACTGTAGACCATGACGAAATTAATAAATCCTTTCAAGAATTTTATACCTCCCTATACCAATCAGATCTTCCTACTGATTCCAATATAATGCATGAGTTTATAAAGAAACTGAACTTACCAAATTTACCAACAGTCTCTGTTGTTAGATGAACCCATCATGGAAGAAGAAATACAGAAATCAATTTTTTCAATTAATTCTGGTAAAGCTCCCGGTTTAGATGGGTTTACAGTACAATTTAAAAAATATTTTTCAAATTTATTGTCTCCATGGCTACGTAAGGTATTTAAAGAAGCCCTTTTAAGGAATAGATTACCACAAAGGAATAGATTCCTTTTACGAAGCTTCTATTTCTTTAATTCTTAAAAAAGATAAAGACCCTACTGAAGTGTCATCATATAGACCTATATCAATGTTAAATGTAGATTTCAAAATTATTTCCAAAATATTAGCTATGAGATTGGAAAAGATTTTACCGCAAATTATCTCTGAAGATCAGACTCATTTTATTAAAAATCGTTATTCATACTTTAACGTTAGATTAATGAATATTGTATATACAGCGTCTAATAAAACAAGTCATGTCACTTGATGCTGAGAAAGCGTTCGATAGAGTAGAATGGGATTATTTATTCAATATACTTGAAAAATTTAAGATTGGTCCAAAATTTACTTCTTGGATCAAGCTGATATATCATATACCTCAGGCTTCTTTATTTACTAATAATCAGAGATCCCCTTTTTTCAGGCTCTTTTGAGGTACTAGACAGGGCTGTCCCTTAAGTCCTTTACTAGGTTTGCACCATAACCAATATCAGCTCGGGCTTTGAGGACCTTTCCCAGCCCCGCACGACGCCCTGGCAGACCCATTGTCTCCTGCCTGTTTGCCCCACCGGGTTAAATCCTCCCCACCTATGTTCAAGACTAACGTCGCCTATCTTTGGTTGAGTGCGGCATCTGCATAAGACACATAAGCTATCTCTTTACGCAGATGATATGTTATTATTTATTTCTAACCCTGAGAAATCTATTCCGGCAATAGTAGCATTACTTAGTAAGAGTGAGCTTTTTCCATTAAATAATCTTGTTTTGAATTATGGTCAGTTTTCGTTTAGATTGACTACCGAAAGTTTTACTTATTAGGTGTTAAGATCACCAAGAATCACAAGGATTTATTTAAGCCAATTTTATGACCATATTTTAATTGACCATATTAAACATCAATGTACTAAATGGTCACCTTTATCCCTAATTGCCCAAATCAATGCTATTAAAATGTTCATTTTACCTAAATTTCTGTATTTATTTCAGACGATACCAGTTTTTATTGCCAAGTCAAAATAGGACGTACATGGTAAATGGTAGGGAATTGAGGAATGCTGTGGAACAGAGGGATCTAGGAATAACTGTGCATAGTTCCCTGAAGGTGGAATCGCATGTAGATAGGGTGGTAAAGAAAGCCTTTGGTGTGTTAGCCTTTATAAATCAGAGCATTGAATATAGGAGTAGGGAAGTAATGTTAAAATTGTACAAGGCATTGGTAAGACCAATTCTGGAGTATGTTGTACAATTTTGGTCGCCTAATTATAGGAAGGATGTCAACAAAATAGAGAGAGTACAGAGGAGATTTACTAGAATGTTGCCAGGGTTCCAGCAACTATGTTACAGAGAAAGGTTGAACAAGTTAGGTCTTTATTCTTTGGAGCACAGAAGGTTAAGGGGGGACTTGATTGAGGTCTTTAAAATGATGAAAGGGATAGACAGAGTTAACGTGGATACGTTTTTCCCATTGAGGGTAGGGAAGATTCAAACAAGAGGGCATGACATGAAAATTAAGGGACAGAAGTTTAGGGGTAACGTGAGGGTGAACATCTTTACTCAGAGGGTGGTGGCTGTGTGGAATCAGCTTCCAGCAGAAGTGGTGGAGGCAGGATCGATTTTAACATTCATGAGTAAAGTGGATAGGTATATGGACGTGAAGGGAATGGAGGGGTATGGTCTGAGTGCAGGTAGGTGGGACTAGGGGAAAACAAATGGTCGGCACGGACTGGAAGGGCCGAGAGGGCCTGTTTCCGTGCTGTAATTGTTATATGGTTATATGGTTATATGGTCTTTCTTTGACATTATAGGCTCCAAAATCCATTTTTTCCTTTCAACCATCTAGTACTGATCAAGTCTTTTTGTTATGGAAGAGGAAGAGTTTAGTAGCTTTTCGTGATTTATTCTTGCAGGGTTATTTCATGTCTTTCGAACAACTCTCCAATAAATATAACTTACCTAATTTACATTTTTTTTAGATATTTACAAATTAGACACTTCTTGAAGGCTACTCTACCCCTTTTTCCGCTACCACATCAAACAAAAATTTTGGAAAATGTTTCACAGTTGAACCCGTATCAGAAAGGATTAATAACGACTATTTATGAGTTGATTTTGAAATTACAAATAGATACATTTGATAAAATTAAGAATGACTGGGAAAGAGAACTCCAAACTTCTTCATCCATAGAGAAATGGGAGAGGATTCATCAATGTGTGCAAGACACACTTTGATACAATTCAAGGTGGTTCACAGAGCTCATATGTCAAAGGATAAGTTGGCTCGTTTTTATGGTCATATAATCCCTACCTGTGACAGATGTAATTCTGAAGTGGCCTCACTGACCCATATGTTTTGTTCCTGCCCATTTTTGGAAAAATATTGGAAAGACATTTTTGATACTATTTCTGTAGTCTTAGGTATTGATTTACAACCTCATCTTATTATTGCAATTTTTGGGCTACCAATGTTAGATTCTATTCATTTGTCCTGCTCCGCCCATCGGCTGATTGCTTTTACCACATTAATCGCCAGAAGATCTATCTTATTTAAATGGAAAGACTCCAACCCTCCGACCACACACCAGTGGTATTCTGAAACGATATCATGTTTAAATTTAGAAAAAATTAGGAGTGACATTGTTGAACCCTTGGTTAAATTTGGGGAAAATTTATTGAACACAATACAATATAAATTGCTCCCTCTTTATTCCTTATAAAAACTATTTCACTTCTATATGGTGGAATGGACTTGACGTCATACAGACTTAAATTGTTGAAACTTTTAGTTCAGATTTTGTTTTGCCTTGCTTAGTTTTTATTTATTTATTTTATTTTTAGTTTAATTTTATTATTTTTTTTTTTAAATTTAATTTAA
This sequence comes from Okamejei kenojei, assembly GCA_035221665.1. Classification (NCBI taxonomy): domain Eukaryota; kingdom Metazoa; phylum Chordata; class Chondrichthyes; order Rajiformes; family Rajidae; genus Okamejei; species Okamejei kenojei. The sequence goes on from CM069138.1 coordinate 96,535,180, forward strand.
TTTATTTTTTATTTTTTAGTTTGGGGGGTTTTGCTTTTACCCTTTTCCTTTTTGTCTTTTTATTTTTGTGTTTTCTTTCTACATTTATAAGTTTTCTTTTAAAGATTTAACTATATTTACATAGAGGTCTATACTCAATGTGGTCTCATATCAGGTTATACCTGTTATTAATGTAATCCTGATCCCTATGTATCAATATCATTGTTATGTTTATCACTATTTTTTTTCCTTGCACTGTTTTTTGTTGTTTTTTTTTCATTTAAAAAAATGTTTTATTTTTGTTTTCTTGGGAAAAAAACCCAATAAAAAGATTTTAAAAGAAAGATGTGGGCCTCCTGTAAATTGGTGCTTATTGTTTAGCTCAAAGTCTACGCCACAGGGCACTTCCATGCTGATTCTGAATCCTCTCCAGGTTGTGAAAAAGACCCACCCTTCTCTTCCATCAGGAGTATGCAACTGAGTAAAACCAGTAGCTGTGGTGTGAGGGATGTGCTTGTCTTGAAGCTTGTCAATGGTCTCCCATACATCTCCAAGATGTATAAAGAGAAGTGTGCAATACAGCGTGGAAACAGGCCCTTCGGCCCAACTTCCCACACCGGCCGCCATGTCTCAGCTACACTAGTCCCACCTGCACATTCCCTTCACAAATCCAGAGGAATCAGACATCTTGGTCTACACTTGGACATGCACATGAATCACCAAGGGGAGCAGGCTGTGGATTAACTGCTAGGAAAGGGAATTAGTCTATATGGTCAGTATGGACACAGTGGGCCTGTTTCTGTGCTGTATGGTCTATTATGATGTTGCTTTTTCATGTTCTAGAAACACCTGACAATCCCACCGACAGTTGCAGCTGAGCAGCACCCTCAAGGTCCAAGGTCAAGTCCCCTGGCCAGCTTTTTCTGTCTATCTTCGGTGTAAATCACATCTGCAGTTTCTTCATAGCATGGGGACGGCCTGACAACTAGATGATGTTCTTCTTGTGCAGGAGATCTCTGCCTTCTAAACTACACTGGCTTTCGCCTCCTCTGGGAGCGGCTTCTTTAGGCAGGTTATGTAGGTTTCCTTGCCGCCTGCAATTCTGTGTTCTCACTACGTTCTTGTCAATTTGTGAGCCGATCAGTCGCTTCTAAATATTCCACAAAGCTACTCCTCAACCTCTGACTGTAACTCAGATCCACACTCAGGATCTTTGGGCACTTGGTACAGATCACAGCGTGTTGAAGACTTTCTTGCCCGTCTGCTCCTGAGTAAAGCAGCACTCACCTCAATGCCGCCCATGTCCAAGGAAGGCTATCTTTATGCTCAGTTGTCCCTGGAGAGGGGCATACAGTGTCCACTGCACCTCTATCACTAGAGATTGTTACAGGTGCAAGTGCAGCCTGGACAAAGATAACATTTTAAGCTTTATTTAACTTTGTTGACTTTGATAACATTATTTTATAATATCCCTCTCCACAAGACAGACAGGTTCATTTTAGAAAAATCACTCCCCGTCTCCCCCAAAACAGGTTGGTCATGAAGGAAAGCTCACTCTATCTACGTGGTCCCATCACATATTACCAGAGCATGTACACCAGAGTATAGCTCCTTCCACACTGTTCCAACAAACACATCCCAGTAAGGTAGAGCACACGGGAAAACATAGGATAGGAACAGGCCCTTCAGCCCACATTGTCTGTGCTGAACATTATGGCAGGTTAAACTAGTCTCCTCTGCCTGCACGTAATCCATATCCCTCCAGTCCAAGCATATCTACAAGGCTCCTAAATACTACTATCATAGCTGCTTTACCACCACCCTTGTCAGCGTGTTCCATGCACCCACCACTCTCAGTGTAAAGAAACCTGCCCCATTTATCACCTTTAATTACCCCCTCTAATCTAATCACTACACCCTCTAGTCTTTGACATTTCCACCCTGGGAAAAAGGTTCTGACTATCTACCCTATCTCTGCCTCTTGTGATTTCATAAACTTCTGTTTAACTCTCTGACTAATGTGGAGAGATGTAAATTCTCTCTACAATAGAGTCTGAATCATGTAGCACATAGACATTCCCTTTGGCGTAACTCATCCATGCCAACCAAATTACCTACCCGAGGAGCTATTCTATTTGTGTGTCTTTGGCCTCTATCCCTCTAAAGCTTTCCTATTTATGAACTGGTCAATTTGATGCACTTTACCTTTTGCAGTCGGAGCTGGAGATTCTCACAGGCTAAACAGGGTTTTGACATCATGAAGAGTGACCCTGACCTAACCTATAATTCTTTCACCTTAGCCCCTTCAGTGTAAGATTGACAAAACCCCACAAAGATTGTTTCATTACTAACTCGTGATTAAACAATGCATTTTAAAGTAAGTTAATATGCTGTCAGGGGCATTTCAAAAGTTACATTGAAAAGTATGAACATGTCTGATAACAATCAGGGCATGATCTCAAACTTGGGAGATGCAATGCTCAGCTAACAATCAAAGGGATATACAGAGTGCTGGACACTGCCCGGTCCATCACAGCTACCGACCTCCCCACCGTGGAAGGGATCTACAGGAGGCGCTGCCTCAAAAAGACAGCCAGCATCATCAAAGACCACCACCACCCTGCCCACTCTCTCATCTCGCTGCTATCATCGGGAAGAAGGTACAGGAGCCTGAAAACCCTGACCTCCAGGTTCAAGAACAGCTTCCTCCCATCTACCATCAGGCTCTTGAACTGCACAACACTATGATCTTCAATGGACTGTGACGTTGGTTGCACTAAAGACTTTTTTTTTGCAATAGTTATTCATTTGTTGAAATTCTTCATTATTACATATTTATTTGTATGTATTGTCTTTACGGGCATGTTATGCTGCAGGAAGTAAGCATTTCCTTGTTCTGGCCTGAGTACAGATGACAATTAAACACTCTGGACTCCCGAATACCTAATGTACGCCCCTGGTCCCCTCAGTGATACTGACTTGTCTTCTCAGATGGCCCTTCCTGATCTCTCCTATTTCTATCCATGGGCTTGATCCTCCTCACATTTGCATTACCCTCTGGGAAAAGTAAAATTGGCAAGGGCAGAGGGCAGGATGGTGGGGAATGTGGTAGCAAGATGACAATGAGTGTATGTGGGAAGAATTCATACCCTTTTGTAAGCAGTTTTTAAAATCACATCAACTGATGTGCCTCTGCCGCGATCATTCAGCACGATTAATTCCACGTAAATAGCGGTTAGTTGAACCGTGGTGTCTCTGCTGCCTGATGCTGCACTCTGCACACAGAAACATACATTGAACATGTGCCTGCATCAGCCCTGGCACCAGAGTCAGTCACTGGCAAGACCTACACAACTCAGCATCGACTGTATGGAAGTTAACTTCCTGTATGTGTCAGAATCCCACTGATGTTATAGATGACATACAAAATCAAGAGCTGATTTAATGACAGTGAGAGAAGGAACACAGAGAGGGATTGGTTCATGGAAAGATGCACAAAATCAGTGGAAACATATTTGGATCTGGAGTTTACTGCTGAGGGGGAATTAGTGTGAACAGCAGATCCATGCTGTGCAGACGGTGAAACATCTCCCTGGACACGGGGTTGACCAGTTCACAGATGCCCGGCTGCACGAGGAGTGTTGTGGGGCCACAATGTGGCTGCTCGGCTCAGGGTGAATTCCAGTCCAGTCATACCAAGATCACATGAAAGGCAGCACCATCCTTCCAGGAAGGAAGATTACAACAGTCCAGGAAACAGGTGCTGCAAGAGGAGGATTGTCATCACGATGATCAGTCCACACAGCAGCAAGACCACCCAGACTGGAAACATTTCTGAAAAAAAACCACCAGTATCATTATTGGACCATCGTCACAGTAATATGCTGCAAAACTGTCAACCAGTTAAAACACATTCACCATGACCATCGCTGGAAGAATGCATTGCCAACCTAGGGCGAACCAAGAGGGAGAGTCGGGTGACTGGGGGCCAAGGCAATGAAGCTGAGCAGTGTTTCAATTGACATCAGAAGGGGAAAGTGGAGGGTCCATGGCCATCTTCATCAGCAGTAAGGTCACAGAGAGTGCATGTCTCAGCAGATCAATGCAATCACACAGAAAAGCTCAATGCATCTACCTCCTCAGAAGACCAAGGAGATTTGATATGTCACCTAATACTCTATGGTACAGGTGTACGGCCGAGGGCACACAGACTGGGTGTATCACGGTCCAGTACGGTAACTTAAACACCCACGAACAAATGTGGCCACCGAAGGTGGTAGACGCTGCCTGGTCCATCACAGCCACTAACATCCCTACCATCCAAGGGATCTATAGGGGGCACTGCTCCAAGAAGAGAGCCTATATCAAAGACCCATACCTCCATGGCCAAGCTCTCCAGTCACTACCACCATCAGGAAGAAGACACTGGAGCCTCAGAACTGTGACCTACAGGTTCAAGAACAGCTTCTTCCCAACAACCATCAGCCTCTTGAACCACATTGTACCATCCCAATCATAACCCTACCTCAGCAACGATCTACTATGGATTTTTTGTTTGGTTAGACCACCTACTTTGGCTTTCGTCGTTGCTCTGTCTCAAATGCATATGGCAACTACACTCGACCTGATGTGTAAACCAACACACAGTGGAGAGTGTACACTCCTCATAGATAAGTGCAGCCTATTCTGTCAAAGAAAATTATTAAACCAACATGCAAGGTGCAAATTTGGGTAAGAAAGCACAGCGCAAACAGCATATGCCAGCATGTGGGAGAGCAGCGAGACATGGAGTTAATAAAACTGGGACTTACGCCGGCTTGGAACCAGATGTAACTTGCATCGGCTGTCCACAGCCACACTCAGCAATGCAGCCTCAGTCTCTCCTGTCACCTCCCTGGTTTGGCGAACATCAGGTAAAAAGGCCAAGTCCGTCACCACAATCCCATGCGTTTCTTTCACGTAATAAACTTGCTGTGTTCAGGAAGAACAAAAAATAAAGTAATTCTGATATCATTTACAGGCTCTTCCCTTGCAGGCTCTTTTACCAATCATTGTAACTACAGGATTATTGATCATATTTTTTAAATATCTGCAATCTCTTTTTTTACATCAATCCCTCACACCTAAAACTTATGCTATCTAATTTTAGAAACCCCCGGGGAAAAGACTGTGACTCTCCACCTTATCCACACTCATCATGATTTTATAAATCTGTTTCAGGTCACCCATCACCCCAAGCACATCCTGCCTCTCCATGTAACACTCACCCTCCAGTTCTGGTAACATCCTATTAACATCTGGTAATATCCCAATTATGATATAGTTGGGATCACGGAGACATGGCTCCATGGTGACCAAGGCTGGGAGCTGAACATCCAGGGATATTCAATATTCAGGGGGGATAGACAGAGAGGAAAAGGTGGTGGGGTAGCGTTGCTGGTTAGAGAGGAAATTAACGCAATAGAAAGTAATGACATTTGCTTGGAGGATGTGGAATCGATATGGGTGGAGCTGCGAAACACTAAGGGGCAGAAAACGCTAGCCGGATAGTTTTCTAAACCAACATGTGGAGGAACCAATGAGAGAGCAGGCTATTCTAGACTGGATATTGAGTAATGAGGAAGGGTTAGTTAGCAGCCTTGTTGTACATGGCCCCTTGGGCAAGAGTGACCATAATATGGTTGAGTTCTTCATTACGATGGAGAGTGAAATTGTTACTTCAGAAACACGGGTCCTGAACTTAAAGAAAGTTAACTTTGAGGGTATGAGACGTGAATTGGCCAAGATGGACTGGCAATTGATTCTTGAAGGGTTGACGGTGGATATGCAATAGAAGGCATTTAAAGACTGCATGGATGAACTACAACAATTGTTCATCCCAGTATGGCAAAAGAATAAATCAGGGAAGGTGGCGCATCCGTGGATAACGAGAGAAATCAGGGAGAGTATCAAAGAAAAAGATGAAGCGTACAAATTAACCAGAAAAAGCAGCCTACCAGGGGACTGGGAGAAATTCAGAGACCAACAGAGGAGGACAAAGGACTAAATTGGGAAAGGGAAAATGGAGTATGAAAGAAAACTGGCAGGAAACATAAAAACTGACTGCAAAAGTTTTTATCGATATGTGAAGTGCAAAAGATTAGTTAAAACAAATGTAGGTCCCTTGCAGTCAGAAACGGGTGAATTGATCATTGGGAACAAGGACACGGCAGACCAATTGAATAACTACTTTGGTTCTGTCTTCACTAAGGAAGACATAAATAATTTGCCGGAAATAGCAGGGGATCGCAGGTCAAATGAGATGGAGGAAATGAGTGAAATCCAGGTTAGCCGGAAAGTGGTGTTGGGTAAATTGAATGGATTAAAGGCCGATAAATCCCCAGGGCCAGATAGGCTGCATCCCAGGGTGCTTAAGGAAGTAGCCCCAGAAATAGCAGATGCCTTAGTGATAATTTTTCAAAACTCTTTAGATTCTGGAGTAGTTCCTGAGGATTGGAGGGTAGCTAATGTAACCCCACTTTTTAAAAAGGGAGGGAGAGAGAAAATGGGGAATTACAGACCTGTTAGTCTAACATCGGTAGTGGGGAAACTGCTAGAGTCAGTTATTAAAGATGGGATAGCAGCGCATTTGGAAAGTGGTGAAATCATTGGACAAAGTCAGCATGGATTTACGAAGGGTAAATCATGTCTGACGAATCTTATTGAATTTTTTAAGGATATAACTAGTAGAGTGGATAAGTGGATGTGTTATATCTGGACTTTCAGAAGGCTTTCGACAAGGTCCCACACAAGAGATTGGTATACAAACTTAAAGCACACGGTATTGGTGGTCCAGTACTGAGGTGGATAGAGAACTGGCTGGCAGACAGGAAGCAAAGAGTAGGAGTGAACGGTTCATTTTCAGGATGGCAGGCAGTGACTAGTGGGGTGCCGCAAGGCTCAGTGCTGGGACCCCAGCTATTTACAATATACATTAATGATTTGGACGAGGGAATTAAATGCAACATCTCGAAGTTTGCGGATGACACGAAGCTGGGGGGCAGTGTTAGCTGTGAGGAGGATGCTAGGAGGCTGCAGGATGACTTGGATAGACTGGGTGAGTGGTCAAATGCATGGCAGATGCAGTATAATGTGGATAAATGTGAGGTTATCCACTTTGGTGGCAAAAACAGGAAGGTAGACTATTATTTGAATGGTGACCGATTAGGAAAAGGGGAGATGCAGCGAGACCTGGGTGTCATGGTACACCAGTCATTGAAAGTAGGCAGCAGGCTGTGAAGAGAGCGAATGGTATGTTGGCATTCATACCAAAAGAATTTGAGTACAAGAGCAGGGAGGTTCTACTGCAGTTGTACAGGGTCTTGGTGAGGCCACACCTGGAGTATTGCGTAGAGTTTTGGACTCCTAATCTGAGGAAAGACATTCTTGCCATAGAGGGAGTACAGAGAAGGTTCACCAGACTGATTCCTGGGATGGCACGACTTCCATATGAAGAAAAACTGGATAGACTCGGCTTGTACTCGCTGGAATTTAGAAGACTGAGGGGTGATCTCATAGAGACTTACACAATTCTTAAGGGATTGGACAGGCTAGATGCAGGAAGATTGTTCCCGATGTTGGGGAAGTCCAGGACAAGGGGTCACAGTTAAAGGATAAGGGGGAAGTCTTTTAGGACCGAGATAAGAAAATCGTTTTTCACACAGAGAGTGGTGAATCTGTGGAATTCTCTGCCACAGAAGGTAGTTGAGGCCAGTTCGTTGGCCATATTTAAGAGGGAGTTGGATGTGGCCCTTGTGGCTGAAGGGATCAGGGGGTACGGAGAGAAGGCAGGTACAGGATACTGAGTTGGATGATCAGCCATGATCATATTGAATGGCGGTGCAGGCTCGAAGGGCCGAATGGCCTGCTCCTGCACCTAACTTCTATGTTTCTATCCTTGTGAATTTTCTTTGCACCTTTTCCAGCTTAGCGACACTTCTTATCACGATGTAACTGAACTATGCATAGTATTCCAAATGTGGTCTCACCAACAACGTGTACAGCTGCAACATGATGTCTGACTCCTGTACTCAATACCCTGGCCATAGAACAAGAACAGGCGCATTAGCCCACAATGTTGGTGCCAAAACATGATGCCAAGACTCTTATCTGCCTGAACGAATCCCCTATCCCTCCATTCCCTGCAAATCCATGTGCCTAATCAAAAATCCATTCAAACGTCATTATTGTATCTGCTCCGCCACTACCTGGGGCAGTGTGTTCCAGGCACCCACCAACCTCGTGTATCCCAATGGCTACTTCACCCAGGATCTTGCATCCCAATGGCTAGCAGGACAAAGATGTATAAGATTATGAGTGGACTAGATAGGGTAAATGCACCAGGGGACATAAGGTGATGGGAAAAGGCTTAATAGGAAAATGAGGAGCAAACATTTTACACAAAGGGTAGTAGGTGTGTGGAATGAGCTGCCGGAGGAGGTAGTTATAACCATATAACCATATAACAATTACAGCATGGAAACAGGCCCTCTCGGCCCTTCCAGTCCGTGCCGACCATTTGTTTTCCCCTAGTCCCATCTACCTGCACTCAGACCATACCCCTCCATTCCCTTCACGTCCATATACCTATCCACTTTACTCTTAAATGTTAAAATCGATCCTGCCTCCACCACTTCTGCTGGAAGCTCATTCCACACAGCCACCACTCTCTGAGTAAAGAAGTTCCCCCTCACGTTACCCCGAAACTTCTGTCCCATAATTAAGGCAGATACTATCAGATAGGGCATGTTGGTTGGTGTGGACAAGTTGGACCGATGAGCCTGTTTCCACGCTGTATGACACAGCAAGTCCATTGCTATTTCTCTTATGAAATCATTGACCTCTATTCCTTCCATCATCCTTGAAGTTTCCATACCTTCTATCAAAACACCATACATTGGTCAGGCCAAGATAAAAAAACAGGAGGCTAATCAAAATAATCAGAGGTTGTCATATTACCTGGAGTGAGAATGCAATGTAGATAGCGACTGATCCAGTCACGGTGCCAAGACCTACAAATGTTCCCAGTTCACTGAAAACAAAAAAAAGCACTGTAAGCAAACAGCATCTTATAAAGAGTATGAAAGAAAACACCAAAAGGCCAACACAGGGAGCAATGAAGACAGCCTTCAGCATCTTAGTCTCTGCCCACCCTGCACTGATTCACTGTCAAATCCCCAGTCACTAACTCACTGTCAAATCCCCAGTCACTGTCAAATCCCCAGTCACAGTCTGTCTCTCACTGTCAAATCCACAGTCACTGCCTCTCACTGTCAAATCCCCAGTCACTGTCTGTCTGTCACTGTCAAATCCCGTCATGGTCTGTCTCTCACTGTCAAATCCCCAGTCACTGCTTCTCTCTGTCAAATCCCCAGTCACTGTCAAATCCCTAGTCACTGTCTGTCTGTCACTGTCAAATCCCCAGTCATGGTCTGTTTCTCACTGTCAAATCCACAGTCACTGCTTCTCTCTGTCAAATCCCCAGTCACTGCTTCTCTCTGTCAAATCCCCAGTCACTGCTTCTCTCTGTCAAATCCCCATTCACTGTCTGTCTCTCACTGTCAAATTCCCAGTCACTGACTTTAGCCAGTCATGATTACTGAAGACCTGGCTGTACCTGACTGACATTGCGGAGATCACTTCGTTGCCACAATCGCGAGTGAGAAGCGGCAGGAAGTTATTTCCGTCCCATTTGCTGATGTAGCACTGAAGGGGCTTCCGTTCTCGTTTATGTGGGATCTGCACAGTGTAAAGGCGGAGAGCTTCCTTATTATCCTCAACCTTCCCAAATCTGTAAACAACAAGGACTCAGTGAGCAGCCATAGAGATGTAAACTAGCTGAAGTGCACATAATGTAATAACACAAGAAATATAAATAAACGACACACAAATAGGCCCTTCACCCAAGACGTCTAGCCGCCCAAGAATTTTTGCTGGGCTGGTCCTATTTGCCACTAACCGTTACTAGGCATGAACCTATCCAAATTACTTTTAAATGTTGTGATTGTACCTGCCTCCATCTTCAGGCAGTGTCTGCCATGCCCACCACTCATTGTATGGAAAAGCTGCCTCTCAGGATCCTTTTAAAAGGCCGAGCCAGTCTCTCCTTGCAACTCAAGCCTTTCAGCCCCGAAACGTGCTTGTTAATCTTTTCTGCAATAGGTTAGTGACCGAAATGTGCATAATATTGCAAGTGTGTTCTATCCAATGCTTTGTACAACTGTAATATGATGTGGACTCTGGTACTCGATGCTACGCCGACAAAGGCAAGTGCAACATACGCCGTTTCACTACCTATGTCATCACTTTCAGGAAAGTATGTACTTACTTGTATCGCTAATGTCTCTGTTCAACAATACTCCCCAGAGACCTGGCAGTCACTGTGTATGTCCTCCCCTGGAATAAACTCCCCAAAAGGCCTCACTGGCTGAGTTAAATTCTATCTGCCATTCTTCCACCAGTTGATCTGGATCCTGCGACAACTATATCACCCATTTTGGAGTCATCTGCACAATTACTAATCATGCCACCCACATTCTTATCCAAATCACAAACATAAATAAACAACGGGAAGCCAAGCCTCGATCCTTGCAGCACATCACTGGTCTTGATTCCAGCATTACATCTTCACATTGGCTCTCTATAATCGGTGTTGGCCCATCCAAACTGAGTTATGGCTAAGAAAGCACACCTCTACTTCCTCAGGAGATTGAAGAAGTTTAGCACGCCCCCCCCCCCCCCCCCCCCCCCCCCCAATGACTCATCAATTTCTACGGGTGCACCATAGAAAACAACGTAAGGAGATGCATTGCCGCTTGGTAACTGCTTCGCCCAAGGACTTAAGAAATTGCAGAGAGTTGTGAATTAGCCCCATCCATCATACGGACCAAATTCCTCACCATCAACTCCATCTTTACTGCATGCTGCCTCGGAAAAGTAGCCAACATAATCAAAGAGCATTTACACCCGTCATTCCCTCTTCTGCAGTTGGGCAGAATATACAAAAGCTTTAAAGTATGAATTGTTGAATCACCAGATTATGGAACAGCTTTATCTCCACTATTATCAAACCCTTGACCGGACATCTCAAGAGACATACAGCATAGAAACAGGCCTTCGGGCCCAACTTGTCCGTGGCGACCAAAATGACCATTTAAGCCAATGCCATTGACTCGTGTTTGGCCCTTTTCCCTCTTAAACCTCTTGTATGTCATGGAAGTATTCCTGATCATCCAATCTACATTATTGTGGCCCTTGCACTTTTTACATCAGCACTTTCATAGATGCCAACCCTAAATTTAGTTCACAGTAACATTCAACCCATTTGTCCGTAACAAATGGGGTTAAATGCATTTCTCTCCGTAACATACTCACTTGGAGTTGTTGCCGGCGGCTATGCGCCTGCGCACTGGTGCAGATCAGCGGGCTGCCGGCGGGCGGGTGCGGCACATGCGCACTTGGCAAGGTTGCCGGCGGGTCTGCGCCTGCGCACTGGTGCAGATCAGTGGGCTGCCGGCGGGCGGGTGCGGCACATGCGCACTTGGTAAGGTTGCCGGCGGGTCTGCGCCTGCGCACTGGGTGGGGGTGGGGGTGGGGGGGGAGGCCCGGTGATGGGGCTGCCGCGAGCGGCCGGCTGGCGGCAAGAAAGTGCCGCTGATCGCGCGGGCCGGCGCCGCCCGGGCTCTGGGCCGGGCGTGACTGCGAGCTGCCGGACTGGCAAACCGGGGGCACATGGCGCCGGCGTTCACCACGGGAGGAACACCGGCGCGGCGGTGTTCCGTAACAGCATGTTTGGCTGCCGGAACACCGTAAAAAGGTTATTTCGCCGGGACAAAATACGGCGAATCCGGGACACTTGGCATCTCTGCACTTTCTCTGTAGCTGTAACACTGTTCTGCAATATGTTTATTTTCTTTCTTGCATTACCTGGTGTCCTCATATATGGTATGATCCATTTAGATATCACCCAAAACATGTTTTTCACTATTTCTGTCAGCATGACAATAATAAACCACATAGATAAATGTGAGGTTACCCACTTTGGCGGCAAAAACAAGGGGACAGATTATTATCTCAATGGGGTTAGGTTAGGTAAGGGGGAGGTGCAGCGAGACCTGGGTATCCTTGTACACCAGTCACTGAAAGCTGGCGTGCAGGTACAGCAGGCAGTGAAGAAAGCTAATGGAATGTTGGCCCTCATAACAAGAGGATTTTAGTACAGGAGTAAAGAGGTTCTTCAGCAGTTGTTTAGGGCTCTGGTGAGACCACATCTGGAGTATCGTGTACAGTTTTGGTCTCCTAATTTGAGGAAGGACATCATTGTGATTGAGGCAGTAGGTTCACGAGATTGATCCCTGGGATGGCGGGACTGTCTTTTGTGGAAAATTTGAAAAGACTAGGCTTGTATTCACTGGAGTTTAGAAGGATGAGGGGAATCTTACAGAAACAAATACAATTATAAAAGGACTGGACAAGCTAGATGCAGGAAAAATGTTCCCAATGTTGGGTGAGTCCAGAACCGGGGGCCACAGACTTAGAAATAAAGGGGAGGCCATTTAAGACTGAGGTGAGAAAAAAACGTTTTCACCCAGAGAGTTGTGAATTTGTGGAATTCCCTGCCACAGGGGGCAGTGGAGGCCAAATCACTGGATGGATTTCAGGGAGAGTTAGATAGAGCTGTAGGGGCTAGTGGAATCAAGAGATATGGGGAGAAGGCAGGCATGAGTTATTGATTGGGGACGATCAGCCATGATCACAATGAATGGCGATGCTGGCTCGAAGGGCCGAATGGCCTCCTCCTGCATCTATTTTCTATGTTCTATGACATGTGACCTGTAAAAGAGTGACCTGTGTCACTGCCTTTATGGGACTATGTGCTTGTACACCTTGGTTTCTCTGTTCTGCAACTCTCACTAGGGTCCTGTGTATGTCTGCCATGATTTAACTTTGTAAAATGCAACAGATCACACTGTTCTGAGTTATTGCCATATGAAATTCCTGTCCCATTTTTACAAATGATAATGATCCTATTGTAATCTTAGATAACCTCCTTCACTGTCCACCACACCACCAGTAAGCTGCAAACTTAAAAAGCAGGCATCCTACATTTCCATCCAAACCATTAATACAGGGTGGCACAGAGCTGTTGCCTTACAGCACCAGAGACCCGTGTTCGATCCCAACCTACGGGTGCTGTTTGTTTGAAGTTTGTTTGAAGTTGATAGGCCATTCAGCCCATCGAGCCTACTCCGCCATTCAATGATGCTGCTCTCCGTGTGACCATGTGGGTTTTCTCTGGATGCTTCCGGTTTCTTCCCACATTCCATAGACATGCAGGTTTGTAGGTTAATCGGTTTCAGTAAAATGTCCCTAGTGTGTAAGATAGAACTATGTACGGGTGATGATTGGTCGGCGAGGACTCGTTGGGCAGAAGGGCCTGTGAATCTTTAAACTAAACTAAATATATGACAAACAACAGTGGACCCAGGGCTGCAGCACTCCACGGATCATAGGATCTGATCGCCAATGTGAACAATAACGCTCAACTACTACCTCCTGACTCCTTGCACCAAGCTAATTTTGCATCCAATTGTCTAGTTCACCCTTGATCCTATGAACCTAATCTTCCTGTGCAGGCTAACACGTGCAACTTTATCAAGGCACCTTCTGACACACTTTCTGCAGCTCTGCCCTCAGTCGTCTTCGTTACTTCTTCCTGGATTCTAAAGATCTATCCACCTATGCGTCCCTCAGGACCACTAACACATCTCCTTCATAATATCGATATGTTTTACAACCTTCTAGGTTCAGATAACTTCAACTTTTCTAGCCTCTCCACGTCTCTAATCCCATATATCTGGAATCTTTCTGGTGAGCCTCCTCATTACCCTACCCAAAACTTTGGCATTCCCACTAAAATGTAGTGCCCACAAATACATGACTAAAGTTAGCGTAACATTCTGGATTCTAGATTCGGTCTCCATCTTAAAGCGGAGTTTCTAGTGCCCATCAATCCTAATACCTACAGTTTATGGACCCGGGATGGGAGATGGAATGTGTAAATACTCACCTGCATGCCTGGTATCGGTACATCTTCTCAGTAATCTGAGGCATGTTCTCATTCCAGCATAAGCCTGTTACCAACTGGTCATTTTTCCAGACACAGCACTTGAAGTCTCGTCCCACCGTCACTATCTGTCCAGGGAAACATCAATGAATAATAGTTATTCCATAATGCTGTCAAGTCAATGCAGATCTGTTGAGCAACGATGAAGGAATGGCAATTGTTTTCTCAGGTCAAGAAGGAGGCGAACCTGCAGGTGGTGGTGTTTCCAGTGGGCATCATAAACAAGAGGCTCTGATTTAGAGTGTGAGGAAGGTGCTTTACAGGAGATTTGAAAGCTTGCTACACCAAGAGTGACTGATAGCTGGATCTTGTTGCCAGATGAGGTGGTGGAATCAGATATAATCACTAGGTTTAAGGCGCAGGAGAAAGATCCTGTGTGGGCAAATGCGCTGTCTAGATGGGCAGAAAGGTCAGCATGGAAGTGGTGGGCCGATGGGCCTGTTTCTGCACTGACTGCATTCAAAAGGGTGTTTTGAAGTAGTTTGTATGAAGTCTAACCTGGGAGGGGGCTGCATTTGACCTTATCCTAGGGAACGAGGAAGACAAATGACTGCATTGTCTGTGGAGGAAAGAGTTACCATAAGCTTCAAGATAGTCATGGGCAAAGATAAAGCTGGTCTTCAGTCAGAGCCGTAAACTAGGGAAGGTGGATTTTAACAGTGTCAACAGGACTTGGGAGAGGTCGATCAGGAGCAGCTGGAGAGGAAAACAACATAAGTTCACAAGTTATAGGAGGAGAATGAGGCCATTTCGACCCATCGAGTCTACTCCGCCATTCAATCATGGCTGATCTCTGTCTCCTGGTTCTGTTTTCCTGTCTTCCCTCCATAACTCTTGACACCCTAATCAAGAATTTGTCAATCTCTGCCTTAAAAATATCCACTGACTTGACCTCCACAGCCTCTGTGGCAACGAGTTTCACAGATTAACTACCCTCTGACTTAAGAAGTTCCTCCTCACCTCCTTTCTAAAAGAGCACCCTTTAATTCTGAGGCAATGACCTCTGGTCCTACTCTCCCACCAGTGGAAACATCCTCTCCATATCCATTTCACATGCCTTTCATCATTTGGTAAGTTTCAAACCCCCTCAACCTTCCAAACTGCAGTGGGTAGAGGCCCATTTGTGTCAAACGCTTATCATATGCTGCTAATAATTCTTGTAAACTTCCTCTGGTCCCTCTCCAGAGCCAGCACATTCTTCCTCAGATATGGGGCTCAAATTTGCTTACAGTACTCCAAATGCGGCCTGACCATGCCTTATAGAGACTCAGCATTACATTTCTGGTTTTGTATTCCAGTCCTCTTGATATAAATGCTAGCAATTAATTTGCCTTCCTTACCACCGATTCGACTTGCAAATTAACTTTTTGGAAGTCCTGCACCAGAACTCCCAAGTCCCTTTGCACCTCCAATTTCTGGATTCTTTCTCCATTTAGAAAATAATCTATGCCTTTATTCTTATTAGCAAAATGCATGACTCCCCACTTTGCTGTACTGAATTTCATCTGCCACTTCTCTGCCCACTCTCCTAACCAGTCCAAGTCCTTCTGCAGAGTCCTTGCTTCCTGTACACTGCCTGTCCCCCCCCCCCCCCCCCCCACGCCTTTCTCAGTATCATCCGTAAACTTGACCACAAAGCCTTCAATCCAAATATACAACGTGAAGAGAAGCGGTCACAACACCGACCACTATTCACTGGCAGCCAACCTGAAACAGCACATTTTATCGTAACTCTTTGACTTCTGCCATCCAGCCAACCCGCTATCCATGCTAGTATCTCCCCTTTAATTGCATAGATTCTCATCTTCCCTAGCAGCCTGACATGCGGCACCTTATCGAAGGCTTTCTGAAAATTTAGGTAAACAACATCTGTTTATTAACTTCTTCAAAGAACTCCAGCAGATTCGTCAGGCAAGATATTCCCTTCACAAAGTCATGCTTCTTCTTCTTCTTGCGTATGGCGTGCACAGCCTAAAGTTGTAGGACAACTTGTTCTATTTGATCTTATTTGATTGTGCACGCCAGGTTGATTGTATTCGTTGAAACAGGGCGGACCACGTGAAGGTTGCAATCTCCCACCCCACAAAGCCATGCTGACTTTGGCCTATTTTATCATGAAACTCTAAGTACCTCGTAATCTGACCCTTTTTAATTGACACTAAAATCTTACCAACCACCGAAGTCAGGCTAACCGGCCTATAGTTTCTGCTCCTCTGCTTTGCTCCCTTCTTGTACTGCGGGGTAATATTCCCAATTTTCCAATCTTCAGGAACCATTCCTAATTCTTGATTCTTGAAATATCACAACTAATACCCCCACAATCTCCGAGGCCACCTCCTTCAGAACCCTGGGGTGCAGTCCACCCAGCCCAGGTGACTTATCTACCTTTCAGTGTTCCTAGTACCTCCTCCTTTGTAATCGCCACTCCACTAACTTTCACCCCTTGACTCTCTAGAATTGCAGGCACACTGCTGATGTCTTCCACTGTAAAAAGAAGTATTCAATTTCCCTGTCATTTCTTGATTTCCTATTATCACTTCTCCTGCATCATTCCCCAGAGGCCCAACGTCCACTCTTGCCTCTTTTTTACTCTTTATATCTCCGTAGAATCTCTTGCTATCCTTCTTTTATATTATTGGCTAGCTTACATTCGTACTACATATTTTCTCGCCATATTGTCCTTTTAGTTACCCTTTTGTTGTTCTTTATAAACATTCCAATCCTCTGGCTTCTTTGCACTAACAGTAATCTGACTAATCTTTGCAAAGTTATAATGTCTTCTCTTTTGCTTTTATGTTATCCTTGACCTCCCTTGTCAGCCATGGTCATCTTATTTTCTCCCTGGAATCTTTCTTCCTCTTTGAAATGAAATGATCCTGCACCTTCTGAATTATCTGCAGAAATTCCTGCTGTTGCTGCTCCACAGTAATTCTTACTAAAACCCTATTCCAGTCCATCTCTGTGAGTTCCTCCCTCATGTCTCGGTATTCCCCTTTGCTCAGCTGTAATACCGACATATCTGATTTCACCTTCTCCCTTTCAAATTGTAGGTTAACCTTATCATATTTTGGTCACTACCTCCTAGTGGTTCCTTTACAAGTTCTCTTTATTAAATCTGGTTCATTGCACTCCACTAAATCTAGAATTGCCTTATCCCTGGTAGGCTCCACTACAAGCTGTTCCAAGAAACCACCTCGGAAGCACTCTACAAATTCTTTCTCTTGGGGTCCAATGCCAGCCTGATTCTCGCAGTCTACCTGCTAATTGAAATCTCCCATGACCACCATTGCCTTTCCTACACACCAATTTTATTTCCTGATGCAACTTGTACCCAAAATCCTGGCTACTGTTTGGGAACCTATAAATAACTCCCATTAGAGTATTTTTACTCTTGCAGTTTTTCAGCTCTACCCACAGGGGCTCTACATATTCTGATCTTAGCTACAAGCTCATCCACTTTGTTCCTTTGGCTCAGTGCATTCAAATTTAATACCTTCAATTCAGTGTGACCACCCCTCCTCTCACAACCATACCTCATAACCTTACTCTCTTCCCCCTTTTTAAACTTTCTGTCCTGTTATTTCTGGAGACTTCTGTGACCTTTCCTGCACTCTCTTTCCCGTTAACTCCACATTGTCGACTCTACCCCCCCCCCCTCTATTTAGTTTAAACCCACCCGTGTAGCACAAGCAAACCTGCCTGCCAGAATGCGGGTCCCCCTCCAGTTAAGGTGCAACCCGTCACTTTTGTTTAGGTCACCCCTACCCCAGAAGAGATCACAATGATCCAGAAATCTAACTCCCTGCCCCCTACACTAACTCCTCAGCCACACATTCAGCTCCCCTATCTCTCTGTTCCTACCTACCCTCACTAGCACGAGGTACTGAAAGCAACCCAGAGATAACTACCCTGGAGGTCCTGCTTTTCAGCCTACCTGATTTTCAATACTCATGTTGCAGAACCTCCTTCCTCCTCTTACCTACGTTGTTTGTGCCTACATGCACAAATACTTCTGGCTGCTCCCCTTCCCTCTCGAGGAAGTTCTGCAATTGGTCTGAGACGTCTTGGACCCTGGTACCAGGGAGGCAACACACCATCGTTGAGTCTCGCCTGTTGCCACAGAATCTCCTGACCGCACCCCTGACAATAGAGTCACCCACCACTATGACTCTGCCTGACATCAGCCTCGCTAGTTGAGCATGCGTGCCAGGATCCGAGTCACAGACCTATCCACTGCTCAGATTGGAAGTGTCGTCTGCCCCGACAGCTCCCAAGAGAGTTAGATTTAGCTCTTAGGGCTAAGGGAGTCCCTTGACATGGGGGAAAAAGTGGAACGGGGTACTGATTTTAGATGATCAGCCATGATCATATTGAATGGCGGTGCTGACTGGATGGGCCGAATGGCCTACTCCCACAACTATTTTCTATGTTTCGATGAAAGAGGGTTTACCTGTTTCAAGAGGTACACCCATTGAGATCTCCTGCGCTCATCCCCTTCCTTGCTGTCTCTAACAGTCACTCCTCCTGTACTGTCAGAGTGACAGCCTGACTGTAAATCCTGTCCAGGAAGCTTTAGTTTCCCGGATGGTCCTCAGGTCATCTAGCTGCTACTCCAATTCCCTAACTCGGTCCTTGGGGAGCTGCATCTGGACCCAATTCCCACAGGCGTAGTGGTCAGAGGCACCAGCAATGCCCTTTGCTTCCCATATCCTGCAAGAAACACACTGCAACAAAATCCCTGCCATCACTGCATAACATTGCAGTAATAAACAGCTAGCAAGTGGGAGGCAGCATGTCCCTGGAAGATGGTAAGTGAATGAATGAATAAGTTTATTGGCCAAGTATTCACATACAAGAAATGTGCCTTGGTGCTCCACCCACAAGTGACAACATGACATACAGTGACAGTTAAGAATAATACATAAAACATTAATAATAAAACATTATTGATTAAACATGTGAATTAAATAAAATACCAGAGCAAAAGGAGGCTACATATTTTTGGTTTTAAAGAAGGAACTGCAGATGCTGGAGAATCGAGAATCCAGACTGTCAAAGCTGCCACAGCTAGACATAAATAGAGCTTTTTTCCACGAGTAGTAGCTCTACTCAATAACCAAAGTAGGGTACACAAAAGGCTGGAGAAACTTAACGGGTGCAGCAGCATCTAAGAAGCGAAGGAGATAGGCAACGTTTCGGGTCGAGACCCTTCTAACGGGACCCAGAAGGGTCTCAACCCGAAACGTCGCCTATCTCCTTCGCTCCTTAGATGCTGCTGCACCCACTGAGTTTCTCCAGCCTTCTGTGTACCCTACATATTTTTGGTTATTGAGTAGAGATACTACTCGTGGAAAAAAGCTCTATTTATATCTAGCTGTGGCAGCTTTGACAGTCTGGAGTCGCCTTCCAGAGGGAAGTGATTCAAAGAGTGTGACCAGGGTGAGAGGGGTCAAGCTTGGGAAACTTCAAGTTAACAAAAGAATATTGAAGGTTTGATCAGGAGAAGGAAGTGCAAGTTGGAATTTTGTGCTACACCTGTACCCTGTATCTGGGTTTACTCAGGCAGGCACAGACACAAAATAAAAGAGCTCATAGATCAGTGGCGAGTCTATCGAACAAGTCGGTTTATTATGGTCCTGAACAGTGCGCATAGGTAAACCCATAAATCTCTCAGGGGCCAGAGGAGTAATCTATGTGATTATAAATATGACCCTAAATCACCAGGGAGAAAGGCATGGAGGGTTAACGGCACCAATATTCTGGACCACATTTCCACCAGGAAGGAGGAAGTGATAGAAATATTGAAGTACTTAATGGTGGATAAATTGCCAGGCTTGGAGGGTTCTAACCCAGGAAGCTAACCCAAAGCAGATTGCTGGGCTGCAGTGAGGGAATTTTGCATATTCATTAGCAATAGGAGAGATAGCTAATATCAACCCCTTCTTCTGGAAACTGCAGGGTGGTGAGCCTTACATCAGGGGACTTGTTGGAGAACATTCTGAGTCATAGTGTTATAAAATAAAGTGGAGGATTTAAGGGCAAGGCTGCTTTACCAAAGGGAGCTGAGGGAATGCTCTGTGTTCTGTTTCACAGAGACATGGCTCACCCCCAGCTCCCCAGACTCAGCGGTCCAGCCTGAAGGGTTCTCCATCCACCGCATGGACCGTACACTGGCATCTGGGAAAGGGAGAGGAGGGAGCGTCTGCCTCATGGTCAACTCTGCGTGGTGCTCAGACGTGGCAGTTTTGTCTAACCCCTGCGCTCCGCACCAGGAACATCTGGTAGTGAGGTGCCGTCCCTTCTACCTACCGAGGGAATTCACCTCCATCATCCTGACCGCGGACTACATCCCACCCCAGGCAGAGGTGGCACTGGAGGAGCTGCACGCCATAGTCAACAAGCACCAGAGAGCTTACCCAGAGGCGTTTACCACCATAGCTGGGGACCTCAACAAAGCCAACCTGAAAAATCACTCCCAAACTACCACCAACATGTCTCCAGCAGCACCAGAGTATTAAACATCCTTGATCACTGTTATACGACCATCAAGGATGCCTACCGCTCTATCCCTCGCCCTCACTTTGGGAAATCCGACCATACCGCGGTGCTGCTTCTTCCTGCCTACAGGCAGCAACTGAAGAGCGCACCCTCAGTGAGGACTGTACAGAGCAGGTCTGGGGAGCTGGGGGTGAGGGAGGAACAACTACAGGACTGTTTGGAGTCAGTAGACTGGGTAATGTTCAAGGACTTGGCAACGGACCTGAATGAATACGCCACAGTCGTTACAAACTTCATAAGGAAATGTGTGGAGGACTGCATCCCAACAAAAACCTTCCGAGTGTTTCCTAACCAGAAGCCTTGGATGAACCAGAAGATCTGCATTCTTCTGAAGACCAGATCCCGGGGCATTCAGGTGACGCAGAGGTCTATAAGATACGACCTTGACAAGGCCATCAAAAAGGCCAAAAAGGTATTCTGCTCTAAGCTGGAGGATGGGGCGGATGTTCGCCAACTTTGGCACAGCTTGAATGCCATCACCTCTTACAAGGCAAATTCAGTAGGCAGCTCAAACGACAGCAAAGCAGCACTCCCTGACAAGCTCAATGTGTTCTACGCACGCTTTGATAGAGAGAACACTGTTGTGCCTTCCCGAGCCCCCATACACCCTGATGTCACAGAGGCCGACGTCAGAAGATTCTTCAGGAGGGGGGGGGGGGTGAACCCCCGGAAAGCACCTGGACCTGATGGTATACCCGGTCGTGTTCTTATGACCTGTGCGGACCAACTGGCTGGAGTTTTTGCAGACAGTTTCAACCTCTCACCACTGAGGTCTGAGGTTCCCACCTGCTTTAAAAGGGCATCAATAATACCGGTGCCCAAGAAGAGTAAGGTGACATACCTCAATGACTATTGACCAGTGGCACTGATGTTTGTGGTGATGAAGTGCTTTGAGAGGTTGGTTATGGGGCATATCAACTCCTACCTTGACAAGAACTTCGACCCACTACAGTTCGCCTACCGTCACAATAGGTCCACGGAGGATGCAATTTCGTTGCAATCTGCACTTGGACAATTAAAAATTACGACAGGCTGGTGTTTACAGACTGCAGCTCGCCGTTTAATACCCTCATCCCTTCCAAGCTGTTTACCAAGCTCATGGAACTGGGTCTCTGCGCATCCCTCTGCAATTGGGTCCTAGAATTCCTCATCCACAGACCAGTCTGTCTGTATTGGTGGAAATGTGTTGTCCTCGATAACAATCAGCACGGGAGCATCTCAAGGCTGTGTGCTCAGCCCCCTGCTTTACTCATTCTATACTCATGACTGCGTAGCCGGTCATAGTGCGAACTCCATCATCAAGTTCGCTGCGACACCACTGTTGTGGGATGTATCACTGATGGGGATGAGTCAGAGTATAGAAGTGAGATCAACCAATTGACCAAATGGTGCCAGCACAACAACCTGGCTCTCAATATCAGTAAAACCAAGGAGCTGATTGTGGATTTTGGAAGAGGAAGGATGAGGACCCACAATCCTGTTTATATCAATAGGATGATGGTGGAGAGAGTCAAAAACTTCAAATTCCTGGGTGTGCATATTTCTGAAGATCTTTCCTGAACCCAGCACACAGATGCAATTATAAAGAAAGCACATCAATACCTCTATATCCTGAGAAGATTACGGAGATTCGGTATGTCAAAGAGGATTCTCCTGAACTTCTACATGTGTACAGTAGAGAGCATATTGACTGGTTGTATCATAGCCTGGTTCAGCAACTTGAACGCCCAGGAGCTTAAAAGACTGCAAAAAGTTGTGACCACTGCCTAGTCCATCACCGGCTCTGACCACCTCACCATCAAAAGGGATTTATCGGAGTCATAGAAACATAGAAATTAGGTGCAGGAGCAGGCCATTCGGCCCTTCGAGCCTGCACCGCCATTCAATATGGTCATGGCTGATCATCCAATTTAGTATCCTGTACCTGCCTTCTCTCCATACCCCCTGATCCCTTCAGCCACAAGGGCCACATCTAACTCCCTCTTAAATATGGCCAACGAACTGGTCTCAACTACCTTCAGTGGCAGAGAATTCCACAGATTCACCACTCTCTGTGTGAAAAACGATTTTCTCATCTCGGTCCTAAAAGACTTCCCCCTTATCCTTAAACTGTGACCTCTTGTCCTGGACTTCCCCAACATCGGGAACAATCTTCCTGCATCTAGCCTGTCCAACCCCTTAAGAATTTTGTAAGTCTCTATGAGATCACCTCTCAATCTTCTAAATTCCAGCGAGTACAAGCCGAGTCTGTCCAGTCTTTCTTCATATGAAAGTCGTGCCATCCCAGGAATCAGTCTGGTGAACCTTCTCTGTACTCCCTCTATGGCAAGAATGTCTTTCCTCAGATTAGGAGACCACAACTGTACGCAATACTCCAGGTGTGGCCTCACCAAGACCCTGTACAACTGCAGTAGAACCTCCCTGCTCTTGTACTCATATCCTTTTGCTATGAATGCCAACATACCATTCGCTTTCTTCACAGCCTGCTGCACCTGCATGCCTACTTTCAATGACTGGTGTACCATGACACCCAGGTCTCACTGCATCTCCCCTTTTCCTAATCGGTCACCATTCAAATACTAGTCTACCTTCCTGTTTTTGCCACCAAAGTGGATAACCTCACATTTATCCACATTATACTGCATCTGCCAAGCATTTGCCCACTCACCCAGTCTATCCAAGTCATCCTGCAGCCTCCTAGCATCCTCCTCACAGCTAACACTGCCCCCCAGCTTCGTGTCATCTGCAAACTTCGAGATGTTGCATTTAATTCCCTCGTCCAAATCATAATGTATATTGTAAATAGCTGGGGTCCCAGCACTGAGCCTTGCGGCACCCCACTAGTCACTGTCTGCCATCCTGAAAAGGACCCGTTCACTCCTACTCTTTGCTTCCTGTCTGCCAGCCAGTTCTCTATCCACATCAATACTGAACCACCAATACCGTGTGCTTTAAGTTTGTATACCAATCCCTTGTGTGGGACCTTGTCGAAAGCCTTCTGAAAGTCCAGATACAACACATCCACTGCTTCTCCCTTATCCACTCTACTAGTTACATCCTCAAAAAATTCAATAAGATTCGTCAGACATGATTTACCCTTCGTAAATCCATGCTGACTTTGTCCAATGATCCACTTTCCAAATGCGCTGCTATCCCATCTTTAATAATTGACTCTAGCAGTTTCCCCACTACCGATGTTAGACTCACTGGTCTGTAATTCCCCGTTTTCTCTCTCCCTCCCTTTTTAAAAAGTGGGGTTACATTAGCTACCCTCCAATCCTCAGGAACTACTCCAGAATCTAAAGAGTTTTGAAAAATTATCACTAAGGCATCTGCTATTTCTGGGGCTACTTCCTTAAGTACCCTGGGATGCAGCCTATCTGGCCCTGGGGATTTATCGGCCTTTAATCCATTCAATTTACCCAACACCACTTTCCGGCTAACCTGGATTTCACTCATTTCCTCCATCTCATTTGACCCGCGATCCCCTGCTTTTTCCAGCAAATTATTTATGTCTTCCTTAGTGAAGACAGAACCAAAGTAGTTATTCAATTGGTCTGCCATGTCCTTGTTCCCCATGATCAATTCACCCGTTTCTGACTGCAAGGGACCTACATTTGTTTTAACTAATCTTTTGCGCTTCACATATCGATAAAAACTTTTGCAGTTAGTTTTTAGGTTTCCTGCCAGTTTTCCTTCATACTCCATTTTGCTTTTCCTAATTAAGCCCTTTGTCCTCCTCTGTTGGTCTCTGAATTTCTCCCAGTCCTCTGGTAGGCTGCTTTTTCTGGCTAATTTGTACGCTTCATCTTTTTCTTTGATACTATCCCTGATTTCCCATGTTATCCACAGATGCGCCACCTTCCCTGATTTATTCTTTTGCCATACTGGGATGAACAATTGTTGTAATTCATCCATGCAGTCTTTAAATGCCTTCCATTGCATATCCACCGGCAACCCTTCAAGAATCAATTGCCAGTCTATCTTGGCCAATTCACGTCTCATACCCTCAACGTTAACTTTCTTTAAGTTCAAGACCCGTGTTTCTGAATTAACAATGTCGCTCTCCATCCTAATGAAGAACTCAACCATATTATGGTCACTCTTGCCCAAGGGGCCACGTACAACAAGGCTGCTAACTAACCCTTCCTCATTACTCAATATCCAGTCTAGAATAGCCTGCTCTCTCGTTGGTTCCTCCACATGTTGGTTTAGAAAACTATCCCGCATACATTCCAAGAAATCCTCTTCCTCAGCACCCCTGCCAATTTGATTCACCCAATCTATATGTAGATTGAAGTCACCCATTATAACGGTTTTACCTTCGTTGCACGCATTTCTAATTTCCTGTTTGATGCCATCCCCAACTCGACTACTACTGTTAGGTGGTCTGTACACAACACCCACTAGCGTTTTCTGCCCCTTAGTGTTTCGCAGCTCCACCCATATCGATTCCACATCCTCCAAGCTAATGTAATTCTTTTCTATAGCGTTAATCTCCTCTCTAACCAGCAACGCTACCCCACCTCCTTTTCCTCTCTGTCTATCCTTCCTGAATATTGAATATCCCTGGATGTTCAGCTCCCAGCCTTGGTCACCCCGGAGCCATGTCTCCGTGATCCCAACTATATCATAATTATTAATAGCTATCTGCACATTCAACTCATCCACCTTATTACGAATGCTCCTCGCATTGAGACACAAAGCCTTCAGGCTTGTTTTTACAACACTCTTGGCCCTTTTACAATTATGTTGAAAAGTGGCCCTTTTAGATTTTTGCCTTGATTTGTTTTCCTGCCACTTTTCACCTCGCTACCTATTGCTCCTATCCTCATTTTACACCCCTCTGTCTCTCACACATTTAAGAAACCCTCCACTTCTTATTCTCCGTTTGTTATTTTTTTTCTTCTTTCCTCCCTATGTGTTGCGTCTGACTGCTTCTCTTCTCTGCCTCACAAACGGACTACTTGCCTTCTCTATTTGAGTCCCTCCCCCCAACCGATCTAGTTTAAAGTCTCCCCAGTAGCCTTTGCAAATCTCCCCGCCAGGATATTGGTTCCCCTCGGGTACAAGTGCAACCCGTCCTTTTTGTACAGGTCACACCTTCCCCAAAAGAGGTCCCAATGATCCAGAAACTTGAATCTCTGCGCTCTGCACCAGTCCTTTAGCCACGCATTTATCCTCCACCTTGCTCTATTCCTACTCTCACTGTCGCGTGGCACAGGCAGTAATCCTGAGATTGTTACCTTTGCGGTCCTTCTCCTTAACACTCTTCCTAACTCCCTAAATTCTCCTTTCAGGACCTCCTCTCTTTTTCTAACTATGTCATTGGTACCTATATGTACCACGACCTCTGGCTCCTCTCCCTCCCATTTCAAGATATCTTGGACACGTTCAGTCACATCCCGGACCCTGGCACCAGGGAGGCAAACTACCATCCGGGTCTCCTGACTGCGTCCACAGAATCGCCTATCTGACCCCCTAACTATAGAGTTCCCTATTACTGCTGCCCTCCTCTTCTTTTCCTTACCCTTCTGAGCAACAGAGTCGCTGCCTCAAAAAGGCAGCTAACGTCATCAGAGACCCACACTATCCTGGCCACACACTGATTTCACTACTGCCATCGGGAAGAAGGTACAGGAGCCTAGAAACTGTCATGTCCAGGTTCAGGAACAGCTTCTTCCTTTCAGACATCAGGCTATTAAACAAGACAACAAATACGCTCTGAACTAAAACAGATTATTATTATTATACTATAATCGTTTGATTTTTGAGTATGTGTGTACGTGTATATATACATACTGAACTATTTTATGTACTATGTTTAGATATTCTATTGTGCTGCAGCAGGTAAGAATTTCATTGTTCTATCTGGGACATATGACAACAAAAACACTCTTCACTCTTGATCAACAAGGAAGCAGATCCTTCAGTCCAACTTGTGCATGCTGACCAAGATGCCCCGTCATTAACCTCAACTACTTCCTCTGATAGCTTGTTCCATATCCCACCAGCCTCTGCATGAAAAAGTTGCCTCTCAGGTTCCTATTAAATCTTCCCCCTCTCGCCTTAAACCTGTGTGCTCCGGTTCTTAATTTCCCTACTCTGGGTAAAAGACTGTGCATTTACCCTATCTATTCCTCTCATGACCTGATACACTTCTATAAGATCAATCCTCATCTTCTTGCGCTCCAAGGAATAGTCCTAGCCTGCCCAGCCTCTCCCTATAAGTCCTCATAGAAACATAGAAAATAGGTGCAGGAGGCGGCCATTCGACCCATCGAGCCAGCACCGCCATTCATTGCGATCATGGCTGATCGTCCCCAATCAATAAGCGATGCCTGCCTTCTCCCCATATCCCTTGATTCCACTAGCCCCTAGAGCTCTAACTCTCTCTTAAATCCATCCATTGATTTGGCCTCCACAGCCCTCTGTGGCAGGGAATTCCACAAATTCACAACTCTCTGGGTGAGAACGTTTTTTCTCACCTCAGTCTTAAATGGCCTCCCCTTTATTCTAAGTGTGGCCCCTGGTTCTCCTCATGTCTATCATAAATCTTTTCTGCACTTTCCAGCATCTTTCACACAACAGTCTGACCAAAACTGAACACAATAGTCCAAGTGGGGCATTACTAATGTTTTGAATAACTGTAACATATTTCCCAGCTTCTCAGTACAATTCTTTGACTAACGAAGGTCAGCTCGCCTCAAGCCTACTTCACCACCATATTTACCTGTAACTTTACTTTCAAGGAAGTCTCAGTCTGAAGAAGGGTCTCGACCAGAAACGTCACCCATTCCTTCTCTCCAGAGATGCTGCCTGTCCCGCTGAGTTCCTCCAGCTTTGTGTCCATCGTCACTTTCAAGGAACCACATACTTGTACTCCACATCCCTCAGCTCTACAATATTCCTCAGGGCTCTGCCATTCAATGTGATGGTCCTGCTCTGGTTTGGCTACCCAAAATGCAAGAGCTCACACATTGATTAAACTCCAATAGTTCTTCCTCATTGCACTTTCCCAACATAAAGATTCCTCTGTAATTCTTGATAACCATGTTCACTGTCTACCATAACACCTATTTTAGACATCTGTAAACTTACAAATCATATAAATTCTCAACCAAATCATTAATATAAACCACAAACAGCATTGGGCTCAGTTCTGATCCCTGATGCACACTAATGATCACAGGCCACCTTCCACCACCACCACCCAGTTTCTTTCCATGAACTGTATCCAGTCAGCTAATTCTCCCTAGATCTCATACAATCTAACCTTCCTGCAGCCTTTCATGCGGAACCTTATCAAAGGCCTTGCTAAAGTCCACACAGACTATGGCCTTGCCGTAGTAAACCGTATTAGCTAGTTCTTCAAAAAACTCAATTAATCCGTAAGACATGATCTGCCACACACAAAACTAAGCTGAATGCTGGTGTTTCTAAATGCATCCATATCATCTCTCAGAATCCACTGCAGTAACTTTTATTCCACTGTTGTTAGGCTCACTGCTCAATATGTCCTATTTTTGTATTTGCAGCCCTTCGTAAATAAAGCACCACGCTAGCCACCCTCCATCTTTCCAGCACCTCGCATGTCTAATGGTATGCATATATCTCAACCAAAGCAGGTGCAATGTTATAGATAGAATACATTAAGCTCATTTGGGAAAACGTTAAGGGTAAGAAGGATGCCAAAATAATGGGTTGTTTTGTCCTGATGTCATTGGAGCACCACATCCAGAACACTGGGAAATATTTGATATCATTCCTGATTTGTAAATGTTGAATTTATAACACAGTGGACTGACTCTCAGGATAAGCAGGGTGACTCCCACGGTATAATTGGCCGCGCTGGCTGGCAGCTGCGGCTCACCTGCAGTCCGTCTGTTTTTTTCTTTTTTTGTTGTCTTCTAGTGTTTGTTTAGTAGAACTTTGTTTTATTGGGTTGTGTATGTGGGATGTGGGGTGTGGGTGGGAGAAACAGAGTTTTAGTCTCACCCTTCGGGGGCATGCGTGTCCCCTGTCACCATCTGTGCTGAGGCCTAATGGCGGAGCTGTGGCGCTCCAGCGGCGGCCCAGCTTAGAGCTGCGGTGCTCCAGCGGCGGCCCAGCTTAGAGCTGCGGTGCTCCAGCGGCGGCCCAGCGTAGAGCTGCGGTGCTCCAGCGGCTGCGTCAGCCCAGTTTAGAGCTGCGGTGCTCCAGCGGCGGCAGCGGTCCAGCTTAGAGCTGCGGTGCTCCAGCGGCGGTCCAGCTTAGAGCTGCGGTGCTCCAGCAGTGGCGGAGGCCTGGATCGCCTCAGCGCAGAGGAAGAACAAGGAGGGAAGAAGACAAAGGCTTTAAGACCTTTGCCTTCCACCACAGTGAGGAGGTGCCTGGTGAACTCACTGTGGTGGATGTTAAATATGTGTTTATTGTGTGTTTTGTTTTTTTTATAATATGTTATGACTGTATGGTAACAATTTTGTTCAGACCGAAAGGTCTGAATGACAATAAAGGAATCTAATCTAATCTAATAACAAACTGCACTGACACCCAGGGCAAAGAGTGCCAGAATTTCCCACTGTCGTGCCTCGAGTTCAAACACCAGCACATGGGAACCTTTACAATCACTAAACTAAGATGGCAAACTTTACTGCTTGTTTCATTTTTAACACAAAGTTGGGAATACTCTGAATAAACAGGGGAACAGGCAAGTCAAATTAGCCTCTGCGATGAACAAAATTCAATAAAACAACAAAAGTGGTAAAATAAAAAATCAAACCTTATTGTCAGGACTGATGTCCAAATCTTCAACCTCTGCTTCGTGAGCTTGGAAGTCAAAACGCTTCTTCATACTGGGAAACTGGAAGAGGAAAAATATGTTTTTATTTAACCCCTACTAACTCATTTATATTTAAACATTTCCTTATTTAGATACTTCATCAAAGTAATACAATCAGTTAAACACCATCTTGAAAGTCAGAGGAATATCTCTGGTATAATTTTCCAAGTGCACAGAAAAGTTGCTCACTCACTTTCACCCAGTGGAACGGCCAGGGAAAGCTGGGACATAGAACGTACATTAGTACTGCACAGCAACAGGCCCTTTGGCCCATGGTGTCTGCCACATACCCATCTCTGCCCTGTCTAGCAACAACCCCAACCTGAGATGAAACCCAGGCCGACCCGCATTAGGCAGCCCCTGGGTAGGGGTGGGAGCAGGGACATGACCTACAGGCACAATCCTGGTGGGGAGTGGGGCAGGTGAAGGTCTGGGCTGCTGGAACCAAACTTAGGGGATCATTCCACAGTGGGAGGAGGGAGGGGTTGCTGGTACACACCTGACCTGAGGTGTAGATAGGAGAGGTGGAATAGAGTAAAATATAGAATTGTTACAAACAGCAAAGCGTGTCTTGGGGGTGGCCAGGGGTTTGTGTAACTGTCTGGTGTGTGGTCTTGGATATGTGACAGAGCCCTGGCATCGTACCTTGGAGCAGAGTCTGATGTCCTTAGGCGAGCGCCTCCCAATGTAAGGGCGTGACTCTGACTTTACACATCAGTTAGTCAACGCATCCAACTTTCCAAAGTCATGCACAATGTGCACAAATTAAAGACACATAAAGTTTATGTTTGTTATACCTCCCACACCCGAATGTATCCATCCACACCACCAGTTGCGAGAATGGAGTGGGTCTGGTTAAACCGAACACATTTCTGCAGGGCGTCTGTGCTTAAATCTGTGTGCACAACATGAAGTGCTTCCACCGTTATCTCCGACGTCTCCTTCCTCGTGTCCCCACCTGCATTACATGCCGTTTTATTGGCTTGTTTACGTTTCTTCGTCTCTGCCTTCTTCACTGCACAGAGGAAACCAAACAGGAATTAAGATGAGGGCAGATATGCCAAAGTCTACAGAGGGGGGTGTGGAGACACCAGCAAGCTTGGTGGGGGTGAGGGGGACGGAGCGGTGTGGTGTAGTGTGCTGAATGTCATGATCACCTGTGTCATCTTTTTTGCTGTTCTTTCTCGGCACAGTTTTCTCTTTTTCTTCTTGGAAGCGAAGTACGTGACAAGTGGCATCTTGCCCCACGGCCAGAACATTTCCAGCCACTGCCATGTTCATGGGGGCTCGTGTTTCCGTGTCATGGCAATGGATCAGTGTGGCCGACAAGCTGCCAGCCACTCGCTCCAAACGCAGGAAATGCTGGCAGGAAAGCAAAACAGTAAAACCCCCCACCAAGCAAATTATCCGAGAAATAAAGGTGTGCAATCAAAACAATTACAGTCATTCATTAGGGAAAAAGCGCTTTCAGCCCATTGCGTCCATGCTACCATCAAGTTTCTAACTATACTAATTACATCTAATACAATTAGCACCCAACCCCTAGCCTTCACTACCTTGATTTTTCAAATATTCAACTAAATACCTCTTAAATGGTGTTAGAGGTGCTCCTTTGGCTGCACATAGGACCCACGATGTAGTAAACAATGATACAGTGCCAGAGTAACTCAGTGGGTCAGGCAGCATCTCTGGAGAACATGGATAGGCGATGTTTTGGGTAAGGGCTCTCTTCAGACTGTTTGGCCTTTGTTCACCCATCTGACAATCAAAACCACCCTCATGTACTCACGCATCACTTGCCTGTTTTTATCCCACCCCGCACCCATATCACTCCTCCAGCATTTCTCCCCTCCCCCCCAACAACTACAATCAGTCTGAAGAAAGGTTCCAACCTGAAAATGTCATATACTCTGGAGATGCTGCCTGATCGGCTGAGTTACTCCAGCACTTTGTGTCTTGTTTTGTAAACCAGCACATGCAGTTCTTTTGCTGAAGTCGAAAAGGTTTTTGGCACATTGGCCTTCATCAGTCAGAATATTGAATAAAGATGTTGGGAGGTCATGTTGCAGTTATATATGTTGGTGAGGCCACATTTAGAGTATTGTATTCAGTTTGTGCATAATGTTATTGTAATGATGTTCAAGATTTATGAGGTGTTGCCAGGACTCGAGGGCCTGAGCTGCATGGAGAGGTTGAGCAGGCTAGGACTCTATTCCTTGGACGCAGGAGAATGAGGCGTGATCGTATAGAGCAGTGTACAAAAATCATGAGAGGAATAGATTGAGTAAACACACAGAAAGTGGGATTAACGGACAACACATGTAAATGGGTGAAGATGATGGTTGATGGTCAGCATCAACGTGGTGCAGCCTGTTCCCGTGTGGTACATAAAATCATCAGGGCATAGGATCAAGGTGAGAGATTTAAAGGGACTCAGAGAGGCATTATATGAACAATACTGCCAGACAAACTGGTTAAGGTGGGAACAATTATAATATTTAATTAAAGGGCATTTATTCAGTACATGTATAGGAAAGGTTTAGAGGGACAACGGTCAAATAAAGTGGCAACATAAGTAGGAAGCATATGGTATGTTTGCCTTAATAGGTCAGGGCATTGAGTACAAGAGTCAGGATGTCAGAATGTAACTTTATAGGACTTTGGTTTGGTCACATTTGGTATATAGCCTGCAGTTCTGGTCACCCCATTACAGGAAGGATGTGGAGGCTTTGGAGGTACAGAGGTTTACCAGAATGCTGCCTGGATTAGGGGTGAGGTTGGTCAGACTTGGAAACCTGGACGTTGCAGGGAGATCTGATAGCAGCATATAAAATGATGAGAGGCATAGATAACGTAGATAATCAGAACTTTTTTTGCCAAGATGGAAAAATCAAATAGTAGAGGGTCCAGCTTTAAAGTAAGAGGGGCAAAGATTTAAGGAGACATACAGAGTATCTTTTTTTTTAAACACAGATTGTGGTAAAAATACAGATGCGTTGCCAGGGATGGTGGTCGAGGCAGATATGAAAGTGGCATTTTGGATAGGCTTATGTAGGTAACATAAGAGATGGTCTTGGCATCATGTTCAGCACAGAACTTGTGCTGGATGTGGAATCAGGGAAATTAGATGAATGTACAAAGATTGTGGTGGATGGAGAACGTTGAGTGATCTGTTAAAATGCAATGTCCTCAACGATATATTTATTGTTCCTTTGCAAGGATTCAATCAATCACTAAAATTTTTGATGTTAAGATCATTTAGCCAGGGATGCACCATCTGCGTTGGTGAATGTTGCCGGCTCCTCCTCTGGATTTACCTGGAGTTGAGGGCCGGGGTTGGGTTCACAGATCCACCCGAGGGTGGGGGCCGGGGCTGGGGTCCAGGTCCAGCCTGCAGTGGGGGCCGGGTCCAGCCGGCAGTGGGGGCCGGGTCCAGCCGGCAGTGGGGGCCGGGTGGGGGCCGGGGGGTCCAGCCGGCAGTGGGGGCCGGGTCCAGCCGGCAGTGGGGCCGGGTCCAGCCGGCAGTGGGGGCCGGGTCCAGCCGGCAGTGGGGTCCGGGTCCAGCCGGCAGTGGGGGCCGGGGCCGGGTCCAGCCGGCAGTGGGGGCCGGGGCCGGGGTCCGGGTCCAGCCGGCAGTGGGGGCCGGGTCCGGGTCCAGCCGGCAGTGGGGGCCGGGGCCGGGGCCGGGGCCGGGTCCAGCCGGCAGTGGGGGCCGGGGCCAGCCGGCAGTGGGGCCGGGTCCAGCCGGCAGTGGGGGCCGGGGCCGGGGCCTGGGCTGGTGCGCGGGCGGTGCTGATCCCGGCCGCGGTGACCTTTGCTGCCACTTACCACCCCGTTGCTGATGCCGGTCTTGGAGGCGCCGCCGCCGCCCGCGGTCACCACCAGGCCAGCCCGCGGGACGCTGACGGTGTAGAGCGGGAAGGGCGCGCGGTACAACTCCGCGGCTCTGCGGCGGCCCATCGCCCGTCCGAAGCCTGCGGCCTCCGCTCAGGCGTTCCCCAACCGAGCGCAGACACATCAGCACGGAGCGACGGACAGGTGACAGGCCGAGGGCGGGGCCTTCAGCCGCTCCGCCTCAACAGCAAATGGACGCCCCGTCGATGCCAAAGATGTGTGCGGGGCAGAGGGTGCGGGCGCCGTGTGTGCGGGGCAGAGGGTGCGGGGCAGACGGTGCGGGCGCCGTGTCTTAAGAATCTTAAGAAAGAAATTAGGAAGGCTAAAAGAAGATATGAGGTTGCTTTGGCAAGAAAGGTGAAAGTAAACCCAAAGGGTTTCTACAGCTATATTAATAGCAAAAGGATAACGAGGGATAAAATTGGACCATTAGAGAACCAGAATGGACAGCTATCTGCAGAGCCAAAAGAGATGGGGGAGATATTGAACAATTTATTTTCTTCGGTATTCACCAAGGAGAAGGATATTGAACTCTGTGAGTTAAGGGGAAAAAGTAGAGTGGCTATGGAAACTATGAGATTCAAAGAGGAGGAAGTACTGACACTTTTGAAAAATATAAAAGTGGATAAGTCTCCAGGTCCTGACGGGATATTCCCTAGGACATTGAGGGAAGTTAGTGTAGAAATAGCAGGAGCTATGACAGAAATATTTGAAATGTCATTAGAAACGGGAATAGTGCCGGAGGATTGGCGTACTGCGCATGTTGTTCCTTTGTTTAAAAAGGGTTCAAAGAATAAACCTAGCAATTATAGACCTATTAGTTTGACGTCAGTGGTGGGCAAATTAATGGAAAGGATACTTAGAGATAATATATATAAGCATCTGGATAAACAGGGTCTGATCAGGAACAGTCAACATGGATTTGTGCCTGGAAGGTCATGTTTGACAAACCTTCTTGAATTTTTTGAAGCGGTAACTAGGGAAATTGATGAGGGTAAAGCAGTGGATGTTGTCTATATGGATTTCAGTAAGGCCTTTGACAAGGTTCCCCATGGAAGGTTGGTTAAGAAGGTTCAATCTTTGGGTGTTAATGGCGGAGTAGCAAGATGGATTCAACAGTGGCTGAATGGGAGATGTCAGAGAGTAATGGTGGATGGCTGTTTGTCAGGTTGGAAGCCGGTGACCAGTGGGGTGCCTCAGGGATCTGTGTTGGGTTC
Source organism: Okamejei kenojei (assembly GCA_035221665.1). Taxonomy (NCBI): domain Eukaryota; kingdom Metazoa; phylum Chordata; class Chondrichthyes; order Rajiformes; family Rajidae; genus Okamejei; species Okamejei kenojei. The sequence continues at coordinate 96,569,813 of CM069138.1, forward strand.
ACTGTTGTTTGTCATGTACATCAATGATCTGGATGATGGGGTGGAAAATTGGATAAGTAAGTATGCAGATGATACTAAGATAGGTGGTGTTGTGGATAATGAAGTAGATTTTCAAAGTCTACAGAGAGATTTGGGCCATTTGGAAAAGTGGGCTGAAAGATGGCAGATGGAGTTTAATGCTGATAAGTGTGAAGTGCTCCATCTTGGCAGGACAAATCAAAATAGGACGTACATGGTAAATGGTAGGGAATTGAGGAATGCTGTGGAACAGAGGGATCTAGGAATAACTGTGCATAGTTCCCTGAAGGTGGAATCGCATGTAGATAGGGTGGTAAAGAAAGCCTTTGGTGTGCTGGCCTTTATAAATCAGAGCATTGAATATAGGAGTAGGGAAGTAATGTTAAAATTGTACAAGGCATTGGTAAGACCAATTCTGGAGTATGGTGTACAATTTTGGTCGCCTAGTTATAGGAAGGATGTCAACAAAATAGAGAGAGTACAGAGGAGATTTACTAGAATGTTGCCAGGGTTTCCAGCAACTATGTTACAGAGAAAGGTTGAACAAGTTAGGTCTTTATTCTTTGGAGCGCAGAAGGTTAAGGGGGGACTTGATTGAGGTCTTTAAAATGATGAAAGGGATAGACAGAGTTGACGTGGATACGTTTTTTCCCATTGAGGGTAGGGAAGTTTCAAACAAGTGGGCATGACATGAGAATTAAGGGACAGAGGTTTCGGGGTAACGTGAGGGGGAACTTCTTTACTCAGAGGGTGGTGGCTGTGTGGAATCAGCTTCCAGCAGAAGTGGTGGAGGCAGGATCGATTTTAACATTTAAGAGTAAAGTGGATAGGTATATGGACGTGAAGGGAATGGAGGGGTATGGTCTGAGTGCAGGTAGATGGGACTAGGGGAAAACAAATGGTCGGCATGGACTGGAAGGGCCGAGAGGGCCTGTTTCCGTGCTGTAATTGTTATATGGTTATATGGTGTGGGCGCCGTGTGTATGGGGCAGAGGGTGCGGGGCAGACGGTGCGGGCGCCGTGTATGTGTGGGCAGAGGGTGCGGGGGCCGTGTGTATGGGGGCAGAGGGTGCGGGCGCCGTGTGTATGGGGCAGACGGTGCGGGCGCCGTGTGTGTGCGGGGCAGAGGGTGCGGGGCAGAGGGTGCGGGCGTCGTGTGTGTGCGGGGCAGAGGGTGCGGGCGTCGTGTGTGTGCGGGGCAGAGGGTGCGGGCGCCGTGTGTGTGGGGGCCGTGTGTTTGGGGCAGAGGGTGCGGGGCAGACGGTGGGGGCGTCGTGTGTGTGCGGGGCAGAGGGTGTGGGCGCCGTGTGTGTACGGGCAGAGGGTGCGGGGGCCGTGTGTATGGGGGCAGAGGGTGCGGGCGCCGTGTGTGTGGGGGCCGTGTGTATGGGGCAGAGGGTGCGGGGCAGACGGTGCGGGCGTCGTGTGTGTGCGGGGCAGAGGGTGCGGGGGCGTGTGTATGCGGGGCAGAGGGTGCGGGCGCCGTGTGTGTGGGGGCAGAGGGTGCGGGGCAGAGGGTGCGGGCGTCGTGTGTGTGCGGGCAGAGGGTGCGGGGCAGAGGGTGCGGGCGTCGTGTGTGTGCGGGGCAGAGGGTGCGGGCGTCGTGTGTGTGCGGGGCAGAGGGTGCGGGCGCCGTGTGTGTGGGGCCGTGTTTGGGGCAGAGGGTGCGGGGCAGACGGTGGGGGCGTCGTGTGTGTGCGGGGCAGAGGGTGCGGGCGCCGTGTGTGTGCGGGCAGAGGGTGCGGGGGCCGTGTGTATGGGGGCAGAGGGTGCGGGCGCCGTGTGTGTGTGGGGCAGAGGGTGCGGGGCAGAGGGTGCGGGGCAGAGGGTGCGGGCGTCGTGTGTGTGCGGGGCAGAGGGTGCGGGCGTCGTGTGTGTGCGGGGCAGAGGGTGCGGGCGCCGTGTGTGTGGGGGCCGTGTGTATGGGGCAGAGGGTGCGGGGCAGACGGTGGGGGCGTCGTGTGTGTGCGGGGCAGAGGGTGCGGGGCAGAGGGTGCGGGCGCCGTGTGTGTGCGGGCAGAGGGTGCGGGGGCCGTGTGTGTGGGGGCAGAGGGTGCGGGCGCCGTGTGTGTGTGGGGGCGGTGTGTATGGGGCAGAGGGTGCGGGGCAGACGGTGGGGGCGTCGTGTGTGTGCGGGGCAGAGGGTGCGGGGCAGAGGGTGCGGGCGTCGTGTGTGTGCGGGCAGAGGGTGCGGGCGTCGTGTGTGTGCGGGCAGACGGTGCGGGCGCCGTGTGTGTGGGGGCTGTGTGTATGGGGCAGAGGGTGTGTGCGGGGCAGAGGGTGCGGGCGCCGTGTGTGTGCGGGCAGACGGTGCGGGCGCCGTGTGTGTGCGGGGCAGAGGGTGCGGGCGCCGTGTGTGTGGGGGCCGTGTGTATGGGGCAGAGGGTGCGGGGCAGACGGTGCGGGCGCCGTGTGTGTGCGGGGCAGAGGGTGACGGTGATCAGTGCCTTGTTCATATTTAGAGCAAATTTATTGTCACGTAGAGCAGTGTGAAATGAAATTCTTTGTTTGGATGAAGCTTCAAGTCGAATTAGATTTATTGACAAGTACATGGTTCAATTGAAATGGTTGCCAACCATTGTGTAAATAGCAATGTTACAAAATTTTGAGATTTTAAAAATCAAGTCTGCAATTTATCCCATCAGATGAAGCATAAAAATAACTGTAATTTGACACCCAATTCACTTTCATATCTTCAGTATTAAAAAAAGTTATGGCCATTTTCATACTCGGAAATTAGCATCTTGTTCCCTATTGCTTTTCCATTGGCTGAACACAAAAGTTGTGATCAAGGTCTGTCAAAAGCCCATAACTTTCTTAAAAATTAACAGAACTGAATGAAATTTTCAGTTATTATAGATTGAAGCATTCTGAAACACATATGAAACAATCTTACTTGGATGACCTGAAATAAAGCATATAATTAGTTAGTTACCCAATTTTAGCTAATTACAAAATTCAATTACTAGATCTAAACATCTATCCATTTCTTAAGAAAATATTAACATTTTTTTAAAAGCCTAAGTGTCCAAATAACATTCACACAAGAATTCACAATATAACATAATTTTTAAATCTCATTGTTATGAATTTATAGGCCAAATTGAAGGAATTTAGTGTTTAATGCCTGTAAATTAATGGCCATTTAAATCAGCTTGCGAGTGGGATTTTCTGGAACGCGATGGATTGGAACGTTGCGGTTGCGGTGAATTTAAACCCCATATCGGCTGGAAAAATACTGCCGGTTCATATGGGGAATAAATCACCATTTCGCAACATGAAATGTTGATTAAGGTCATCTTTACAAGCAAGTTTATATGTAAAAATAAACGGCTTTTCTTTACCTGTCCCCTATGTAAAATCCGTCCCTGTTGTCGGCGTTCACGGCATTAGAAGCAAATTTTTATTTTACTCCAGCGCTGAAATAGTCGGGCGATTTAACAAAAAGATGTCACATACCGGCAGTTGGAACGAATCTGCAGAAAAAGCTCGCACTCCGAGAAAATATAACTCCGGAAGGCAAATGAATACCGCATTTTAACCCTGCCCCCCACCCGCCAAAAGGCGCCAAAGTCAGGCACACGGCCAGCGGCAGAACTGCAGCGCCGCTAAAGGTAAGTTTTGTAACATACCTAATATGTGCAACTAAAAGAATCTCACTGTGCCCAGTCACAGGTGACAAAGTATCCCTAACCATTTTAAATCCCATTCCCACACCAGCACTCCTAGATTCCTGATCTACAACACTCCCCAGAGCCCTACCATTCACTGTGTGCATCCTGCTCATGTTACGCTTGCCAAAATGCAAAACCTCACTTTTCTGTATTAAATTCCATTCATCATTCGTCAGCCAACCTGCCCAACTGATAACGATCTTGCTGTAATTTTTGACAACCATCTTCACTATCTTTTGTGACATCTGCAAACTTGCTTATCTTGCCAGGTACATAGTTCCTTGAAAATGGCATGTTCATAAGTTATAGGAGCAGAAATAGATCATTTGGCCCATCTTACTCTGTCATTCAATTATATCTTTCCCCAGGGTAACAGGATAAATATTCACGGAGGACTTTGCCCATGTCCACAGAGTTGATTCCTGAGGGGTCCTACTCTCTCTCTCTGGTTACCCTTTATCCCTTTAAGTACATAACATTTATTTGGTATCTGCCAGAGCTATCTCCGGTCCCCTTTTTGCCTTCCAGATTTCCTTTTCTTGCTTGCTCCTCAGTTCCTGAAACTCCTCCATGGAAACACTTGATCCCAGCTGTATGTACCTGCCTCTTGCTTCCTTCTTATTCTTGACCAGAGCCTCAATTTTCCTCGTCATCCAAGCTTCCTTACGCTCACTTATCTTGCCCTTCACTCTAACAGGAACATGCATACCCTGGACTCTTTTCAGAACACATATAAAACATCCCATTTTCCTGACATTCCCCTTCCTTCAAACAACCTGCTCCAACTAACCTGAGCGAGTTCCAGCCATACACCTTCAGTGTTGGCCTTGCCCCATTTTAGAATTTATACTCATGGGCCCACCTTATCTCTATCCATAACTATCTTAAACCTAATACTACAGTGGTTGCTAGTCCCAAAAGGCTAATCCACGAACACTTGTGTTAAAGAAGGAACTGCAGATGCTGGAGAATCGAGGGTACACAAAAGACTGGAGAAACTCAGCGGGTGCAGCAGCATCTAAGGAGCGAAGGAGATAGGTCTGAAGAAGGGTCTCGACCCGAAACGTCGCCTATCTCCTTCGCTCCATAGATGCTGCTGCACCCGCTGAGTTTCTCCAGCCTTTTGTGTACCATCCACAAACACTTTATCCACTTGCCCCTCCCAATTTCCCTAGAAGGATCAAAAGTTGCCTGTTTGTGGATCCTCTACATATCGCCAGAGGAATCTCTCCTGAACACATTTTACAATATCCACCCCATCTAAACTATTTACGCTATTAGTCCCACGTGTACACTGCCCTCTCTCCCCATTCCCCCACTCGCAAACAGGGCAGAGTCCCCCTGGTCCTCACCTTTCACCCCACCAGCCGGCAAATACAACAGATAGTCCTCCGCCAGTTTCGCCACCTCCAACGTGCCCCTCCACTCGCCACATCTTCCCATCTCCCCCCCTGTCTGCCTTCCGCAAAGACCGCTCCCTCCGCAACTCCCTTGTCAATTCTTCCCTTCCCTCCCGCTCTACCCCTTCCCCGGGCACTTTCCCTTGCAACCGCAAGAAATGCTACACTTGTCCCTTCACCTCCCCCCTCCACTCCTTTCAGGGACCCAAGCAGTCCTTCCAGGTCCGACAGAGGTTCACCTGCACCTCCTCCAACCTCATCTACTGCATCCGCTGCTCCAGATGCCAGATGATCTATATCGGTGAGACCAAGCAGAGGCTTGGCGATCGTTTCGCCGAACACCTCCGCTCGGTCCGCAATAACCAACCCAACCTCCCGGTGGCTCAGCACTTCAACTCCCCCTCCCATTCCGTATCCGACCTCTCGGTCCTGGGCCTCCTCCACGGCCAGAGTGAGCAACACCGCAAGTTGGAGGAACAGCACCTCATATTCCGCTTGGGGAGTCTGCATCCTCTGGGCTTGAACATTGAATTTTCTCAATTCTGTTAACCCTTGCTGTCTCCTCCCCTTCCCACCTCTCCCTCAGCCCTCGGGCCCTGGCATTCCCTCTATCTCTATCTCTATCTCCCTCCCCCACCCTAGTCGCACTAGCTTCTCATTTTCACACCACAAACAGCTTACAATGGCTTGTTCCCTTTATCATCGATACTTTTTTGCATATCTTTCATTCATTGTTCTTTATCTCCACATCACCGTCTATCTCTCGTTTCCCTGATCCCTGACCAGTCTGAAGAAGGGTCTCGACCCGAAACATCGCCTATCTCCTTCGCTCCTTAGATGCTGCTGCACCCACTGAGTTTCTCCAGCCTTTTGTGTAACCTTGGACTTGTAACTAGTTTTCCCCTCCTCCCTATATCCCTTCCTCTGACATCACAATTTGCAACTCTACTACTTTATCTCACGCTTTCCTTTTCTTTCTTTCTCTCTCCTTTGTCTAACCATCTGCCTATTCAAAACACGGCTCTACTGCATCCACTGTTCCAGGTGTCAACTTCTCTACATCGGTGAGACCAAGCGCAGGCTTGGCGATCGCTTCGCCCAACACCTCCACTCAGTTTGCTATAACCAACCTGATCTCCCAGTTGCTCAGCACTTCAACTCCCCCTCCCATTCTGAATCCGACCTTTCTGTCCTTGGCCTCCGCCATTGTCAGAGTGAGGCCCAGCACAAATTGGAGGAACAGCACCTCATATTTCGCTTGGCAGTTTACACCCCAGCGGTATGAACATTGACTTCTCCAATTTCAGGTAGTCCTTGCTTTCTCCCCCCTTCCGCTCCCTTTCCTAGCTCTCCCACAAGTCTACTGTCTCAGCCCCTTTTTTTTCCTGTCCCCCTCGCCCTCGACATCAGTCTGAAGAAGGATCTCGAAACGAAACGTCGCCTATTCCTTCTCTCCGTAGATGCTGCCTCACCCGCTGAGTTTCTCCAGCATTTTTGTCTAGCACCTGTATTCATCTATCACTTGCCAGGCTTTGTCCTGCCCCTCGAGTCTTCCAGCTCAGGCCCCACCCCCCAGTCTGAGGAATGTCCTACTCCCACCTGACCCAAAACATCATCTAAGCATCTTGTCAACAGATGCTGCCTGACCCACTGAGTTACTCCAACATTATGTATTTTTTTATCACAAGCATCTGCAATTCCATGTTTCAATGTACATAATGTGATTGGTCGGGCCCCAGTGAGTGATGCAGAGTAAAGGGATCCAGTAGTGCAGGTACATTGTTCTTTGAAAATAGCATGTTATAGGAGCAGAATTAGGCCATTCAGCCTATCAAGTCTACTCCGCCATTCAATCATGGCTGATCAAATTTTTCTCTCTTAATCCCATTCACCTGCCTTTTCCCCATAACCTGACACCCATGCTAATCCAGAATCTATCAATCTCCATTTTAAAATGGCAATGAATTCCAGATTCACCACCCTCTAACGAAAGAAATTCCTTCTTATTTCTACCCTTTAACCATATATAAACATATAACAATTACAGCACGGAAACAGGCCCTCTCAGCCCTTCCAGTCCGTGCCGATCATCTGTTTTCCCCTTTCTATAGGTACATCCTTTTATTTTGAGGCGATGGCCTCTGGTCCTAGACTCTCCCACTAGTGGAAACATCCCCTCCACATCCACTCTATCCAGGCATTTCACTATTTGGTAAGTTTCAATGAGGTTCCCCCTCATACTTCTAAACTTCAGCAAGGAGAGGCCCAGTGCTGTTAAACTCTCATCATATGCTAACCCAATCATTCCTGGAATCATTCTTGAAACCTCATCTGGACCCACTCCAGAGCCAGCACATCCTTCCCTGGATATGGTGCCCAAAATTCCATATAATATTCCAAATGCGGCTTGACCAGTGCCATATAGTGCCTTACATTCCTGTTTTGAGAGGAATAGATCGCTGTAGATGCAGTTTCTTGCGTAGAGTAGGGGAATCGAGGACCAGAGGACCTAGGTTCAAAATGAGGGGGAAAAGATTTAATAGGAATCTGAGGTGTAACTTTTTCACACAAAGGGTGGTGGGTGTATGGAACAAGCTGTCAGAGGAGGTAGTTGAGGCTGGGACTATCCCATTGTTTAAGAAACAGTTAGACAGGTATATGGATAGGACAGGTTTGGAGGGGTATGGACCAAGCGCAGGCAAGTAGAACTGGTGTTGCTGGAACAATGTTGGCTAGTGTGGGCGAATTGGGCCGATGGGCCTGTTTCCACACTGTATGCTATCCCCAATGACTACTACATTTTTCTTCCCTGTTCCCTCTCAAATGGCCCACTGAACCACGGTGCCCTGGTCAGGTGCTCATGCTTCCTACAGCCCTCACCTCCGTTCCCCTGCCTGCCTCACTAGCAGTCACACCCTCTGCATCACCACGGGCCACCTCAGAAGCAGTTACTCTAGCAGGCATAACTGCCTCCAGAAACACAGCGTTCAGGTAATTCTCCCCGTCTCTGATGTGCCTCAGCTTTTGAAGCTCAGACTCCAGGTCATTCACTTTGTCTGTTCTTCAATCAACCAGCATTTGCTGCAGATGTGGTCACCAGGTGTCATTGGCCAAGGTTTCCACCAGCCCCCACATCATGCAGCTGCAGCACATCGCGTGATCCTGCATCCCGTCTTCTTTGCGTATCTCACAAATCCTCGTGAAACTTCCTACTTGTTGCTGCTCTGGATCTGACGGGTCAAAGCCTCAAGATGCTCTTTACCTGCACATAGCACTTCACCTCAACACGGCCACTACCAAAATACCTTGGTATGGTTGCATTTGGAGTATTGTCTTCAGTTTTGGTCACCTTGCTGCAGGGAGCATTTGTTAAGTTGGATGAGTGCAGAGATTTATGATGATGTGGCCAGGACTCTAGGGCCTGTAGGTTGAGCAGGCTAGAACTTTATTCCTAAGAACACAAGAGGAAGTGGGGCCAAGACCTCCAGTAGGCCTGGCTCGACCACCACAGACACCGACGGGACCCGCGAGGGCAAGGGGAGACCCGACTGCCGAAAGCAAGGAGCGCCAGAGATTGAGGAGGGACCCGCAAGGAACCACATCTCCGAAGTGGGCCATTGGAGAGTGAGGAGGGACCCCCAAGCAACCATCGAGAGCAAGGAATGCCATCGAAGTGTGAGGGCAGTCGGAGAGCGAGGAAGACCGGAAGGTAAAGAGGGCCATCGGAGAGCAAGGAGGGACATGCGAGTAACCACTGAGAGCAAGGGGGCCATCGGAGAGTGAGGAGGGCCGTGGGAAGGCAAGGAGGGCAATCCAAGAGCGAGGAGAGCCGTGCGAGAGATGAGGGCCGTCGGGGGAGCAAGGAGGGCCGTGGGAGAGCTAGGAGTGTTGTCGGGGAGCGTGGAGGGACATCATAGAGAATGAGATAACTTGTTGAGAATCAAGGGGGACCCAGCGGGGTAGGAGTTTGCTGCCACGTGCAGCGGCTAGCAGTAGAGGACTGTTCGGTGAACTTTTGTGATTTTGTCGGCACCAAAACGTGGCGACACTTGCGTATTGCCTAGGTGTGGTCTGCTACATTATTTTACTGGGTTATATGCAAAACAAAGCATTTCACTGTACCTAGGTTCATGTACAAGTATCATTGAATTGAATCATTGGTCTTTTCAAGGTGTGTATGGATTACAAGGGGAATAGATAGGGTGAATGCAGAGTCTCTTACCCAGAGTAGGGGAATCAAGAACCAGAGGACAGAGGTTAAAGGTGTAAGGGAAAATATTTAATTGGAACCTGAGGAGCACCTTTTTCACACATAAGGTGGTGGTGTATGGAACAAGTTGCCAGAGGTAGGTGAGAGGGGTAGGGTTTAGAGAGGTATGGGCCAAATGCTGAGAGGTGGGACTAGTCTAGATGGGGCACCATCCGCAAATTGGGCCAAAGGCATGTTTCCTTGCTGTATATTACTCTAAAAATGACTGCCACTTTTCATTTCACTGCACATCCCGTATGTGTATGTGACGAATAAACTTGACTTGACTTGAAATCTATTTGACTTGATTGGATAGGATGCATTAGGAACCTTTTCCATGTGCCTCGGTACCAGTGACAATAATAACCTTCAATCTAATAGGGTAATGCTCACAGGATCTCCCAAATTAATGAGCTCCAGCACCAAGGGCTGCAGTTTTCCAAACTGCATCCTTACTCGAAGTGTGTTTTTTTTTCCTCATTTGTTGTTGATTGTTTGTCCCCAGTGAAAGGCCTGGATAGAGTGGATGTGGAGAGGATGTTTCCACGAGTGGAGGGTCTAGGACCAGAGGTCATAACCTCAGAATTAGAAGACGTTTCTTTAGGAAGATGATGAGGTATTTATTTAGTCAGATGGTGGCAAATCTGCAGAATTAATTTCCAGATAGCTGTGGAGGCCGTCAATGGATATTTTTCAGGCAGAGATAGATAAGATTCTTGATTGGCACGGGTGTCAGGGGTTATGGGGAGAAGGCAGGAGAATGGGGTTAAGAGGAAAAGTAGACAGCTATGATTGAATGGCAGAGTGGACTTGATGTGCCGAATGGCCTAATTCTGCACGTATCCCTTGTAACGTGCAAGTTCCTTCAAGTTTGAACACACAATCAAGGACAATTATGGCACATCATAACTTATGTCACCAAACAAACCAATAAAAACTTCAATGACAAACTCCATTGATTTCTGAATCATTTTTTTTGTCAATCATTCAACGTTTAACAAAATTAAAATCCATTGACAGGTTTGATGCACATCTCAAGTGAACAAAGTCTGCTTCCAATAAGCTCAGATTGTAAATGTTTCTATTTCTATATGGTTGATGCTTTCTTCACCAGAACAAAATGGCTGAAGAACCAGCCTCCACCCCTGGGTCATCCGGCGTCATCTGGGAGATGAAGTCTCTGCTGATGATTTTGGCTTCCACTATGACTGAGATAAGAACATCTTAGAGCTGAATATCAGTCTGTAGAAGTTTACTATACACAGTATAGGTGAGCAAGTCCTACACTAGGCCGTGAATCCACAAGGGACCTGCAAAGAAACAAAAGATCATCTATGATGGATATACACATGAGCAGCCATCATTGTCAAAATGGTTGCTACGGGAGCAAGTTGGCATTTCATTTAAAAAATGTCATTTCAAAGTCCAATTCCATAACATATCCTGCAATTTGTTGCAGGATATGTCCCTGCAAACATGCACTGTCCCTGCCTGTTTCAAAGTCTGTACCCCAAAAAGGCAAGGATTACTTGTCTTAATGACTACAGGCCTGTTGCAATGACCTCTGCAGGGCTCTCGCTTAACTTTTTCTCCCTGTTGCCAGCCGGGCAACCTTGACAGCTTTTTAGGTTGCCAAATGACAGTTTAGGTGGTCATTGAACACGGTTTGCATGACGTGTGCGATAATGTGCTCGGACAAAGTGCGTAGTTACCAGTCGGAATTATGCTCAATGAAGCATTCACATATTATGTTCAAGAAAGAACTGCAGATGCTGGAAAAACGAAAGTAGACAAAAGTGCTGGAGAAACTCAGCGGGTGCAGCAACATCTATGGAGCGAAGGAAATAGGCGACGTTTCAGGCCGAAACCCATCAGTCTGAAGAAGGGTTTCGGCCAGAAACGTTGTCTATTTCCTTCGCTCCATAGATGCTGCCGCAACCGCTGAGTTTCTCAAGCACTTTTGTCTACATTCACATATTATTTCTGCTTCAAATAACTCACAAACTAAACATATTCACCAATCAAGACATGATATATACCACACTGACATGCAGCAAAATTATAATACAATATCTCAACTTTTTACACATTGCAATTAATGCAATTTCTATTAGTTCTTTCCACTTCCAAACAAAAATGTGGCTGGATTATTCAGCATATGATCAACCTGTGTCAATAAATCCTAGACCATGGTAACATATATGCTTAACCATACACACTACAGATTAATGCAAGGTGAAGGACCGAAAATTACCATGACATGGCCATAGCATGGGTCGTTATTGCTATTGGCACAGAAACACTCTGACTTCCCACATAATTTACCATAACAAAATATAGAGGTTGCAAGGAACTTTCTAAAGGCATTTTATGATAATAGCTGTTAAAACCGACTATACCCATCTGACAGGTTAAACATTACACTAACTGACAAGAGATGGCCAAAGGACATAACTACAGCAAATGTTCTTTTGGTAATATGTTTAAAGATGTCTAAACAAATAATAAACATTGGGAATTAAAACACATTTGATTACATTCCGTTATCAAACATAATCAATGTTCGCTCTGAAGACTATGAAGCACAATAGGGTCAAGGAGTGTGTAATCAGTGCGGGGTGGATAGATGGCGGGGGAGGTTGAGAAGGCAGGTGAATTAATACGTGTTGGTTGGAGTATGTAAAATTGTAAGGGGAGAGCACGGGGGACGTCAGTGGTGTTGAATGGGGGGATCAGTACGGGATGGATGGGGGAGGGGGGTGGGGGGATCAGTATAGGATGAATGGGGGTTCAGTACAGGATGAATGGGGGTAGACAAAAATGCTGGAGAAATTCAGCGGGTGAGGCAGCATCTATTGAGCTAAGGAAATAGGCAACGTTTCAGGTTGAGACCCTTCTTCAGACTGTTCCCCTCATTCTTCTTGAATGGGGTTATCAGTACAGGGTGAATGGGGGAATCAGTAACCGGGGCCGAGCGGTGCAGCTCAAAGATCTTTGATGCAGCTGCTTCAGACGGTGGAAGGAGACTTCCCTCTCCCTCTCTCCCTCCCTCCTCCCAGCCTCAGCGTGCGAGAGGGGTTGTTTTGAAAGCAGTTATCGCCGTTAGCGTATTTGCACGCATCAGGACGATAGCAGCCGCTGATGGCAAATCCGCAAAAGGCGCTTTCAAAACTACCCCTCTCGCACGCTGAGGCCGGGAGGGAGAGAGGGAGATCTCCTTCCACCGGGCGGGGTGCGAGAGGAGGCGGTGGAGCCGTTTCCGTGGCCGTCATTCGTTCCAACCCTTCGTCATCCTGCATCTTGTATCTTTGCCCCGCAATCAAAGATACTAGAGGAATACAGCCGCCGCCGTCGACATGAAACATCACGCTTCTTTTCGCTAGAGATGCTGCCTGACCCGCGGAGTTACTCCAGTTTTTTTGCGTTTCCGGTATAAACCAGTATTTGGGGTGCCAAGCCGGGCAAAATGAGTCGCCGTTTAGGTTGCCCGGCGGCACTTTCTGTGGTCATTGGCACCCGGGCAACCGCTAATTTCGAGCCCTGCGTGGAGTCTGTAGACTGGGCAATGTTCAAGGACTCGGCAACGGACTTAAACGAATACGCCACAGTCGTTACAGACTTCATGAAGAAATGTGTTAAGGACTGCATCCCCACCAAAACCTTCCGAGTGTTTCCCAATCAGAAACCTTGGATGAACTGTGAGATTCACACTCTTCTGAAGACCAGACACCGGGCATTCATGTCTGATGATACAGTGGTCCACACGAAGTCCAGATACGGCCTTGGTAAGGCCATCAAAAAGGCCAAAAGGGAGTTCTGCTCCAAGCTGGAGGATGAGACAGATGTTCGGCAGCTGTGGCAGGGACTGAATGCAATCACCTCCTACAAGGCGAAACCAGGAGGCAGCTCGAATGTCGACAATACGCACGCTTTGATAGGGAGAACACCAATGTCCTTCCCGAGTCCCCATTCGCTGTGATGGTATTTCAGTCTCATCACCGAGGCCGACGTCAGGAAATCCTTCAGAGGGGGTGAACCCTCGAAAAGCGCCTGGACCTGATGGTATACCTGGTCGTGTTCTAAAAACCTATGCGGACCAACTGGCTGGAGTTTTTAGGACATTTTCAACCTGTCACTTCTGAGGTCTGAGGTTCCCAACTGCTTCAAAAGGGCATCAATAATACCGGTGCCCAAGAAGAGCAAGGTGACATGCCTCAATGACTATCGACCAGTGGCACTAACGCCTGTGGTGATGAAGTGCTTTGAGAGGTTGAAGATGGCGAAAATCAACTCCTACCTCGACAAAAACCTGGACCCACTGCAGTTCGCTTACCGCCACAACAGATCAACGGTGGATGCGATCTCGCTGGCCCTCCACTCCGCTCTGGACCACAAAAACTCATATGTCAGGCTGTTATTCATCGATTACAGCTCGGCATTTAACACAATCATCCCCTCCAAGCTGGTTACCAAACTCGCAGAACTGGGTCTCTGTGCATCCCTCTGCAATTGGATCCTCGACTCCCTCATCCACAGACCACAGTCTGTTCGTATTGGTGAAAATGTGTTGTCCTCGATAACAATCAGCACAGGAGCACTTCAAGGCTGCGTGCTCAGCCCCCTGCTGTACTGACTCTATACTCATGACTGCGTAGCCGGTCATAGTGCAAACTCCATCATCAGCTTCGCTGATTTCACCACTATTGTGGGACGTATCACTGATGAGGGTGAGTCAGAGTATAGAAGAGAGATCGAGTGACTGTCCATATGGTGCCAGAACAATAACCTGGCCTTCAACACCAGCAAAACCAATACTGATTGTGGACTTTGGATGGGGACCCACAGTCCTGTTTATATCAACGGTATAAACAGGACTGGTTTAAAGGGTCAAGAGCTTCAAATTCCTGGGCGTGCACATCTCTGAAGATCTTTCCTGGTCCGAGAACACAGATGCAATTATTAAGAAAGCTCATCAGCGCCTCTACTTCCTGAGAAGATTACGGAGAGTCGGTCTGTCAAGAAGGACTCTCTCTAACTTCTACAGGTGCACAGTAGAGAGCATGCTGACTGGTTGCATCGTGGCTTGGTTCGGCAGCTTGTGCGCCCTGGAGAGGAAAAGAATACGAAAAGTAGTAAACACCGCCCAGTCCATCATCGGCTCTGACCTTCCTTCCATCGAGGGGGTCTATCACAGTCGCTGCCTCAAAAAGGCTGGCAGCATCATCAAGGACCCACAACATCCTGGCCACCCACTCTTCTCCCTGCTACCTTCGGGTAGAAGGTACAGGAGCCTGAGGACTGCAACGACCAGGTTCAGGAATAGCTACTTCCCCAAAGCCATCAGGCTTTTAAACTTGGCTTGGACAAAACTCTGAACATTAATACCCCTTTATCTGTTATTTGCACTTGATCAATTTATTCATTCATGTGTGCATTTACGTATGTAATGGTATATGGACACACTGATCTGTTTTGTAGTCAATGCCTACATTCTGTTGTGCTAAGCAAAGAAAGAATTTCATTGTCCTGTCAGGGACACATGACAATAAACTCTTTTGACTTTGACTTGACTTTGCTCTGTAGTCATGATGACACTCGAAAGGCTTGTGCTGGCCAAGCTGAAAAATATCACAAACCCCCTGCTGGACCCTCGGCAGTTGGCATATCGGGCCAATAGATCTGTGGATGATGCAGCCTGCACTTCATCCTACAGCACCTAGACTGCCAGGGGACCTATGTGAGGATCCTGTTTGTTGATTTTAGCTCTGCATTCAACACCACTGTGCCAGAGCTACTACACTCCAAACTTTCTGAGTTGACTGTGCCTGAACCCCTCTGTCGGTGGATCACCAGCTTCCTGACAGACAGGAAGTAGCACGTCTTGGATCTGGGAAAGCACATCTTGGACCCGCAAACCCTCAGCATTGGAGCACCGCCTTTTCAGTAAAAGAGACAAAATTATGGAACTCACTGCCAGACCAATTGAAATGTATCCCTACATATGTCACATTCAAAAGAAACACAAAATTGTGGCTAATTCAACAACAATCCTGTTCTCATATTTAGTTTTTACACTGTGCTCTCTCTGAATGTCTTTTTCTCTTTTCCATTTTTAATCTCATTTCCATTTCCATTTTCCTATTTTTAATAATGTTAATCTGTATTATCATTTTTAACCAAAAGCCCTACTAGGGACAAGTGTTGCGAATTAGCTTTGGCTAAAAACACTATGATGCATACATCAGATGACTGTTTCAAGTGTATCTATGTTTTTGTATCTGTCCCTATTTAAATAAACCTTAATCAATCAATCAAAGCTACATACTCTCTCCTCTCCTCTCCTCCCTCTACACCAACGACTGCACCTCCACAGACACCTCTGTCAAGCTTCTCAAGTTTGCGGACAACACAACCTTGATTGGACTGATCCAGGATGGGGAGGAATCTGCCTACAGACAGGAAGTGTCACAGCTGGCGTCCTGGTGCCATCGCAACAATGCTCTTAAGACAGTGGAATTGATTGTAGACTTTAGGAGAGCTTCCCCTCCACTCACCCCACTCACCATCAACATTACCACAATCACATCTGTGGAGTCTTTTAAGTTCCTGGGAACCATCATCTTACCTTAAGTTCCTGGGAACCACCAAGGACCTTAAGTGGGGGACTACCATTGACTCCTGTCAAAAAGGCACAACAGAGGATGTACTCCCTGCGGCAGCTGAGGAAGCACAATCTGCCACAGGTAATGATGGTCCAATTCTACATGGTCATCATTGAGTCTGTGGTCACCTTCTCCATCATGGTCTGGTTTCGCTCAGCCACCAAGCACGACACCTGGAGGCTGCAGCGAATCGTCCGATCAGCAGAGAAGATTATTGGCTGCAACCTTCCCTTCATTGATGAACTGTACACTTGCAAGGGCCAGGAAGTGAACGGGCAAGATCATCTCTAATGTCACCTATTCCTTTTCCCCAGAGATGCTCTCTGATCCACTGAGTTACTCCAGCTTTTTGTGTCTATAGCATTTTCCTTGTGTGGTCACTATTCCCTATTCCCTTGAAATTGGTCAGAGCCCTTACCTTTAATTGAGCTGACGGATTAGCTTGTTGATTCCTGTTCCACGGTTCCCGGTCTGTCCAAATTCGTTGAGAAATCCCACCTTATTCCTTGCTGCGTGTCGAGCTACTGACAGCCTGAAGGGCCAGAGGAAATTGCTGGCCTCCTTGAAGGATTTTCCCACGGTGTAAATCTCACATATCAGATCCTCAAGACAAATCAATCCCAACTTTCCTGCAAAGAAAATAAGCGAGTTTGGTATTACAACTGCGCATGTCCTGGTCAAAGGTCATTCGTGATAAATATTCTTGCCAGCTAAGCTACTGTGTGTGTACGGACCTGCATATTCTGTTCAATGAGATTTATAAATAAATGTATCAGTCAAATATGTCAGCAGTAGGCCACAGCGTACTGCAGGCTGCACAAATCCACAATTATATCGATTTAAAGTATTGACTCAATACAGCACCAGCCTTGAAAACGCAAGAATGCCTGGAACAAACCAGTTAATTATCAAATCCCTGGCATTAGCCCAAGTCACAGCCATTCAAATTCTTTACTGATTTACACAAAATACAAGTTGTGTGGTCAACCAATCTGATACAGTCCTTACATCCCTATCGAAACAACCTTCCTGGATTGAAGGAAACAAGGAGAATGAGCTGTGTGGGGGTAGGTTGGAAAGTTCAGATTGGATTCGAACAAGCTGGTTAAACTTTTGAGGTGGGTTGGCTTAAATAAAGATGCTGTTGCTTTAACCTCTGGGGTTGGTTCCAGTCTGTCAGGGCACACAGTTGGGAGCCGGGTCTGGGTGACCGGGCGGTGAGAATATGCAGCCATTTGAACCACAGCCAAACTAGAGGCTTCACTCAGGATTGGGTCGCACCCTGCTGACGGGACCTGTTCTCGCTCTCTTTGAAGGAAGCGCCGCCTGCCCAGCGAGTGGGCAAACGCATAGCCAACCCGTAATATGAGTGGGAGCATTTTCCGAGTCGGACTTTGTGGACAGTTGGGGTGGGGGATCTGGGAGAGAGCTGGTGATGCCGTATGCAGAACAGTTTAGTAACGGTCCATTAAAATCCGCCCTTCAGCCACTCGGCAATCTGGGCTGCTCTGATCTGACAGCCCTCTCTCTAGCTCGCTGCGTGCCTGATCCTAACGCAGAACCTCCACAAAACCTTTGGGCTTCGGGTAACACCTGCACAAAGAGCCTCTGCTAACAAGGGCTGGCGAACTGTGCTGGTCAACGTGCACTGGGCGAGATGGCTGGGGGAAACGCACCGCAACCGCCGCAAACTTGGAACAACACAGACCCTCCACTCAATCTATCCAATATAAAAGGGCAGGCATTTTACAGTTAAATGTCTTATATCGGATTGGCGGCACCTCCACAGGGCCAACCCTGTACTCAGTTTTCCTCTGGAGATTAATCTTTGCCTTAACGGTACATTCACACTGCCTGTAGGTAAAGCATCAGCCCACATAACACTGGTACAGTCTCTGCCTGCCTCAGATTAAATATATTTTTACAAATAAATTATGAATAAAGATAAGAAAATGTTTCAAACACAGGTAATATTTTCTTATTCCAGTAGCAACCACATTAAGGATTAAATGAAAATAATAAATTATTTAACTTGTTGAATATCTCATAGTTGTAGATTAATGAACAGAACTAGAACTGGGACTATGTAAGTAGTGTGTGAACAGCAGAACAAGAAAGGAAGCTATTGAGTTGACAGAATTCTAGATTAATTCCTTGGTAGAATAGTTAACAAGTTATACAGTTTACAGCTCTGTGTTTGCTTTAAAAAAAATCTCAAATGACCGTAGACAAATCCCATGATTCATTGCGTTTATTGAGATACCGAACTTGCTTATACAGAGCAATAAATCTCCACAAAACATGGTTACACCTGGAATGTTAAGCTGCCAGTCCTGCCCTCCTTTCAACCAAATCTCTGATATAGTGACCACTCTGGTCTTGTTCATTCATTTTGTACAAATTGTTTCTATATCTCAACTTGGCTCTCCTGTGAGTTTATCATACCTTTTGTACTACATTTTGTCCTTTCTGTACTTTGCATCAGTGTTCACTAAAATAGACATGTATAATGTGAGATTATAGTGCAGTATAGTTCGGCAAAGGAACAAGCCATTTGCCCTACAATGTCTGTGCCAACCACAATGTCATTAAAACTGCACACCTGCCGCACATGGTTCACATACCTCCATTCTCTGCCAGCTAACGTCCTGTCCTAAATGCCTCTGAATGTTTAGAGAGACAGTGTCCCTACAAACATTACAGTAAGAGGGCACAAATTTAGACGATTTGAGAGGCAGGTTTTTCACAGAAAGGGTGGAACGAAATGCAGATGACATTGTAGAGGTGGGTAAAATAGTGGCATTTAAAAGGTATTTGCACAGGTACAGGAGCGAAGGAATATATAAGGACCTAATCTTGACAGATGGGCTTTGTGCAGTGAAACATCAAAGTGGCATGAACTTGTTGGGCACAAATGTCCATTTCTCTGCTGTGGAACTCTGAGATGGAATGATTGTGATTCCATTTACTATCTCAGCCCCTCAGCAATTTGAGATGCACAATTGTGGACCGAGTGACTAGGTAATTTTGAGATTGGACCCTTGAGTCTATTGATTTTTATCCACTCTATTTTTCCAGACGCTGTTAGATGTATCTGTGTTACCCAGGTGTTGTTCGATGATCAAGTTGTCGGTTAGAGGCACGCGTTTCTTGTTGACTTTTGCTTGACCACGTTTCAAAATAAGTTCACGGATAGATTTTAAATTCGGAATCCTGCAAAGAGGAGAAAGGAAGACGAGTAAAGTTATCACATTAAGTGACACTGACTGTGGGTTGTGCTGTCATATGCAGCATCCCATGCTCTGCATCCACTGCAGCTGCAATCCCACTCTACCAATCAGCTCCTGTGCCTACATTACAACCATCATGGTTTGACAATGCAATGTTGCCTTCAATTTCCAGTCACTAAACCAAGCTCAGGGCTGCATCTCTGGGCAGCTTGACAGGCAACTCATCCTCAGGCTTCATTTCAAATTTTCTCCCTTTCCAAATGCCAGCAACATTCCACTGTATTATTCACAGACAATATGGATCGAGTGCAATATTTATTCCTCCAATCAAATAAAACAGATGTTGTGGTTGATGATTGCATTGTTGTTTGTGGAAAACTGTTGGGTTATCTACATTATCTCACAGGTTGTACAGCCACTAAGGAGTTACATAAGAAGTGAATTGTCCCAGAGTACTGGTCCCCCAGAGAACTGGTCTCAGAGAGTCTGTCACCTAGACCCCAGATATGGGCCCCAGACCACCTAACCCCTAGAGAACCAGTCGCAGAGAGCCAGTTTCACAATTACTTATGAACAGCATTCTGACCTTACCCCCAAGCAACATAGGGCTCCACCACCTTCAGCATCCTCAATGACGTCTTGTTCAATTTCACAAATGTTCCACTGTAGAGTTGTCGGAGTCTCAACATTTCAACAACTTTCCGCACTTTAGGACTGACCCCGTGGATCCTGCAAAATCGATGAATTTAATGACTGAGCTTTGTTCAATGCATTCAGGAAAGGTTTGAACTTGCCACCGATGCTGGCAGCGTGATACTCACTGTCTGATCCGCACAGCAAAGGCCAGCTTCTGGTCCTCAGGCACATCGTTCCAATCAGGCTTCTTTGCCATCCGAACAAATCGAACCTCATCCCGGTATTTACGCCGGGAGTCTTTTATGAAATTCTCAACTCTTTTAAACCGAATCTTCTTCCCTTTCTGAAGCTGAAATGTAAAAGCAGCTACAGTTCAATTCTAGATCAGTAATTATATACAGACAGATTTATCTAGAGCAAGTGACAGAAGTGTGGTTGTCAATCCCATGGATATCCTGTCACTTGCTCTGCCTTATTTCCCAACGGTAGTTAAGCATTATTTATTGCCACACATACCTAGACATGGTGAATGTTTTTTGTTCTGCATTCAATCCAATAAATTAATTCTGTACACAAACACAGTCATATATCAATACAAGAGTATAATGATTGTAATGTGAAAAAAACATATTTTTTAGGAGGCAATGTACAGAGTTGCCAAATTGCAAAGCCATCTTGTACCTCCTAAATTCTTAAAGTGATCAAGTTTTATCTTGGCCTTAAAGGCCCGTTGCCCGTTGTCACCAGGTCCGGCCCTGACTCGGCCGGACCTGGCGATGCTGAAGGTGTCCTCACTTGCATTCTGAGCAGCCTCTGTAGCCTTCTCCTCTCTAGTAAAGTGATATGCTTATGACTTGAGAAAACTTTCCCAGACACACTTACAATGTGCCCCATCTAATCCCTTAGCCAAGGGCAACCCTTACTCAATACAAGGGAAGTTGAAATCACCTACTATTTAAATCCTTTTATTCTTATAGCTATCCTCGGGTCTCACTGTATATTTGTTCCTCTAATTCCTGCTGAACATTGGAGGGCCTAGAGTACAATACCATTAATCTGACCACCCCTTCTTATATCTCAATTCTATCCATATAGCCTCACTGGACAACCACCCAGGAATATCTCCCACTACCACTGTGATATTCTCCCTAATCAAACGCACAAGCCCTTGTCCTGTATTACAGCTCCCCTGCCACATTTCCACAACTGCTCCAATATCTCAGACCCATTATTATATCCATGCTGCGTTCATCTGCCTGTTAAGCCTCCTTTTAGACCCTTCTCGCTCCCTGTCCTGTTACGTTTGAACTACACTTTTTGTGATCAACCCACATATTTCTTCCTCTACCTCCGCTCACTACTGGGGGGGATACAGTACAATCCCATCAAAGTAATCACCTTATATCCCAACTCCACATAAATAACCTCACCGGATGACCCCCTCCCCCCCCCCCCCCCCGAAATATCCAGAGTACTACCATGATGTTCTCCCTAATCAAAAGTAACCTCCTGTAGTATCGGTAGCCCAGAACATCGAGCTGCCAGTCCTGCCCCTCCCTCAGCTATGTTTCAATAATAGTTATAACATACCAGTGCCATGTTACCCATCCACGCCAATTCCATCTGCCTTACCTGGACTTTCTCTGGAGTATTGGAGACTGAGGGGAGTCCAGACAGGTTTATAAAATGATGTTTCTTTTCCCCAAGGTGGAAATGTAGAAACTACGGGGCATTGGTTTGAGATGAGGGGGGGTGCTGTTTAAAGGAGATCTCTAGCTACAGGCAAGGTCCCGGAGCTTTGTACATGGCAGGCTGTGCTTGTCTAACTTGATTGAGCTTTGTGAGGATGTGATGAGGGTAGGTGGATGGCGTCTACTTGGATTTTTGTAAGGCATTTGATAATATCCCCCATGGTGGTCTGATCCAGAAGATTAAGATACACAGGATTGACAGAGTGTTTGTCGTATGGATTACTGATAGAAGACAGAGGGTTGTGGTGGAAGGATTACATTCAGGCAACAGGTCTATGACCTGTGGTATTCTGCAGGGATCTGTGTGCTGGGACCTCTGCGGTTTGTGATATATATTAATGACATGGATCTAAACACGGATGGGTTGGTTAGTAAGTTTGCAGATACATAGAAAATAGATGCAGGAGGAGGCCATTTGGCCCTTCGAGCCAGCACCGCCATTCATTGTGATCATGGCTGATCGTCCCCAATCAATAAGCCGTGCCTGCCTTCTCCCCAAATCCCTTGATTCCACTAGCACCTAGAGCTCTAACTAACTCTCTCTTAAATCCATCCAGTGATTTGGCCTCCACTGCCCTCTGTGGCAGAGACTTCCACAAATTCACAACTCTCTGGGTGAAAAGGTTTTTTCTCACCTCAGTCTTAAATGGCCTCCCCTTTATTCTAAGACTGTGGCCCCTGGTTCTGGACTCGCCCAACATTGGGAACAGTTTTCCTGCATCTAGCTTGTCCATTCCTTTTATCATTTTATTTGTTTCTATAAGATACCCCCTCATCCTTCTAAATTCCAGTGAATACAAGAGAATACTTAGTCATGTAACTCCCTGAAAGTGGCAACACAAGAGAGAGAGGGGTAAATGCTGCAAATATAATGCTTGCTTTCATCGGTCAGGGCTTTGAGTGTAAGAGTCAGGAAACGATGAAGCAGCTATATAGGACTATTGTTAAAGCACATTTGGAGTTCTGTGTGCAGTTCTGCCTCCCCAATACAGGAAAGGGTGTAGAGGAGGTTTAGAACATAGAATAATACAGCACAGGAACGAGTCCTTTGGCCCACAATGTTTGCGCCGAACATGATATCTAGCTAAAATAATCTTATCTACCTGTACATGAACTTCCATGTGCCTATCTTTGTGTCCAATGCAGGCATCAATCCATTTGATAGAATGTCTGGATTGGGGAGGTAATTCGCTACAGGGAGAGGTTGGACAAACTTGCATTGTCTTCTCTGGAACGTCAGAGGTTGTGGGAAGGCCTAATAGGTATATAAGATTATGAGAGGCACAGACAGTCAGAACCTTTTTCCCAGGATGGAAAAATCGATTACGAGAGAACATAGTTTTAAAGTGAGAGCGGCAAAGCTTAAAGGAGATGTGTGGGGCACCTTTATATTACACACAGAGGGTGGTGGGTGCCTGGAAGGCACTGCTTGCCTTGGTAGATATGATAGTGGCATTTAAGAAACTTTTGGATAAGCCTAAGGATATGCAGGAAATGGAGGGCTATGGATTATGTGCAGGTGGATAAGAGATGATCTTGGCATTGTGGGCCATAGCACCTGTTCTTTTATTTATTTATTTATTTATTTATTTGTTCCGAACAAATAAAGACATAAATATGAATAAATAACAACAACAAAATCGAATTAGTCAAACAATTGGACATTCCAAGCAATGCAATCAAAGCAATCAAAAGTATAAAGCAAAATTTAAATGTCCAACACTTTTTCTTTACAAGCTCGAAAAGGAGTGAGAAGAATAACTTATTTAATCTCACCCCTTCTCCCTAAACTCTTCTTCCATATTTAATAATTAATTAATTAATAATAATTATCACCATTATTAATAACATTGCTTATAATAATAATAACAATAATGATAATGTATCAATAGTAATGTAATATGTAACATAATATACAATATATAATCTACAATAGCTAATTATTAATTTGAGATACAATTTAACCGTAGACGTACCCCAGACAATTTTTAGAGAGGCATAGAGACATACAACTGATAAACACATACAAGTAATATGTATGAAGTAACCAAAAAACATAAATAAATAATAAATAAATACACATTAATAAACATTAACCCCTGTTTATCAACCATCCCCCTCATCCCTGTACCTTGTGAAAAAAAGTTTTTTGTATGTCATTTTGAACTGGTTCATGTTTGGACATTGCTTTAACTCCACATTCAAACTGTTCCACAATCCCACTCCACAGACCGAAATACAAAAAGTTTTTCTGGTCGTGCGAACTCTTTGTACCTTAAAATTAAATATTCTTCTTAAATTATAACCCCCCACTCGCTCATTGAATAATTTTTGTATATTTCCAGGTAGGTTCATGTCTGTACTGTTCAATATTCTATGGATGTGTGGAGCAAGTTCTTTTAGAGAACTGTAGGTGCCTGGAACATACTATGGGACAGTGGTGTAAGCAGATAGGACTGGCGTTTGAGACAGATATAGGAAAATGCAAGGCTTGGGGGGATATGGATCATAAGATAGGAATAGAATGAGGCCATTCGGCCCATCAAGTTTACTCCGCTATTCAATCATGGCTGATCTACCCTAACCCCATTCTCCTCCTTGTCCCCGTTACCTCTGAGATCCGTACTAATCAAGAATGAAGAAAAAGGATGACGAGCAAGCAGATGGGATTAGTTTAATTTGACATCCTCTTCGATAACAGATGTGGGCTGAAGGCCTGTTCCTGTGCTGCACCATTCTGTTTTCCAACAAGGTTTACATTGTAACCAGATAATCAGTGCAAGTATGGTGTGTGAGTGAAGGAAGTCTGCATCTGCCAATTACATTAACAACACCATAATCAGTGGAATGAAGGTATTTCAGACCTTTCGTTTTTCCTGCAAGGCATATTTGGCTTGGGTCGCTTTGATAGCCTGGTAAGCCTTCCGTCGCTTCAGCAGATTCTCTGGGACAAGTGGCACCTTCCTCCTCTCTCTGAAAAACATCAGCAGAGTTCATTTGCAATGAAAGAAGGATGACAGACCCATAAACTAAAGTATGTTTTATCAAGTGAAAGAGCAGTAACTAAAGGCATTGTGCAATGGTCAAAGAAAGCACTACGCTCCATTAGAGAACTTAGAAGTTGTCCTATGTATTATCGCAGACAAAAGGAACTACAAATGCTGGAATCTTGAGCAACCAACCTTTCTGTCCTGCTGCCTCCTGCATTGCCAGTGTTAGGCCACAAGCAAACTGATGGAAAACTCCCTCGTATTCTGCTTGGGTACTGTACACCCCACCGGCCTCATATCCTCCCCTCTGGCTTTATATTTCACTCCAGTGTCTGACACCCTTTTGTCTCCTTTTCATCTCCTCCCTTTGCTGTACAACACTCATCACAGGCCACCAGTCCGAGATGCAACCTTCCACCATCACCCTCTGCTTCCTTCCATGAAGCCACTTTTCTATCCATTCAGCTATCTCTCCATGGATCCCATGCGATCTAACCTTCCAGAGCAGTCTACCAAGTGGAACCTTGTTGAATGCTTTGTTGAATGCTTTGTCGAAGTCCATGTATCAACATCTATCCTCATCAATCTTTTTGGTCACTTCTTCAAAAAACTCAATCAGATTTGTGAGACATGACCGCCCACGTATAAATCCATGTTGACCTGAAATGTCACCCAACTGAGTTAATCCAGCACTTTGTGTCTATCCCCAATCAACCCTTATCCATCTAAATGCCCGTATATCGTATCTCTCCAAATACTCTCCAGTAACTTGCCATCTACAGATGTTAAGCTCACTGACCTATAGTTCCCAATTTCCCTGCAGCCCTTCTTGAATAGAGGCACAACATTTGCCACCCTCCAGTCTTCCGGCACCTGTCCTGTATTTAAAGACAACTGGTAAATGTCAACCAGGGCTCCTGTTTTCCTCTCTGGTTTCCCATATATCTGATCAGACCCTGGAGATTTGTCTACCTTCATACACGATAGTACCTTCAGCACCTCTTCGACCATAACACTGACAGCACTCAGGATACTTCCATTGACTGCCCCAAGTTCCTCCATCCTCCTGTCATTCTCCTCGGTTAATACAGAGGAGAAATACTCATTGTGGACCATATCCATCTCCTATAGCTCCACAGAGTTGACCGCTTTGATTTACCTTCAATTTCCTTTGTTAACCATTGTTCTCCTAATCTTAACATCTTTGCTTCTCACCTTTTCTTTGAATGCTTGCTATCCTAACTATCATTTAATGGATGCGACTTTTCCCTGCAGCTGCTATACCCAACCTATTTCCACTAGGTCCTGTCTTACACTGTTGAACTCAGACATTCCTCACATACCATACTCCCCGCCATTGACTCCATGCTGCCTTGGAAAATCAGCTAACATAATCAAAGACTAGTCCCACTCTGGTCATTCCTTCTGTTTACTGCTCCTGTTCGGCAGAGGTACAGAAACATGAAAGCATGCACCACCAGACTCAGGAACAACTTCTTCCCTTCTGTTAAGCCTTCTGAATGGTGCTTCAATAAGGTAGGGTACTGTTCGATACACCTCAATCACACTGTGGTAATTGGACTTTGTCAAAAGAACGTGCGCTAAAATGCTGAGAACTATATTCTGCACTCTTTATCTTCCCATTTGGTCTTTCTATTGTGTTTCACTTGATTGTATTTATGTGTGGTACATCTGATCTGTTTGAACTGTACTTTGGTACATGTGACAATAATAAATCTAAACCATTAAAACCTTAACACCAGGAACAAGCTCATCTTGAGTACATTAAGGGAAAGTGGTAACTAGAGACAGAATGGGACCCTTCACAAACCAAAGTGCTTATCTTTGTGTGGAACCGCAGGGGATGGGCAAAATCCATGAGTATTTCTCCTGTTTTTATCGTGTATGAAGACATGAAGAGTGCAAAATGTGGGAGTTAATGGAGATGTCTTGAGGTCAGCCTGTATAATGGTCAACAAAGTGGTGGCATCCTAAGGCGTGTGAAGACAGGTAAATCTCTCGGTCCTAATCAGATATATCCGAAGATATGTAGGAAGCTGGAGAAGATGACGGATAGGTTTGTAGCTTAATTGGCTTGGTATAAATATAAATCGCTCCTAGTGTGTGTAGAATAGTGTTAATGAGCAGGGGTCAGCCCCGGCTCAGCAGGCCATAAGGCCTGTTTCCGCTCTGTATCTCTAAACTAAACTAAATAAATTACAGGCTGAGATATATGAATCATTAGACATGGGTGAACATGATTAATAAGTTTGCAGACGATATTAGAGTAGATCATATCGTAGTGAAGATGGTTGTGAAAAATTGCTGCTGGAACTTGATCTTTTGACTAGGTGAGCTGAGGAATGGTTGATGGAATTTAGAAACATGGAAAAATAGGTGCAGCT
The DNA here is from genome assembly GCA_035221665.1 of Okamejei kenojei. NCBI lineage: Eukaryota > Metazoa > Chordata > Chondrichthyes > Rajiformes > Rajidae > Okamejei > Okamejei kenojei. The sequence continues at coordinate 96,596,828 of CM069138.1, forward strand.
GGAGGCCATTCGGCCCTTAATATGGAGAAATGTGAAGTGTTGCATTTTGGAAAGTCTAACAAGGGCAGGACCTAAACAATAAATGGCAGAATACTGGGAAATGTTGTAGAGCAAAGTGCAGGCACATAGTTTATCGAATGTGGTGTCACAGGTAGGTTAATGGGTTAATCAAAAATACTTTTGGCACATCACCCCTGATCAGTCAGGCTATTGAGTTTTGGCAGCGATGTTAAGTTACAGTTGTACAAGACATCGGTGAGGCTGAATTTGTCGTATTGTGTTCAGTTGCGGCCACCCTGCTATAGGGTGGCTCAGCACTTCAACTCCCCCTCCCATTCCGTATCCGACCTCTCGGTCCTGGGCCTCCTCCACGGCCAGATTGAGCAACACCACAAGTTGGAGGAACAGCACCTCATATTCCGCTTGGGGAGTCTGCATCCTTTGGGCTTGAACATTGAATTTTCTCAATTCTGTTAGCCCTTGCTGTCTCCTCCCCTTCCTACCTCTCCGTCAGCCCTCAGGCCCTGGCATTCCCTCTATCTCTATCTCCCTCCCCCACCCTAGTCGCACTAGCTTCTCATTTTCACACCACAAACAGCTTACAATGGCTTGTTCCCTTTATCATCGATACTTTTTTGCATATTTTTCATTCATTGTTCTTTATCTCTCCACATCACTGTCTATATCTCTCGTTTCCCTGATCCCTGACCAGTCTGAAGAAGGGTCTCGGCCTGAAACGTCGCCTATCTCCTTCACTCCTTAGATGCTGCTGCACCCGCTGAGTTTCTCCAGCCTTTTGTGTAACCCCCTGCTATAGAAGGACGCTGTTAAGCTGGAAAGAAGATTTACGAGGGTATGAGCTGTAGGGAGAGGTTGCACAGGCCAGGACTTTATTTGGAGCAGGCAATAGGTGTACAACATGAGCGAAATAGATAAAGTGAATACTTTTACCCAGAGTAGGAAATCAAGGACTGGAAGGCATAGTTTTCAGGAGAGAGGAGCAACGTTTTTCACTCAGAATGTGATGTGTGTATCGAAGGGAAGTAAGTGGTTGAGGCAGAGACTATCCCAACAAGACAGATACATGGATAGGAACGATGAGAGCGATGGGGGAAACATGCCAACCCACTGTAGATGGGGCATCTTGGTCGGCATGGGCCGAAGGGCCTCGCTCTATTTCCCCGTGTCGGGGGGGGGGGGGGGGGGAGGGGCGCGGGGATATCGCTCGGGAGGAGCAAATGTCATTTGGTCGCATATCTTGAGATTTAAGGGTCATATTCCTGGTCCTGACCCACAAAAGGCCTGATCTACCGCAGCTGATGGCTCGCCGCTCGCCGCTCACCCCGCACTGACGCGGCCCGGGCGCCGATGACTGCGGATTCTCGCCGCCACCTTGACAACCACTTACCCCGCGTCCGCCATCATCCTCCCGGCGAGCACAGCACGCACGCGCAACCGTGGCCGACCCGGCGCTGCTGCCCCCAGCGGCAGGGAGTGCAACAGCAACAGCGCTGCTGCCCCCAGCGGCAGGGAGTGCAACAGCAACAGCGCTGCTGCCCCTCCCCCCAGCGCACAGGGAGTGTAACAGCAACAGCGCTGCTGCCCCCAGCGGCAGGGAGCGTAACAGCAACAGCGCTGCTGCCCCCAGCGGCAGGGAGTGTAACAGCAACAGCGCTGCTGCCCCTCCCCCCAGCGGCAGGGAGCGTAACAGCAACAGCGCTGCTGCCCCCAGCGGCAGGGAGTGTAACAGCAACAGCGCTGCTGCCCCTCCCCCCAGCGGCAGGGAGCGTAACAGCAACAGCGCTGCTGCCCCCAGCGGCAGGGAGTGTAACAGCAACAGCGCTGCTGCCCCCAGCGGCAGGGAGTGTAACAGCAACAGCGCTGCTGCCCCCAGCGGCAGGGAGTGTAACAGCAACAGCGCTGCTGCCCCCAGCGGCAGGGAGTGTAACAGCAACAGCGCTGCTGCCCCTCCCCCCAGCGGCAGGGAGTGTAACAGCAACAGCGCTGCTGCCCCCAGCGGCAGGGAACTGCTGCCCCCAGCGGCAGGGAGTGTAACAGCAACAGCGCTGCTGCCCCCAGCGGCAGGGAGCGTAACAGCAACAGCGCTGCTGCCCCTCCCCCCCAGCGGCAGGGAGCGTAACAGCAACAGCGCTGCTGCCCCTCCCCCCAGCGGCAGGGAGCGTAACAGCAACAGCGCTGCTGCCCCCAGCGGCAGGGAGTGTAACAGCAACAGCGCTGCTGCCCCTCCCCCCAGCGGCAGGGAGCGTAACAGCAACAGCGCTGCTGCCCCCAGCGGCAGGGAGTGTAACAGCAACAGCGCTGCTGCCCCTCCCCCCAGCGGCAGGGAGCGTAACAGCAACAGCGCTGCTGCCCCCAGCGGCAGGGAGTGTAACAGCAACAGCGCTGCTGCCCCTCCCCCCAGCGGCAGGGAGCGTAACAGCAACAGCGCTGCTGCACACAGCAACAGCGCTGCTGCCCCTCCCCCCAGCGGCAGGGAGCGTAACAGCAACAGCGCTGCTGCCCCTCCCCCCAGCGGCAGGGAGCGTAACAGCAACAGCGCTGCTCCCCCAGCGGCAGCGGAGGGAACGTAACAGCAACAGCGCTGCTAACAGCAACAGCGCTGCTGCCCCCAGCGGCAGGGAGCGTAACAGCAACAGCGCTGCTGCCCCCAGCGGCAGGGAACGTAACAGCAACAGCGCTGCTGCCCCTCCCCCCAGCGGCAGGGAGCGTAACAGCAACAGCGCTGCTGCCCCTCCCCCCAGCGGCAGGGAGCGTAACAGCAACAGCGCTGCTGCCCCTCCCCCCAGCGGCAGGGAGCGTAACAGCAACAGCGCTGCTGCCCCCAGCGGCAGGGAGTGTAACAGCAACAGCGCTGCTGCCCCCAGCGGCAGGGAGCGTAACAGCAACAGCGCTGCTGCCCCTCCCCCCAGCGGCAGGGAGTGTAACAGCAACAGCGCTGCTGCCCCTCCCCCCAGCGGCAGGGAGCGTAACAGCAACAGCGCTGCTGCCCCCAGCGGCAGGGAGTGTAACAGCAACAGCGCTGCTGCCCCCAGCGGCAGGGAGTGTAACAGCAACAGCGCTGCTGCCCCCAGCGGCAGGGAGCGTAACAGCAACAGCGCTGCTGCCCCCAGCGGCAGGGAGTGTAACAGCAACAGCGCTGCTGCCCCTCCCCCCAGCGGCAGGGAGCGTAACAGCAACAGCGCTGCTGCCCCTCCCCCCAGCGGCAGGGAGCGTAACAGCAACAGCGCTGCTGCCCCTCCCCCCAGCGGCAGGGAGCGTAACAGCAACAGCGCTGCTGCCCCTCCCCCCAGCGGCAGGGAGCGTAACAGCAACAGCGCTGCTGCCCCCAGCGGCAGGGAGCGTAACAGCAACAGCGCTGCTGCCCCCAGCGGCAGGGAGTGTAACAGCAACAGCGCTGCTGCCCCCAGCGGCAGGGAGCGTAACAGCAACAGCGCTGCTGCCCCCAGCGGCAGGGAGTGTAACAGCAACAGCGCTGCTGCCCCTCCCCCCCAGCGGCAGGGAGCGTAACAGCAACAGCGCTGCTGCCCCTCCCGCCCCCAGCGAACAGGAGTGTAAACAACAGCGCTGCATGCCCCCAGCGGCAGGGATGTAACAGCAACAGCGCTGCTGCCACTCCATGGCCCCAGCTGCTGCAGGGAGCGTAACAGCAACAGCGCTGCTGCCCCTCCCCCCCAGCGGCAGGGAGTGTAATGGCAACAGCGCTGCTGACCCTCCCCCCCAGCGGCAGGGAGTGTAACAGCAACAGCGCTGCTGCCCCTCCCCCCAGCGGCAGGGAGCATAACAGCAACAGCGCTGCTGCCCCCAGCGGCAGGGAGTGTAACAGCAACAGCGCTGCTGCCCCTCCCCCCAGCGGCAGGGAGTGTAACAGCAACAGCGCTGCTGCCCCCAGCAGCAGGGAAGTATAACAACACAATGTCCATGCCGATCAAGATGTCCTATGTAGCCTCGTCCTATTTGCTCGAATTTGGCCCATAACACCCACGAAACCTAACTTATCCATGTAACTGTCTAAATGTTTCTTAAATGTTGCGCTAGTACCTGCCTGTCTGGTACTGCCAGGGCTGCCAACATTGGGTGAGAGTTAGGAGTGAGAAATTGCGAGAGACCAAGCCCGAGGGAGCGTAGTGACGGGGGGGGGGGGGGGGGAGAAGGGTGTGTCCCCTCCCATTGGTACGGAGCTTTTGTATTTTTTAGCTTGAAATTGTGCAATATGGTGCATACTGTAGCGAGCTTTAACTTACCCTTGAATGCAACATTTATGCTTTAAATTGGATTAGCTATGAATAAGGTTAGACTAAAATACATTCGCCTAACGGCAGCGGCTCGACTACAGTCGTCTGTCTTTTTTTATTGTTGTCTTGTTAAATGTATGTCTTGAGCTAGTTTTTATTATTTTTTTAAATGTGTATATGTGGGGGGTAGGGGTAGGGGCTGTGGGGGAAACTGTTTAATCTCTTCCTTGTGCAGGGACCCGACTTTTTCCCTGTCTGGTCTCCAATGTGCCGTTGGGCCTAACATCGAGGAGCCGGCGGCGGCCTCCAGCCGGGAAACTAGCCTAAGGGCTCCAGTCATGGAGCCTGCGGAACTGCCGTCTTTGGAGTGGGAAGAGTTGTGGTGGCACACGGCCTGCTTTTTCGAGCTCCGCAACGGACTTCTCTCCCGCTGGAATCGCAGGGTTTAAAAGGACGGGCGGGGGCATCGCCCGCCGCGGCTTTTGGAGCTTTCAGAGGCTGTTAAGTGTGGGTCTTGGTTTTTTTGCCAGTAGAGCAGGCTCTGATCAACAGGTGCAGCCCGTATGGAAATCAGTGACCAACCTGGGTCTCACTGCACAACTGATCAGGTGGCTCCAGCCTTACACCTGGCAGCTGCTTCTGCACTGACTTTGACTGCGCACCTAGTACTATTCCAGACCTTATCTTGCTCACACATTGCTCAACATAAAGCCCCATATCTGACCCCCTGGAATTAACCTATTACGTTCAAGTCCACAGGTGCTTATCCAATGCGGTAATCTTTTATGGGGCACTTCACAGTCCAAATTATGTAGAACAAAATTTGCTACATCCATTGGCTTTCTTGTTATCTAACATGCTAGTTATTTTGTCAAAGAAGTCATCAATTGATTGAACACAATTTCTCATCCATAAAATTATACTCACTCAGCTGTATAAGTATTCTGTACCATTTCTTTTATTTTGCTAACAAACTTGTCCTGAAGTCATTTTCACCCCCACTATTTTCAGTATTTTGCTGTCTTCCTCTCAGCTGGGACTTTTCCGAGATGCAAAGTCCAATAACTATATATTTAAGCACTATTATTCTATTAAATGTGGTCTTGAGAGTACATCATATTTTCTGTGGTATTTATAACAGAACAATGATTAAAAAAAGATCTTTGTTTTGATTACACCTACCAACATACATACATTATTATATTACAGTTAATATGTACTGAAGGCAAATTTTTGTTCTAATGCTTCCCATTCGCAATTACTTTTACATTGAAGTGATTGAAATTGAAGTGAAGTTTAAATGGCATCATAAAACTAAAACCTCCGGAATGAATTATATTAATTACGTGGTTGGTTGGGGTCAGTATCAGCACAATTACTATATTAAACTTTAAATCTTCAGATGTCCTGGTTCAAGCTAAAACTAAAGACAAATAATTATCTCCCAGTGCTAAAGTCTGAAGAAGGGTTTCGGCAAAAAACGTTGCCTATTTCCTTCGCTCCATAGCTGCTGCTGCACCCGCTGAGTTTCTCCTGCACTTTTGTCTACCTTTAATAATCTCCTCACGCATTCCCCTGCAAGTATCTTTGTCACTACTTTAAAATATGCCCTTTCTTTGAACAAGCTCTTAAATATCGCATCTGAATCCATCTGATTACACTCCTTGAGGATGTTCAATTAATAAAACCACGAGATTGGGGACATTTCTATTCAACCTGTCAAAGGAATTGGGGGGGGGGGGGGTTAGAAATAGTGAGGTAAACAAACATAATAGTTGAGTGGCAAATGACAATAGTGCTACCTTCCCAATATTTAACTGAAGGAAATAATGGGTTATCAAGGCTGTATGGTGTGACAGACAGCCTGACACCTTGCATGTCATTTTAATATTACACTTATCCCATCCCCCTGGATATTCCGGATTAATAAATGAAGGTTTTGTCAACTAATTACAAATCAGGCTAATTACAAATCAATAACATTAGCCAACTCCGAAACATGAAGCGCTGAGCATTGGGATCCAGACATCAAGGACAACTGGCCTCAGTTCCCCGCTCACATCTGTCAGTGGTCTCCATCTGAATCAGGGGCCATGGAGCGTTTTTGAAAGTGGGGAGGCTGGGCCATCACTGATCACTGTCCTTGGGGGGTACCCGGTGAGGGAGTGGAGCAACCGAGTGGGGAGAGGGTGTGGAAGGGGGGCATCCCCCCTCCCAGGGTAGGGACTTCTTGAAATTTGATGTATTAAAATCATGTTTTAGTGCATTGTAGAAGTATGATTTCAATTTTTTGTATGAAGTATTTTTAAGAGGTAACTTTTTAAGGGGTAACTTTTTCCACACAAAGGGTGGTGGTTGCATGGAACAAGCTGCCAGAGGAGATAGTTGAGGCAGGGGACTATCCCCAACATTTGAGAAACTGTTAGACTGATACATGGATAGAACAGGTTTGGAGGGATATGGACCAAAAGCAGGTAGCGTATGTTGCTGGGTGTGGGCAAGTTGCGCCGAAGGACTTGTTTTCACACTGTATCACTCTGTGACTACATTATACCTCCACCATTCATGAATGCTTCAAAATCAAGTGATCGAGTTTTATTGCCATATACTCAAGCATAGAAACATAGAAAATAGGTGCAGGAATAGGCCATTCAGGCCTTCGAGCCAGCACTGCCATTCAATATGATCTAAAATATGATCTGTTCATCTAAAATCAGTACCTTTCCTGTTTTTTTCCCCATATCGCTTGATTTCGTTAGCCCCAAGAACTAAATGTAACTCTCCCTTGAAAACATCCAGTGAATTAGCCTGCACTGTCTTCTGCGGCAGAAAATTCTACAGATTCACAACTCTCTGCGTGAAGAAGGTTTGTCCTCATCTCAGTCCTAACTGGCCTACCCTTTATTCTTAAACTGTGACCCCTGGTTCTGAACACCCCCAACATCGGGAACATTTTTCCTGCAGTTACAGTAAGTGAAAATCTAGCAGGCAAGCAGGATGCTTCCTCCAACCACTCCCATTCGAAGTCCACTTTCTTCCACCGTTTCTACCCGGTGCTTGGTACTTACTTCCAGCAGCCACTGGTTGTCCTCCAGGATGCACCGAGCTGCAGCCTGATCCATGCCGGTCACCTGGGCGAATTTGGCGCAGAGACTCTCACAACAGTTGCGCAACGCTTCCGACGCCTCCAACGGCCCGAGACTCTTGCACTGAGGCTGCTCCATGGCCGGAGCTGCAGTGAACAATCACCAGCCCAGCAAAGACTTGCCAGTTCCGCTCTAGGGTGGAAGATTGCAACCTTCATGTGGACCGCCCTGTTTCGACTAATGCAATCAACTCGACATGCAACAAACCGCTGCTTCTGTTTCCAACACCCATGGCCCATGCAATTGATATGAGTTTTGGAAATTTTCGTTGATCACAGGATTTCTCACGACAGAGTGTGAGAAATTTGTGATCAGCGTTAAGAATTTGGCGATATGGCGTGATTCTCACACAATGCATTGTGAGTTGGCAGCCCTGCTTCTCTATCCCCCGCTCTCTCCCCCTCTCTCTCCCCCCCTCTCTCACCTCCTCTCTCTCCCCCTCTCTTTCTATCCTCTCTCTACCCCTTTCTTTCACTCCCCTCTCTCTCTTCCTCCCACCTCAATCTCCCCCTCTCTCTCTCCCCTCTCATCCCCCTCTCTCTTTCCCCCCTCTCTTCCGCTCTCTCTCCTCTCACCCCCTCCCTCTCTCTCGGCCCCTCTCTCTCCTCCCCGCCCCCTCTCTCTCCCCCTCTGTCTCTCCCTCTCTCCTTTTCACCTCCTCTCTCCTTTCACCCCCTCTCTCACTCCCCTCTTTCCCCCCTCTCTCTGCTCTCCCCCCTCTCTCACTCCTCTTCCTCTCTTTCCTCTCTCCCTCCCCCCCCCTCTCTCCTCCCTCTCTTCTCCCCTCTCCTCTCTCCCTCTCTCTCTCCCCCTCTCTTTCCCCTAAAACTCGCTCTCTCCCCTCTCTCCTCTCCCCTCTCTCTCTCTCCCCCCCTCTTTCTTCTCTCCCTCCCTCGTCACCCCTCTCCCTCTCTCTCCCCCCTCTCTCTCTTTCTCCCTCCCCACTATCTCCCCGCTCTCTCCCCCCTCTATCTCCCCCATCTCTCCCTCCCACCTCACTCCCCCTCTTGCTCTCTCTACCCTCTCTCTCCCCCCTCTCATTCGCCTCTGTTTATCTCCTCCTTTCTCTTGGCTCCCCTCTCTCCCCCATTTCTCTTTTTCCCCCCTCTCTCCCTCTTCCTCCTCTTTCCATCTCCCCCCTCTCTCTTTTACCACATCTCTCTCTCCCCCCTCCCTCTCCCCTTCTCTTCCTACCCTCTCTCCCTCTCTCTCTTCCATGGAGTATTGCGTACAGTTTTGGTCTCAAAATCTGAGGAAAGACATTCTTGCCATAGAAAGGGGGGGTACAGAGAAGGTTTCACCAAAACTGATTCCTGGGATGTCAGGACTTTCATATGAGAAAGACTGGATAGACTCGGCTTGTACTTGCAAAGAATTTAGAAGATTGAGGGGGGATCTTATAGAAACTTACAACATTCTTAGGGGTTGGACAGGTAGATGCAGGAAGACGATGTGGAGAAGTCCAGAACAAGGGGTCACAGTTTTAAGGAGGAAGTCTTTTAGGCCGAGATGAAGAATTCATTTTTTTTAACACAGAGTGTGGTGAGTCTCCGGAATTCTCTGCCACAGAAGGTAGTTGAGGCCAGCTCGTTGGCCATATTTAAGAGGGAGTTACATGTGGCCCTTGTGGCTGAAGGGATCTGGGGTATGGAGAGAAGGCAGGTACAGGATGCTGAGTTGAATGATCATCCATGATCATATTGAATGGCGGTGCAGGCTCGAAGGGCCGAATGGCCAACTCCTGCACCTATTTTCCATGTTTCTAAGTTTTTATATTTCCCTCTCTCTTCCTTACTCCCTGTAATGTATTTAAAGTGTAGAGGGTGATGTGATGTTTTGGTACGATATGTAATCAAGTATACAATTATGTAATTAGTATACAAACGTAAAGCACACGGTATTGGGGGTTTAAGTATTGATGTGGATAGAGAACTGGCTGGCAGAGGAAGCAAAGAGTAGGAGTAAACGGGTCCTTTTCAGAATGGCAGGCAGTGACTAGTGAGGCACCGCAAGGTTCTGTGCTGGGACCCCAGCTATTTACAATATATATTAATGATTTGGACGAGGGAATTGAATGCAACATCTCCAAGTTTGCGGATGACACAAAGCTGGGGGGCAGTGTTAGTTGTGAGGAGGATGCTAGGAGGCTGCAAGGTGACTTGGATAGGCTGGGTGAGTGGGCAAATGCATGGCAGATGCAGTATAATGTGGATAAATGTGAGGTGGCAATAACAGGAAACACTTTAGTGGCAATAACAGGAAAGTATACTATTATCTGAATGGTGGCCGATTAGGAAAAGGGGAGATACAACGAGACCTGGGTGTCATGGTACACCAGTCATTGAAAGTAGGCATGCAAGTGCAGCAGGCAGTGAAGAAAGCGAATGGTATGTTAGCATTCATAGCAAAAGGATTTGAGTATAAGAGCAGGAGGTTTTCTACTGCAGTTGTACAGAGTCTGGTGAGACCACACCTGGGAGTATTGCGTACAGTTGTGGTCTCCAAATCTGAGAAGGAAAGACTTCTTGCCATAGAGGGAATACAGAGAAGGTTCACAGACTGATTCCTGGGAGTCAGGACTTTCTATGAAGAAAAGACTGGATGACTCGGCTTGTACTTGCTAGAATTTAGAAGATTGAGGGGGGATCTTATAGAAACTTACAAAATTCTTAAGGGGTTGGACAGGCTAGATGCAGGAAGATTGTTCCCGATGTTGGGGAAGTCCAGGACAAGGGGTCACAGTTTAAGGATAAGGGGAAATTTTTTAGGACCGAGATGAGAAAAACATTTTTCACACAGAGAGTGGTGAATCTGTGGAATTCTCTGCCACAGAAGGTATTTGAGGCCAGTTCATTTGGCTATATTTAAGAGGGAGTTAGATGTGGCCCTTCTGGCTAAAGGGATCAGGAGGTATGGAGAGAAGGCAGGTACGGGATACTGAGTTGGATGATCAGCCGTGATCATATTGAATGGCGGTGCAGGCTCGAAGAGCCAAATGGCCTACTCCTGCACCTATTTTCTATGTTTCTATGTAATATGTATATAAAGTAAATGTCAGTGCCTGTGATGTCTGTAAAGCGAAGAGGAAGATGTGATGTCTAGGTACCATATGTAATATATGTAATATGTATATAATGTAATTGCCAGTGCCTGTGATGACTGTAAAGTGAAGAGGAAGTTGTGATGTCTTTCTAATGTAATATATGAAATCTATATATTGTGTAATCTAAATATATTGTGTAATCTAAAATGGGAACTCGTGCCTGAGCCTCGTGACTGAGGTCAAGTGACCTTCAAGATAAAACGCAGTGATTGCAGAATAAACAAGCTCTTGACTCTTACTCGGTGGATGTGCCTTCTTTGTGCTAGTGTGTGCTTTGTGCTAGTATATTGTGTTATCTAAATATGCAGGAGGTTCCGGGGCTGGCGAGTGTTTGCAGGGCTGGCAAGTCGCTCACTGCAGCTCCGGCCATGGAGCAGCCTCAGTGTAAGTGTCCCGGGCCGTCTGAGGCGTCGGAAGCATTGCGCCGCTGCCGTAGACATAGACCTAGACATAGCCCTTCGAGCCAGCACCGCCATTCATTATGATCATGGCTGATCGTCTCCTATCAATAACGCATGCCTGCCTTCTCCCCATATCCCTTGGCTCCACTAACCCCCAGAGCCACTAACTCTCTCTTGAAATCCATCCAGACTGCCCTCTGGCAGGGAATCCCATAAATTCACAACTCTCTCTTCATGACCTTCCATGGGCCCCATGGTTCTGGACTCGCCCAACCTTTGACAATTTTTGATCTAGGCTCCTTTTAAAATTTATATGTTTTCTAAAAGATTCCCCTCATCTTCTAAACTCCTCTGTCGGCACCTCCCCCTTACCTAACCGGGATAATAAGCCCCCTTGTTTTTCCCAAATAAATTTCACATTATACTGCATCTGCCATCTCTGCCCACACCACCCCCCAACTTTAACCTATCCAGGTGAGTTCCACACTGCCCACCCAGCTTTGTGTCAAAGTTTTGCCATTCTCACCTCATGATCCATGTCCCCTTTACCCCCCAATACAATTCTAATTTAGTACCAGTCTCCCGTGCGGACCATAATCAAAGGCTTCTGAAAGTCTAGTGACATTTTACTTGTCACAAACATCCTCAACAAATTCCAGAAGTTTGGTCAAGCTGATTTCCTTTTCATAAATCCCCTGGTTCTGCTATCCAAATGTCCCATTATTACCTATCTTAAATAATTGACTCGCAGCATCCTTTCCCAACCACCAACCACTGGTCTGTAATCCCCGTTTTCTCTCTCTCGCTCCTTTCTTAAAAATGGGATAACATTAGCTACAATGACCCTGAATCTATTGAACTGATCACCATGCTTCACTATTTCTTCCCTGAGGACCCTGCAGACCATCAGTCCAGTCCCAGTTTACCTACCAATACTATTTAGCTTATGTTTTCATAAGATTCCCCCTCATCCTTCTAAACTCCAGTGAAAGCCCAAGCCCCATGGGCCTGACTACCTTTGGCCATGAGAGTCTCAAGGGAGGAGGGAGCCACCTCCCCCTTACATTGGGTGTGTTTGGGAGTGAGAAATTGCTAACCTAATGGGGAGGGGGGGAAGGGGGGTGGGGGGGGGGAGGGGGGGTGGGAGGGGGTGCTGTGGCAATTTAAAGTGTTGCCCAATGGGTTAACCGCAGCTCCTATGTTATTTACAAAATTATTGAAACCAGTCTGGCGCTACTCCGTGCCCACAATCACATTGTGATGCTTATCTGGATGATATTTTAATTGTAAGCAACACTCAGGAGGCAGCTGAGGAGTCGGTTTCAGTGACCAAGCACCTGTTTCAGAGGTTAGGTTTCCTCATCCATCCAACAAAATCCAAGCTAGTACCATCCCGAATAATTTACTATTTTGGGTTCGTCATTGATTCAATTGATATGTCAGTGACTTTGCCTACGGCCAAGGCTGTTGAAATCATGGAGGCCTGTAGCAGTCTGGTAGAGGAACCGCCAGTCTGGTAGAGTCTGGTAGAGGAAAAACCCTCCATCGAGCAAGTAGCCAGTGTCATTGGTAATTAGTGGCGGCTTTCCCTGCAGTGCAGTTTGGACCTCTGCAATATCAGTTTTGCAACGAGCTAGAGAACAAGCACTTAAAGAACATGCAGGTAATTTCGACAGACCAATGCAGTTGCCAGCCAAAGCCATCGCCGAATTGCAATGGTGGATAATCAATGTCTCACGAAGTACTAAAAACATTTTGACTCAACAACCTTCAATTATTTTACAAACAGATGTCAGTGCTTCGGGAGGGGAGCCATGGATACCGAGTCTAGCTGTGGTTGCAGATGGAGTGTGCAAGGGGAATTAATCCTGCAGAGGCATGGTATAAATTAGAATTGCTGGGTGCATTCTATGGGCTGAAAGCATATTGTTCAACAATGAATGATTTACAGGTTCAGCTCCAGATTGACAATACCACGGCTGTTGCTTATATCAATCACATGGGAGGAATTAGGTTAGTATCATGTGATAATCTGGCTAACCTCATTTGGGACTGGTGCATTCCCAGAAATATCTGTGTCTCAGCTATCTACCTACCAGGTAGAGATAATGTGGTGGCGGACACCAGGTCACGCAAATTTAATGACAACATGGAATGGATGCTAAATCCAAACGTTTTAAAATGATTGTCAGCTGATATGGTTTGCCAGACATAGCTCTGTTTGCATCCAGGCTAAATCACCAGTTACCTAAATACATTTCATGGGAACCAGATCCAGGAGCAGTAGAGGTGGATGCATTCTCGCCACATTGGGGACGTACATTCTTTTACGCTTTTCCCCCATTCTGCCTCATCAGGTAATGTCTCACCAAAATAGAGCAGGACTCCGCCTCAGGCATTCTGGTGGTTCCTGACTGGCCTACACAGCCATGGTTCCCATTGGTCCTGAGAATGATAACACAGCCATTCATGACTGTCCCCAAATTCAGCAATTTATTGGTTCATCTGGTAACAGGAGAAAGTAATCCTGTACATGATCATATTAATCTGTTAATCTGCAGATTCTGACCAGACCGTTCCAAGGGCTTGGACTGTCGAGTAGGACCATGGATGTGATTACTATAGCCTGGAGAGATAGTACTAAAAAACAATATGTGTCTCATATTAAGAAATGGAAGATGTTTTGTTTACAGTCAGATATATCTTATCATACTGCAAGCATACTGAATGTATTGGAGTTCCTTGCTACATTGCATTTTGATGAACAGTTGAGCTATAGTGCCATTAATAGTGCTCGGAGTGCTTTGTCCTCTTATTTAGGGCAATTTTCGGGACAACAATCTATCGGGTCTCATCCGCTAGTGTCCCGATTCATGAGAGGTATCTTTAACAAAAACCCTCCTAAGCCTAGATATACAGAAATCTGGGATGTGAGCATAGTTCTCACACTGCTTTGGCAATGGGCTCCAATCATATTGCTATCTTTTCAGAAGTTAATACTTAAAGTGGTTATGCTCATGGCGCTAGTATAGCGCAACGGGTTCAGACATTGCAAAAGCTACGGCTAGATAGCATGTATTCTTCTGTAGATAATATGATGTTTTAAGTGTATGATTTAATCAAACAAAGTAGGGCCAGGTATGACTGGAACCAAAGTAAGCTTTAAAGCATACCCCGTTGACCGAAGGCTATGTGTAGGTTACGCATCTGAGTCAATATATCATATAACCATATAACCATATAAAATAGGCAAAGAATACAATCTGAAGTTCAAGATCATCTTTAATAGTAAGATTAAATGAGAACTTACCAGTTTTGAAGTTTGATCTTTATTTTATGAGGAGTTGTGATGAGGGATTACGTGCCCTCCGCTCCCGAACCCTCATAATCGCAAAGATCATCTGGTAGTTCTAGTCTTCTGATTCTTACTATATCACTTTGACTGTAGTTTAATGTGATTTCACGCCGCTGCTTTGAAGTTGTGGACGCGCATGCGCCTGGCAGGGCTTCTTCACGTAATCCTCAAGTGGTCGAATTTTTATTGCCACATGCTCAAGCATAGAAACACATAGAAAATAGGTGCAGGGAATAGGCCAATTTGGCCATTCGGTCCTTCGAGCCAGCACTGCCATTCAATATGATCATGGCTGTTCATCTAAAACCTCTTTCCTGTTTTTTCCCCATATCCCTTGATTTAACTAACCCCAAGAGCAAAATGTAACTCTCTTGAAAATATCCAGCAAATTGGCCTCCACTGCCTTCTGTGGCAGAGAATTTCCACAGATTCCCCACTCTCTGGGTTGAAGAAAGTGTAAATAGCCAAAGAATACAATCTGAAGTTCAAGATCATCTTTAATCAGTGTCCACGTTATAACGGTAAAGCAGGTCGTTAGTTGTTAGTACATCGTGCCCGCTTCCAAGACTGACTAATGTAGGAAGTGGGTGTTAGTATGAATCGTACAGTAGGGTGGGGTTAGTGATGCTATTTTACTATGATTGGTTCTCACGCATAAACCAATCTACATCCTTCCCGGTAAAGAGTGAATATGGTAAGCACACATGTCGTAAGAATTCAAAGATACTCGCCGTATCTGTCAGGCGGTCTACTAATATGGCCCTTATCAGCTGATTAGTCATTGTCTCAAATCGGCACCTCTGGGCCATGTGTTGTAAATCACAAATGAAATTTCTCCACCGGCTCATCAGGAGCTGGTGTCTCGCAAAGAATTTAGCTCTTTCTGAAATGCGGTTCGACATTACAATTTGTATACATTACAAATTCGCAAATTAGCCATACCCAAATATATTAAATTTAATAGAGGAATTTGTTTTTTTTTTTTTTTCAGGATATAGAATAACTGGAACAAAAGCGAAATTATGACGATAAAACCTCAAGAGCCGACATCTGTTGAAATTCCCTTTTAGAATTGCAACAAAAAAATTCAAGTATTTGGGTATCAAAAATTATTAGAAAAATATAAATCATTATTTCACGCAAACTACAGTGGCTTGCAAAAGTATACATACCCCTTGAATTTTCCACATTTTGTCATGTTACAAGCACAAACGTAAATGTTTATTTTATTAGGGATTTTTATGTGATAGACCAACACAAAGTGGTGCATAATTGTTAAGTGGAAGGAAAATGATACATGGTTTCCAAATTTTATTACAAATAAAAAACTGAAAAGTGTGGCGTGCAAAATTTTCTAGCCCCTGAAGTCAATCACTTGTAGAACCACCTTTTGCTGCAATTACAGCTGCAAGTTCTTTTTGGGGTATGTCTCTACCAGCTTTTGCTCCACATCTAGAGGACTGAAATTTTTGCTCAATTCTTCTTTGCAAAATAGTCAAGCTCACAGTCAGATTGGATGGAGAGCGTCTAGTGTACAGCAATTTTCAAGTCTTGCCAGAGACTTACACAATTGGATTTAGGTCTGGACTTTGACAGAGAGAGTGGGAATCATTCTAACACATGAATATGTCTTTGATCTAAACCGAATTCCATTGTAGCTCTGGCTGTATGTTTAGGGTAGTCAATGTCGCTGCTGGAAGGTTGATCCATTTTCCGCCCCTTCTCAAGTCTTTTTTGCAGACTCTAACACGTTCTCTTACAAGATTGCCCTGTATTTGGCTCCATCCTGAATCTTCCCAGTTTTTAATTTGTAAAAAAAATCAACTTTCACTGACCAGCTTCCCTGTTCCTGCTGAAAGAAAAGCCATACTGGAAAACACAGCATGATGCTGATCCCCACGTGTTCACAGGGTGGGATGGTGTGTTCAGGGGTGATGTGGCAGTGTTAGTTTTCCGCCACACAAGCGTTTGCATTTAGGCCAAAAAGGTTTCTCCAAAGATCCCCCCTCAATCTTATAAATTCTAGCGAGTACAAGCCATAGTCTACCCACTAAACTTCTTCATATGAAAGTCCTGACATCCCAGAGAAAGTCCTGACATCTCCCATGGTGAACCTTCTCTGTACTACCTCTATGGTAAAGAATGTCTTTCCTCAGATTTGGAGACCAAAACTGTATGCAATACCTCCAGGTGTGGTCTCACCAGACCCTGTACAACTGCAGTAGAACCTCCCTGCTCCTATACTCAACTCCTTTTGCTATGAATGCTAACATACCATTCGCTTTCTTCACTGCCTGCTGCACCTGCATGCCTACTTTCAATGACTGGTGTACCATGACACCCAGGTCTCGTTGTATCTCCCCTTTTCCTAATCGGCCACCATTCAGATAATAGTTAGTATACTTTCCTGTTATTGCCACCAAAGTGGATAACCTCTACATTTATCCACAATTATACTGCATCTGCCATGCATTTGCCCACTCACCCAGCCTTTCAAGGTCACCTTGCAGCTCCTAGCATCCTCCTCGCAGCTAACACTGCCCCCCCAGCTTTCGTGTCATCGCAAACTTGGAGATGTTGCATTCAATTCCCTCGTCAAATCATTAATATATATTGTAAATGCTGGTGGTCCCAGCACTGAGCATTGCGGCACCCCACTAGTCACTGCCTGCCATTCTGAAAAGGACCCGTTCACTCCTACTCTTTGCTTCCTCTGCCAGCCAGTTCTCTATCCACATCAATACTGAACTGCCAATACCGTTTGTGCTTTAAGTTTGTATACTAGTCCCTTGTGTGAGACCTTGTCGAAAGCCTTCTGAAAGTCCAGATATAACACATCCACTGGTTCTCCCTTATCCACTCTACTAGTTTACATCCTCAAAAAATTCATAAGGTTCGTCAGACATGATTTACATTTCGTAAATCCATGCTGACTTTGTCCAATGATTTCACCACTTTCCAAATGTGCTGCTATCCCATTCTTTAATAACTGACTCTAGCAATTTCCCCACTACCGATGTTAGACTAACTGTTCCATGTTAGCAATCCCCGTTTTCTCTCCCTCTCCCTTTTTAAAAAGTGGGGGGGGTACATTAGCTACCCTCCAATCCTCAGGAACTACTCCAGAATCTAAGAGTTTTGAAAAATTATCAATAAGGCATCCACATTTTCTGGGGCTACTTCCTTAGGTACTCTGGGATGCAGCCTATCTGCCCTGGGGATTTATCGGCCTTTAATCCATTCAATTTACCGAACACCACTTCCCGGCTAACCTGGATTTCACTCAGTCCTCCATCTCAATTGTCCGCGATCCCTGCTATTTCCGGCAGATAATTTATGTCTCCTTAGTGAATGAGAACCAAAGTAGTTATTCAATGGTCATGCCGTGTCCTAGTTCCCCATGGTCAATTCACCTGTTTTTCTGAGTGCAAGGGACCTACATTTGTTTTAACTAATCTTTTTCTCTTCACATATCAAGATAAAAACATTTGCAGTCATTTTTATATGTCCTGTCAGTTTTTCTTTCATAATCCATTTTTCCCTTTCCTATTTAAGCCCTTTGTCCTCCTCTGCTGACTCTGAATTTTTCTCCCAGTCCTCTGTAGGCTGCTTTCTCTGTCTAATTTGTACGCTTTATCTTTGTTTTGCTACTATCCCTGACTTCCCTTGTTATCCAGGGATGCACTTACCTTCCCTGATTTATTATTTTGCATACTGGGATGAACAATTGTTGTAGTTCACCCATGCAGTCTTTAAATGCCTTCCATTGCCTATCCACCACAATCAACTCTTTAAGAATCAATTGCCAGTCTATCTTGGCCAATTCACGTCTCATACCTCAAAGTTACTTTGTTTAAGTTCAGGACCCGTGTTTCTGAATTAACAATGTCACTCTCCATCCTAATGAAGAACTCAACCATAGTATGATCACTCTTGCCCCAAGGGGCCACGTACAACAAGCTGCTAACTAACCCTTCCTCATTACTCAATATACCCAGTCTAGAATAGCCTGCTCTCTCGTTGGTTCCTCTACATGTTGATTCAGAAAACTATCCCGCATACATTCCCAACAAATCCTCTTCCCCTCAGCATCCCTGCCAAATATTACCCAATCTATATGTAGATTGAAGCCACCCCATTATAACTGTTTTACCTTTGTTGCACGCATTTCTAATTTCCGTTTGTGCCAGCCATCCCCAACCACTACTAGTTGTTAGTGGCCCTGTACACAACACCCACTAGCTTTTTTTTCTGCCCCTTAGTGTTTTTGCAGCTCTACCCATATCAATTCACATCCTCCAAGCTAATGTCCTTCCTATATATTGCGTTAATCACTCTCTCTAACCAGCACGATAACCCCAAACCGCCACTTTTTCCTTTCCTTTCTGTCTATCCCTCCTGAATATTAAATATCCCTGGATGTTCAGCTCCCAGCTTTGTCACCCTGGAGCCATGTCTCCGTGATCCCAACTATATCATAATCATCAATAGCTATCTGCACATTCAACTCATCCACCTTATTTCAAATGCTCCTTGCATTGTGACAAAAAAACCTTCAGGCTTTTTTTTACAACGCTCTTACCCATATAATTTATGTTTGAAAAGTGGCCCTTTTTGATTTTTGCCCTGGATTTGTCTGCCTGCCACTTTTACTTTTCACCTTGCTACCTATTGCTTCTACCCTCACTTTTACACACCTCTGTCTCTCTGCTCACACATTTAAGAAACCCACCACCTCTTATTCTCTGTTTATTATTATTTTTCCCCCCCTATGTGCTGCGTCTGAGTGTTTCCCTTCTCTGCCTCCTGCCTCACACACTGTAAAAATAGCTTTCTCTATTTGATTCCCTCCCCCCAACCGATCTAGTTTAAGAACCCTCCCCAGTACCTTTGCAAATCTCCCGCCAGGATATTGGTTTCCCTTGGGTTCAAGTGCAACCCGTCCTTTTGTACAGGTCACACCTTCCCCAAACGAGGTCCCAATGATCCAGAAACTGAATCCTCTCGGCGTCTGCACCAGTCCTTCAGCCACACGCATTTATCCTCCATCTTGCTCCATTCCTACTCTCACTGTCGCGTGGCACAGGCAGTAATCCTGAGATTATTACCTTTGCGGTCCTTCTCCTTAACACTCTTCCTAACCCCATAAATTCTCCTTTCAGGACCTCTCTCTTCACTTTCTACCTATGTCATTGGTCCCTATATGTACACGACCCCTCTGGCTCCTCTCCCTCCCATTTCAAGATATCTTGACAGAAACTACACGTTCAGTCATCCATCCCAGACCCTGGCACCAGGGAGGCAAACTACCATCCGGGTCTCCTGACTGTGTCCACCAGAATCGCCTATCTGACCCCCTAATTAGTAGAGTCCCCTATTACTACTGCCCTCCTCTTCTTTCCTTAGCCTTCTGAGCAACAGGGCCAGTCTCTGTACCCGAGGCCCTGGCCGCTGTTGCTACCCCCAGGTCTCAGAGGTCTCCCCCAACAGTACTCCCAAACAGGAGTACTTATTGCCAAGGTGTACAGCCACCAGGGTACTGTCTCTAGTCCCTGCCTCTGCCCCTTGCCTCTCCTAACCGTGACCCATGTGTCTGCCTCCTGTGGCTTTGGAGTGACTACCTCTTTGTAACTCCTCTCTATGACTTCCTCACTCTCCCTGACCAGACGGAGGTCATCGAGCAGCTGCCCAGGTTCCTAATACGTACCTTTAGGAGCCCCATCTCGATGCACCTGGCGCAGATGTGCACGTCTGGAAGGCTATCAGACTCCCTGACCTCCCACATCTACATCCAGAACAGTAAACTCTGCCCTGGCCCCTCATACTTCCCCTTACCCAAGGAAAAAAAAAAAAAAAAAAATACAATACAAAGTACAATACAATACAATACAAACATGCAGGAAGAAATCACAGATATGATTCGCTTTTTTTCCTTTCTCTGTTTTAGTTCTTTATTTTCTTTTTTCCATTTCCTTACTTCAATTCTTCTCTTAAGACTCCTGAACACATTTACTTTCGACATCATATTTGTCATACTTTCTATTAACTACTTTTATAAATCCACTTCACATAATGATACCAAAACTCTTCTTTTTTACTTCCTCTTCATCTACATCACTACAAGACTCTCCCACTCACCCAATCAGCTGCTCCCTCTTGTCCGCTTCCACCACTCAGCGGCTTCCTCAAGCCCAGTTGTTTTGAAATGCGAATGGATCATTGGAACGTTACAGATTTGTGTTTTCTCCAACTGCTCCAACAGCTCCAGGGCCTCTCTGATTCCAACAACTACAAACTAAAATATAATCTGAAAAGTAACCAATATTTTAAATACCCTTCAAATTCGAGATTATTTGAAAATATATATATACAAGGATATCAAGCTCTAACCTCAGATTTATTAGAGGAAGGAATGAACAGAAAGCAGAATCAAACAATTTAATATCATATTTATATTATATAATTTTTAAATCTAGAAACACCAATGACGGATCATTATAAGAAGGGACTGGGAAACAAAGTTATTGGATAAAAATCCTGAAAGACAGATGGTAAAAAACAACCTATTATATGTACATAAATGTTCGATTAATGTAAGGCATAACAATTCAATTTAAAAGTTTACATAGATTTTATTACGCGAAAACCAGATTGAATTAAATATTTGCAAAACGTTTCCCCATTTGTGACAAATGTCTAACTCAAAATGCCACTATAGCACATTCCTTTGTCTCCTATACAAAACTTCATAAATTTTGGAATGTAATCTGTGCGGAACTTTTACAAAACTAATTCAACACAAAATTGAACCCAAATTACAGAACTGATTATCTTTGGATCAATGGAGAGAAGGGACGTAAATTAAACTATGTTCCAAGAAGCTCTCTTTAAAATTATGGTTTAATAACAGCAAAAAAACATACTTAAATTTTGGAAAACGCATCCACGCCAACGTTTAAAATGTGGATTTCAAATATGTCGGAAATGCTACATCTTGAACAAAATGAGATTTCTCCCACTAGGCAAAGTAGACCAATTCTTAAAGATCTAGTCACCTTTTCAAATCGACTTCTTACAAGCTATTTGGTGCAACATAACATAACCTTAGAAATTAAATGGTTCAGAACCGGGTGAAGAATGGGCAAAGATATTAAATAGGTATATCTCTCCTAATTTCTTTTCTTTCTTTTTTCTCTTTTTTTTTTCAATCTCTTTAGCTTCTTATCTTCTGCTTTTTGTCTCTCTCGCTCTTCATTTCTACTCTCTCTTGTCTATCTATCTCACACTCTTTATTTTCCTTTTTCTGTCATGCTTTTTCATTATTAAATTAAAAATAAGAAGTTGTACAAGAATGGTAACATGTATGTATGTATCAGGTACTTAGGTACCACATACTGTACTTACATCTAACAAAAAAAACAAACAAAAAATTCGGTTCGACGGCAGGTCACATATCTCACAGGAATTTTCGCCGTAAAACATTGGGATCATTCATAGATTCTGCAGAGTAAATACCTGGTCGTTGTCATTACGAATTGCTGAGCGTATTCAAAGTCCAAGCTCTCATCATGGCGTCGAGGGACCCGCAAGGTTAAATAGGAGGGAAGCTTTGACAGTGTCTGGTTCCATTTCGGTGGACGATGTTCATGTAGTGTCCGTAACCAATCTCAAATACCACCATCGTTTGCCGACGTCGGAATCAAAGATAAGCTGTGCAGGTTTTCTCAAGATTGAACCCATAGTTAAAGCAAGAAACAAAACTGTAAACAGAAATAAAACCGATAGGTATGCAAGTAGTGACTGCGTTGACTGACACCATGTAAATAGGCCAAAGAATACAATCTGAAGTTCAAGATCATCTTTAATAGTAAGATTAAATGAGAACTTACCAGTTTGAAATTTGATGTTTTATTTATGAGGAGTTACATGATGGATTACGTGAATACCCCGTCAGCACATAGGCGCGAGACCATTCTTCAAAGCAGCGGTGTGAAATCACAGATACCAGAATTGACTACCAAGTAAGATAAGAGAACTAGCATACCAGTTGACCTTTATAATAGAGGGTTTGGGAGCGGTGGGGGGGGGGGCACGTAATCCCTCATCGTAACTCTCTAATAAAATAAACAATCAACTTCAAATCAAACTGGTAAGTTCTCAGTATAATCTTGACTATTTTACTTCGGAGTCACGTGAGTGACTACGTGAAGATTTCAAAGCTCTGTGATTTTTCATGCCCTGGAACAATCCATGCTCACACACTGCCATTATGAATAAAATGGAGGAAGTATGTAATTGTATTTCAGACATGAAACTGTGCAGAAAAACAAAAAGGTGTTTATTTTCACAAAACCCCAAATAATAATACCCCTACATCGGTCGGGCAAATTATAAACAAAACTTATATTTTTCCCGCAAACGTCTCAGGTGCGGCCACGGGTTTATGTAAAACCGTTGGAAAAGGTTTTTTTCATTTGTCCAACCCACGAGTGCCATTGGAACTTCCATCATCCCAGCCGCCGATGTGGATGCAGAACATGGTGGAGTGAGATTTAAATACGTTAATGTCCACCCCCGCTGCCACCCAATCAACCACCCTTAACCATCTTGAAATGGTTTGCAAACGGTGACTCTATGATGAGGGCATTTGTGGCTTATGAGCAAAGCCCTCTCCGTGCCCCTGAGACTCTATATAGTGTAAAATGTGGGTCACGATACATAGACGGCTGTCTACGGAATAGGCCAGGAAATCCAATTTTTGGCCAGATGATCCAGGCCTGTCTTGCTTATTATGCCATCACAAGTGCCATCAGTATGACCATTTTACAGGTCAGTTTGTCCAATGAAAGAGATGTAATTGGTGCCCACCCTCAGAGCATGGTTTAGTACTATGCTGATATCACAAGTCCTCGGGAATATCTAGGCCTGGGGGGGATTTGAATTAAATATTCCCCTCATCATTAATTTTGACACCAAAGGGTGAGATCCCACTGTAAGGTGATCGCAACCTCGCCCGAGATAGTTTGATAGGCACTTCTCGCAGTTTGATGGCACTGTAGCTCAAACCTTCATCGAAATGAAGCTGGCTTGCCAGGAACTCCAGCACTTCCGTGATGTGTCATATGTTGGTGTTCGTTTTTGTGCAGAATACCTCCATTTCTTCACGTATGTGAGGTACTGTCTTCTGTGGACTCCCTGCACGACTAAGCTGTGATGACATTGATTGTTCGACCCCGAGAGTCCATAATCCAGCAGGCCATTTCCAACCCTGCAAACCCCTTCCCTCAAACAAACCATGTTCCCTATGGTTCCTCATGTCCCAGTACACAGGAACCATGGTTTGAGTAGGCCAGTCGGGAACAACCAGAATACACAATGCGTAGTCTTCTTGTAATTTTTTGCAAAACCCGACTGATGAGGGCAGAAGGGGGGCAATGCATAGAAAAAAACAAATCCCCCCAATGTAGCGAGAAAGCGTCCATCGCTACTGCCCCAGGGTCTGGTTCCCATGCAAACATATGTTGATATTTTTGTGATTGAGTCTGGATGCAAAAAGGTCGATATCACGTGTTCCATACTGATCTACAATGTCGGCAAACACTTTTTGGTCCAACATCCATTCGGTGTTTATTAAATTTGCGTGACCTGGTGTCCCGCCACTGTATTTAAGCCTACCTGGAAGGTAAGTAGGCTGATAGCCAAATGTTCCTTTTCTAGGCACCAGTAGCCCAGATTGTATTGACTAATTCGTCACAAGGATATCGACTTTATTTCCACCCATATGATTGATAAAGATGGCGGCGCGCTCAGATGCAGCGGCTTTGCGCTCCTCAGTCCAATGAATTCGGAGCAGCCCAATAACCGAATGCGGTTGTGAAACCAGATATTTAACAACCTTAACACCCGAGAACCCTAGAACCCTAGAAACCCAGTACCCACCAGATACTAGATTCACGTATGCCCAGAACCCCACTGTAAGGTACTCACCTCCAGGCTGGGGAAAAGCAGACCAACCCCGAGATTCGACGCCCCGAGAAATCAACCTATAAACCTAGAAACCAGAAAACCAGTACACCACCAGTAGTTGTCACTCGCAGGTAATAGTACACTAAATAGCGGGACAACGTCCTCCAGTAGACGAGCAGAAACACTCGTAAGGTACTCACATTTTAAACTGTTTATAACTCCAGTTTACCTTATGATTCATGGATGGGAAATCAGACTGGAAGAAGAATATGGACGGATGCACACACTTTTTCAACGAGCACACAGCACACATGATTCAGCCACACACAAAGCTGGAGTACACACACACACACACACAATGCTGGGAGTAACTCACACACACACACAATGCTGGGAGTAACCTCACAACACAACACAATGCTGGAGTAACTCACACACACACACACACGAACAATGCTGGAAGTAACTCTCGCACACACACAATCTGGAGTAACTCAGCGGACATGGCATCATCTCCGAGAAAGGAATGATGATGTCTCGGTCGAGTACCCATCCTTAGACCACTACCCAGAGATGCTGCCTGTCCCGCTGAGTTACTCCACATTTCGTCTATCTTTACAGTCTTTAAACCAGCATCTGGACCTTCCTTTCCACCTAATAACCATGAGATTTCCCCTAAACTTTCCGTGTCCTCATTGTTCCCCTCACTGTCTTCCCCAGATGAACCTGTGTATATGTAATACAGTGGCTTGCAAAAGTAATTCCATACCCCTTGAAATCTTTTCTCACATATTGGTCACTTTCAAACCACAAACGAAAATGTATTTATTTGGGATTTATGTGATAGAACACACAATGTGCATATATGTGAAGTGAAAGAAAATGATACTTGGTTTCCAATTTTATTACAAATAAAAAACTGAAAAGTGTGGCGTGGCAAAAGTATACAGCCACCGAGACATATACTTTATAGAACCAAACCTTTCGCTGTAATTACAGCTGCAAGTCTTTTGGGTTATGTCTCTAAACCAGCTTTTGCACATCTAGAAACAGACATATTTGCCCAGTCTTCTTTGCAAAATAACTCAAGCTCAGTCGATTGGATGAGATCGTCTGTGAACGCATTTGCAAGTCCTTGCCAAGAATCACAATTGGATTTAAGTCTGGACATTGTCTGGGTCTTCTAACAACAATGAATATGCTTGATCTAAACCATTCCATTGTAGCTCGGCTGTATGTTTTTGGGCCGTTGTCCTCAGGAAGTGAACTCCGCCCCCAGTCTCAAGTCTTTGCAGACACTAACAGGTTCTCTTCCAAGTTTGCCCGGTATCTTGACTCCATCCATCTTCCCGTCAACTCTGACCATCTTCCCTGCCCTGCTGAAGAAAAGCAACCCCACAGCATATGCTGCCACCACACCAAATGTTTTTAAACCGATGGGTATGGAGTTATAGGTGATGTGTAGAGTTAGTTTTCCACTACACCATAGGATTTTGCATTTAAGCCCAAAAACTTTAATGGGTGGGGGTGCGCAGCGACAGAGCAACCTTCCTCCCACAAGTTTGCTGGTCCCCAGCATGGCTTGTGGCAAACTGCAAACGGGACTTCTTATGGCTTTGTTCCACAATGGCTTCTTCTTGCCACTCTCCATAAAGGCCCAGATTTATGGAGTGGCACGACTAAATAGTTGTCCTGTGGACAGAAATCTCAACACCTGACTGTGGATCCGCAGCTCCGCCAGATAACCATGGCCACCTTGGCTGTTTTCTATGATCACTGCTCTCCTTGCCCGGCCTGTCATTTTAGGTGACGGCCATGTCTTGGGTAGGTTTGCAGTTGTGTCCATACTCTTTCCGATTTCTCGGATGATGGATTGACAGTGCCTCCGTGAGATGTTCAAAGCGTGGATATGTTTTATAACCTAACCCTGCTTTAAACTACTCCACACTTTATCCCTGACCTGTCTGGTGTGTTCCTTGGGCTTCATTAAGCCCACGGAACATTGTTTTGTTCAACTAATGTTCTCTAACAAACCTCTGAGGCCTTCACCGAACACTGATTAGTACTGAGATTAGATTTACACAACAAGTTGTAAATACGAATTAGGTGACGCGGGAAAGGGCAAGGGGTTGCACTGGATATTATTTAGGGGTATCCAGAGTAAAGGGGCTGAATACTTGGCACACCT